>OY755243.1:8602740-8940552 GCA_963576725.1 Azorinus chamasolen | reverse complement strand
GAGAACGTAGAATTAAGTGGATCAGTTAACTTATTATTTCAATTATACATACAGTCAAACCCCTATAAAGCGACCACCTTATGAATACAACTAAATGCCCTCAAAAGCAAGTGGTTCCCTAATATAGGACATATGTCAGCAGGGGTTTTCTGCATTATATTTGTCTTGCATTAAGCTACAACATACCCAAGACCCAATATTAGATTTCCTCCATTAAGCTACAACACACCCAAGACCCAATATTAGATTTATTTTGGTTGCATTACTCAGGTTCTACTGTTCATAAAAAAACTTTAATGCCACCACCACAATGAAACATAATTCTGGGTCGTACATACATGAGCTTCCTGCTTAAAAACCCTTAATGAATGTTTATCTAAATCCCAAAGTTAGTCATAGTATTGAAATTGAAATTGAAATTGGCTAAATTCTTTAGCCAATTCAATTCCTTCAAAATGAATGGACTCTATCGTTTAACATTAAGGGCAACACCACTTTAAAATCATCAGCATTGAAAGAGTGAACGTTTGTATTTGTTTTGTACTTACGAATACGAACAGCTTAGACCAAGATCGAGGCTCCAAGAGGGATGTTATGACCACGGTATTCCCTATATGTCACGTATGATCCTCTCGCTGATTTATGTTTTCGTAATTGCAGATTTTCACCTACTCTTTTCTGGGAATTGGAGTATTTATCTTCATTGCGGGTATGTACATTATATCTCTACTATATTGAAACTGCGTGCACCATCTTCAGTTATTCTCTATGGTTTATTCGGTTGTTTATCTGTTGTGATCCATCTTACTTTGGTACAAACTTCAAAACCTACAACCAGACTCAGTCAAGATGTTTACAAAGCAATCGGACATACCTATATTGTGGTCTGTAAATCTGTTGAGACGGCACTACCGAAGTGGTTTATTCATTTAATACATGCGACCGATTTGTGATGATCCATCAACTATAGCAGTGGCTGTCCACTAAAAGACGTTAGTAAAGTGTCCATTTATCTGAGTCCTGATGAGATGCCATGTGACTCGGTTTCTCATCTGGGATCTAAGTGGAATCTTTAGGAATATCTGATCAAAGTCTGAGCTATTTGTTGCAATGTTCTATTTTTCTGTGCATTTTATAACATATGTGCATGGATATGTTAAACACTTCCCTGTTCTATATTTCTTCCAAATTTCAATACCTATTGAATATTAATGGACAAAATGATTATAATGAATTATGAAAGGTGGAACATTGTAGCCATTTTAAAAACTAAAGAAACAGATCTACCAAAATCCATTAGCGAATCGAGCAGACCCTGGTCGTCTACTCATTTTGCAAATGCGTGAAAAACACGTTTATATGAAAGAAAGGGTTAAGGTTTTCGAACACTAAAATAGTGTCCTCCTGTAAGGGTGTTCTATGCGCCTGTTCCCGTTAACAGTGCCATTATGACAAGTATGAATCCACACTATTTGTTATGTTACTACATGTTCGGCCATGATTTTATCTGAAAATTTAATACAAAATTTCCAGGTTTGCTCGGGTGTATTGGAGGATGCGCTGAAAGCACATGCTGCCTCAAAGCGGTGAGTCACGAGATATGCTTATTAATATTGTTTTCTTACACAGTGCAATACGATTATCAACCATGCTAGGTTACGTATTAATTAATAGTAACAACAGCAGCATATAGAGCGAGCAGTATACATACTGGTCATGCTTATTGTTTCCGTTCGTGTCAGTCGTCGTTGATATATTTATATACATTGTACTGTATACGATGGGTTGTATCCGTTTTATAATTCAAACGTAACAACACAGTTAACCTCATGTAACCATGTATTTGTCATGCATGCGGACTAGACTTACATTTTTGTTTTCAGTATGTGACCTTGATGACCACATTAATCATTTTTGACGTTGGGGTAGCAGTCGCGGGATTTACCCAAAAGGACAAGGTATGGTGGCCTGTAGCATATTACACCCTTTCAACGCTATGCAAATTCGTGGCCCGCGATCTTGAAATAACTGATGTATGTTTTCATACATCCTGCTAAATGGATTGGTTTGACAACACTACAGTATCATTGTGTACATTCGTGTCATTTACACATGCCCACATACTGATGCCTTATGAAGCCTCTGTAAAAGTCATTGTTTCAACCCAGTGTGATAAATAGAGAGCAAATGCTCTCAATGCTATCACAATGAGTTCAAAATACAAAGTTCTAAAATTTTCTTGTTCTCTATTAAATGCTCATTTCCGGTAGATTTTTTCCAAGAGGTTGAGTCTAAAGGTAGTGTCGGGGGAATGGGGTTAGCTGCGTCGTATACCAGTATTAGAACTGAATACAAAACGATAATCTGCTTTCTTCAGACAGAGGGATAACTAGAATGGCTTGATGGACAATGTAGCGAACAGAAGCACGCTAATTTGTGTCCGTACCTAACGATCCATAGGATACAGAAAAAACCCTCTAAACCGGACGTTAAATTTAGTAAAAAATATTGGTCTTGAAGACAGGTGACAGCTTAATACAGGGTGAATGTCATGCAGAAAGCTCCTCTAGGAGCTTTCTGCGTGACTTTCACACTGCATTAAAAGCCACCTGCCTAAAAGTATCCAAATTCTTCGCTACTAGAATTCAGGTTTAGGGATGTTTTACTGTTTAAATTTTGCTGTGCTATTCCGATGCTACCTCATATTTCTGTTATGAAGGAAGGCTAAAACTCGAGGGGCATATCACCGAAACACATGTTTGTTATCATTGTGAAACTTTACATATGGTCACTTCAATTTTGTGAACAGAATAATGTTCAGTGTGTGTTTAACCCATTTGCGCCCAATGGATTCTTCCATGTTTATATATTGGATTAGTCCATTTTTTATCTAAGGGATTCCTGACCTAAATTTTCAATTTCGTTTCATTTTATATTGAAATTCCTATCAGCAAACAATGTAGACTCTGATCAGACGCCGCATTATACGGCGTCTGATCAGAGTCTACACTGTTTGCCTACGTCCCATATATGGAGCAAATGGGTTAATAATGATGGACAGTCTACTGCTTAGTGTCATACAACACAGTGAACTGTAATTTAACACCAGCCCTTATCTTGCCTGTCGCGATCTATCATTTGCAAACAGTTTGATTCCATATAAGACGCAGAGTTCATACAATAGTTTCGCAAAAGATTGAACAAGTCATGAGTAAGTATTCCATATAAGACGCAGAGTTCATAAATAGTTTCGCTAAAGATTGAACAAGTCATAAGTAAGTATTCCATATAAGACGCAGAGTTCATACAATAGTTTCGCTAAAGATTGAACAAGTCATAAGTAAGTATTCCATATAAGACGCAGAGTTCATACAATAGTTTCGCAAAAGATTGAACAAGTCATAAGTAAGTATTCCATAGAAGACGCAGCGTTCATACAATAATTTCGCTTAAGATTGAACAAGTCATAAGTAAGTAAAAATTACAGCAAAACAGGATTTTAACTGGCATATTTGTTTTGACCGATTAATAGGTTAAATGGACATTAAGAACAAAGGATAACGTTAGGGTATTTGAGGTTATATTGTATGTCTAAAACTGACTTCTTTATAAAGCATCTTATTTCCAAAGCATCTGTTCTTTGTAAAATGATTCAACTGTTATATTGCAGGTTTTTGACATTACAGACAATCTTTGGGATGATATCAACGATGACACGAAATACGAGATTCAGTCTAAGGTAAGTTTTGCGGCTTGGGCGTTATTGAGCAAACTATGGAGTTACATTAAAACCTCTCTATAACGGCAAATAAATTACATCAAGTAGTTTGTGTTAAAGGCAGTTGAATGCTTAAAGCAATGTGAAAGTAAAACAGAATGCTCCTATAGGAACGTTCTGTTTACTTTCACCTTGCTTTAAGTAGTCACCTGTTCTAAATACCAACTAATTAACACAATTTAGTGGCCTTTATAGAAAGGTTTTACTGTACCAGATTCTTACGGTGGCACTGAGGTGACATATGCAAGATTGTTTTTTTCAAGTTTGTTTTCCCGAGATAATTTTATTTATTATCTCGAGAAAACGAAACAAAGTTCGTTTTCCTGAGATAATATTTTTTATTATCTCAAGAAAACGAAGTAGCCTAGTTCGTTTTGACGAGATAATTTTTTTTGTTATCTCGAGAAAACGAAAAAAACGTTCGTTTTCATGAGATAATTTTTTTTATTATCTCGAGAAAACGAAATAGTTCGTTTTTACGAGATAATTTTTTTTTATTATCTCGAGAAAACGAAACAAAAGTTCGTTTTCCTGAGATAATTTTTTAAGTCGTGCTTAAATTGATTTTGACATATGAGCAACTGAAAATATCTAATAAAGAGAGAAATTCTGCTAAATCAATTATTGTTGCGGTACAATAAAATCTTATTTTATCCATAGTATTATTTCCTTATGAGCTTATAATAAAAATTTTTATCTCGTTAAAACGAACTATTTCGTTTTCTCGAGATAATATTTTTTTTTATCTCGTTAAAACGAACTACCCTCGTTTTCTTGAGATAATAAAAAGAAAATCTCATGAAAACGAACTTTTTTCGTTTTCTCGAGATAATAAAAAAAATTATCTCGTCAAAACGAACTACTTCGTTTTCTTCAGATAATAAAAAAAATTATCTCAGGAAAACGAACTTTGTTTCGTTTTCTCGAGATAATAAAAAAATTATCTCGTAAAAACGAACTTTTTTTTCGTATTCTCGAGATAATAAAAAAAATTATCTCGGGAAAACAAACTGGAAAAAAAAAATTGCATATGTCACCTCAGTGCCACCGTAGATTCTTGCTGAAACAGATTCTGAAACTTGACTCAAATAACAGTCGTACAGTCGGACCATACACTGTAATATACCCCGAACAACGCATTGTAATAATACAAAGAATATAAAATTCGAACTTTTAATAAAACAACTTGAAAACGTTTTTAGGCACGTGATTGCTTGATGCAGTGTTTAAGTCATGCAGAATGCTCCCATATGAGCTTTCTGTAGGAACTTCACCCTTCATTTAGCTGCCACCTGCTTTATACAACCAAAATGATATTTCTTTGAGTGTTTGGGTTAGCGAGGTTTTACTGTATTTAATTTTTCTCTGTCTGTTATATATACACAGTAGAACCTATCTTAACCCATTTGCTCCCAGTTGATTCTTCCATGCTTACATATTGGATTGGTCTATTTTTTATCTAAGGGATATCTGGTCTAAATTTTCATTTTTGTTTTGTTTTATATTGAATTTCCTATCATCAAATAGTGTAGACTCTCATCAGACGCCGCATTATGCGGCGTCTGATCAGAGTCTACACTGTTTGCCTACGTCCCATATATGGGATCGTGGGAGAAAATGGGTTAAGCGGCCAAAAGGTTGTATAATATGGTTCTGTAACACAGGTGGTAGCTTAATGCAGGTCAAAAGTAATGCAGAAAAAACTCCTATAGACGCTTTCTGCACTACCTTTGCTCTGCATTAAGCAGCCACGTGCTTTTAAAGACGCATATGGTCAATACATGAATGGCACACTGTCAATGCATTTCAGCTGTCGTGCTGTGGGTATACAGACAGCTCGGAGTATGGCTCAAGCTTACCTTCCAGTTGCTTCGAAGATTCTTCAGATATATCCACGCAGTATACGGTCAGTGTCTCACAATAATCCCTTAACCCTTTTCCTGTTGAATATTCAAGTTAGAAATGATGACATTATGAATATTTATTTGCTGAGTTTTTGTTATGGCATATATGAACACGTGGGTGTTTGGTATTGGTAAAAGGCGTAGAGTTAGATTCATTATATTTCATTAGCAAACAGAGAAAGCCCTGATCAGACGGCTCCTATAGGAGCCGTCTGATCAGGGTGTACTCTGTTTGTCGATTCGTCGGGAAAA
The DNA here is from genome assembly GCA_963576725.1 of Azorinus chamasolen. Lineage (NCBI taxonomy): Eukaryota > Metazoa > Mollusca > Bivalvia > Cardiida > Solecurtidae > Azorinus > Azorinus chamasolen. The sequence continues at coordinate 8,934,618 of OY755243.1, read as the reverse complement.
ACATGCCTGCTGTGAAAATTATATTTATACAATTTTACCCAATACATTTTCAGAATAATCAGTTTGTCTACATGAATGCAATCATGATTCAAACAGTTTGGATCCTGATGAGCCGCAGAGTTACTTCGCACCACATCTGAATCCATACTGTTTGCATAGATACAATCCTTCATCTGCCTGCAGCATGAAATAAGGTTAATCGCTAACATAAATGCATACTTTGTAAGTTTTGACCACCCAGCAATAAGGATATAAGGCCAAATAACAATATATCAACTAAGATGCATTCTATATGCCTACTATTAGGAGAGTACAAGCGAACACTAAGAATGAGCTACAATGCGGGAAACACCAAGGTTAAAAGAATGCAAGCTAAATAGTGATGCCGAAGAATACCTTGAAATGGGTTGGACAACTTTACCAGTAATGGGTCAAACCAGAAAATTCAGCGACACCGATGATTTAGAAAAACAATTGTTGTCAAAAAAAGTTGGTTACTCAGACGTTTGTTTCCTCCTTATTGTGCTGCGGGTACCCGCAGCACAGAGTATGTAATGGTTTGGTATGACCTAATTTATATTTTGGCACTGGGGTAGCATTTTTACCTTCTGCCTGGAAGGGCTTATTTATTATGAACGATTTCGGTCCCAGTCCGTTTCAGGGTTGGTCGTTTCGGCCCCATTAAAAATATATAGCCCTTTTTACGCACAATTTAGTCTGATATTTTTATTACATAAGCAAACAGAGCAGACCCTGATCAGACTGATCCTACAAGAGTATCGATCTGGGGCTATTTTGTTTGCCAAGGTGTTAAAATGCATATATACATATATAAGTACATGTATAGCAAAATGTAGCAACTATAGATCTATTTTCTGAAAAAGATAAAATATTTGTAATCAGTTAAAATCATGACATCAATATTTTGCACATAATTTCAAAACATAAATCGTTGTGGTTGAATGGTTTCTGGGCCGTTATATTCTACCAAGATAGTTAAGCATGGAGTACAATTACGTGTGAAATGGCTCCGGTGTATTGTGTCAAAAATGTTTTACAGTGTAACGATGTTTGTTTTGTTTCAGGCCTCATGTCAGGACGCCATGCAGGCTTGGGTTGAAGACCATATTCCTGTCTGGGCGTCCATTGTCGGTGCTATTTTCCTCGTACAGGTATGTATGATAGGGAATATTGGCATCTTCATGAAGACACATCTAACCAATATATACAGCGAAACGCTAATAATTTTACCATTAAAGCAAGTATAATAATTACCAGCCTGTAAGACAAATGGCAGATTGAAGCTCCTCTATGAGCTTTTTGCATGATTTCACCCAGCATTAAGCAGGCACATGCCTAACACCTTCTCATTTCTTCATTACTAAATCTTCCAACTATCGAGTTATTATTGTAGTTGTTGTCGTTACATTTATTTACCCTTTGAATGCTAACTATTCAAACTGGAATAGCCCATCACCGTTTAATTACTGTGTCCATGCAATATGTACGGCTTGGAGTTTGACTCAAGCAGGACTGCTACTAATCGGATTACTTCTTTATGAGCCCTCTGATCTGGGTCTACACTGTTTGCAAATACCAGTAAATTCGTTCCCTCTATTTAAAAGGTTATCTTTCGTAGGCAAATATGTTATGTTTCCCCTTCAAATTTCAGAGCATTATAACGGTGTAGACTATGCTATTCCATGCAACGCGTTGTCACATTTGGGTCCATAGCTGTATTGTACTTTCGGAAACCAATACCAGAAGGATTGACATTCGATATGGCTAGACTAAGATTCAATCGTATTTTCTGCATTTGTAAAGATATTATTGCTATCGAATGCCCATGACTGGAAAGGTCAGCAGACCTCTTCTAAGTGCTTAAGTCGGGCGCAGGCGAAATATGGAATGAGTTCAATAAGACTTAAGTAGTAAAACAATATACAATTAAACCTCTCTATAACGACCACTAAATTGTGTTATTTAAGTATTTAGAGCAGGTGGCTGCTTAAAGCAACGTGAAAGTAAAACAGAACGCTCCCATAGGAACGTTCTGTTTTACTTTCACCTTGCTTTAAGCAGCCACCTGCCTTTAACACAAAATAATTGATGTAATTTAGTGGTCGTTATAGAGAGGTTTTACTGTACATGTACTCCGTCTACTTTAGTATCAAGGCGCATGTGTGATTCAAACGTGTTTACTTAAATTGATTTTGACATATGAGCAACTGAAAATATCTAATAAAGAGAGAAGTTCTGTTAAATCAATTATTGTTGCGGTACAATAAAATCTATTTTATCCATAGTATTATTTCCTTATGAGCTTACTGCATGACATTCATCGTGCATTAAGCAGCCACCTGCATAAAAAGATCTAACTTCGTCTTTGTTAAAATCCTATTTAGATTAATTTGACTGTACTCCAGTTCTGCGTTTAACAGTCCCCTGCTTTTAAATATGAATGCTCATTCTAAACATTCTTAAGAGGTTCTACTATACACGCATGTAATACATTTCAGATCTTGAGTTTGACCATGTCTTGTGTGGTGCTTACAGCTGTTCAAAACAAAATGAGAGTGTCAAATTTGGACGGCAGCTATGAATAGCGCCAGTGATTGCAGAGAAAGAGCGAGAACGTTGTGTATAAACTGAATTTGTTTTGCCTAAACAATGCAGATGTGATCCCGTCCAACTGAGCATGCCATTTGTTTGTTTCTTTAGTTATGATTTTGTTTATATATGTTCTGATTTTGTTTATATGTGATATTTGCTCTAGGCTGAAAATGTATTTATCACATAATCTGCCTTGTGGGAGTCAGTAACAGCGTGCCGTAAATCGTGAACATGCACTAGTGCTTTGTTTATGCAAATTAGCAATCGTTAGCCAATCGTAGCGCCCGTGTGCGTCGTCCCTTGTATTACTTCGCTGTTTGTAAGCAATGGCAGAAACAGCCATTAACCATAGCCTGTTTCATTTTCTATGTCATTTTTATAAGGCTAATGTGATAAAAAGAATCTTACATTCGTGTTCATTACACATTGATTTCATGAAACTCGTTTACTATAATTAAGTTTACTATAATTAATATTACACTCGTTAAAGATCGTGTCATATTATTACAGTAAACTCGTTTCATAAAAAACAATGTGAAAAGCACACCCATGTAAGATCCTCTATATATTAAATGGCAATTATATTCTTACACATTTTATTTTTTTAAATATTAGCAAACACTTTTCTTATGCATTTGCACTGCGTCATGCGAATCTTGTATTTTAGGTTACCGGTATCTTATACAGGCAGTGTAGACCAAAGTCAGCTAACATGACATACACGCAGTCTGATTAGCTTCTGCATGCTGCTTTAATGACGCGGTGGCAGGTCTGGATATACACTGTTTGCAAACCCTTGAATATGTTTGCACACAAAGTGACTTTATTTGTTTCTGTCGATCTTTAAATTGAATATCTTTTCGCATACGTGCAGTATATGTAACGTGAGTTTGACATTTTCCCTCATAAAACACATTTTCATGCATTTGCAAACAGAGTAGACCCATAGGAGTTGTCTGATCTGGGTTTGCTCTGTTTGCTAATGGAATTTGATATTTCTGTTTCTTTAGTTTCTAAAATGACTACAATGTTACACCTACCATATTTCATTATAATTATTTTGTCCGTGAATATTCAGTAGGTATTGAAAATTGCACTACATACAGTAAGTATAACATCTCTATAACGGCCACTAAATTGTGTTAATTAGTTGGTATTTAGGGCACGTGGCTGCTTAAAGCAAGGTGAAAGTAAAACAGAACGCTCCTATAGGAGCGTTCTGTTTTACTTTCACCTTACTTTAAGCAGCTACCTGTCTTTAACACATAATACTTGATGTAATTTAGTGGCCGTTATAGAGAGGTTTTACTTATATAGCATGGAAAGGGGGTTAAAACAGTCATGTTTTGTTCGAAGTCCTAAACTATTTTTCTTGACACACGTCTTATCGAATTCTGATGAAGTCTTAGTTTTACTCTTCATATCCGGAACCTGATTAGTCAGTAGTTTTTCTTTCGTTTTTTTTCAATTCTTTGAAGACTTTGCTTTAGACTTTAGTCTCTCGAGATTTTAAACATCCAATAATGTATACTCTCACCAGGTTTTGACTATTCAAGGACTTTAAGTTTTATTAAAAAAAGAGAGAGAACTGTCAATTATACTAGAACTTGTCGTATAGCGGCCATTTATTTATTGAATAGAGGAGTCTTAACCCATTCCCTCATAGGCTATTTTAGACCTAACCTCTTTGAATAAACCTACCGAAAAGGACAATTAACTGGAGAAAAGGAAAATTATAGAATTGTTTAGTTCTGAAACCATTGTGATAAATAGAGCATTTGCTCCATAGGAGCAAATGCTCTATTTATCACAATGATTTCAAAAAGTGATTTTTACAAAGGCGTCAAAAGGCGTCAATATAAGAGAATGGGTTAAAACGGAGGTGGTTGTTTAATGCAGGGTAAAATGATAGGAGTTACTATAGGATCTTTCTGTATCACTTTCTCCATCATTAAGCTACGGCCTGTTTCAGAAAGCCAAATTTTTAAGGTTCTTTTGTATTTTATATTTTATGCTTTCTGAAATAGCATTACTACATTATATACTCTTTCTATACAGGCATAGACAATGGACATATGATACAATCATACAAATGCGTGTTTTACACTATGAATATCCATGCACGAAATAACATGTGTATGAATATTGTTAAACCCTTTCCCTTATATAAGCGCATTTTGACGCATCTGCAAACAGAGTAGACCCAGATTAAACGGCTACTATAGGAGCCGTCCGATCTGGGTCTGCTCTGTTTGCTTATGGTGTAATATAGATCTGATTATATAGCTTCTTCCTGAGCCAAAATGGCATGTGTTCATAAGCCATTATAAAACATAATCTTATTAATATTTATGGCGTCATCATTTTCTATATGAATATTCATCAGGGAAAGGGTTAAGTTAATATTTATAATGGCATACAGACCAAAGGTGCTCGACGCATGCTTGGACTCACCCATGGAAACAACCCCCCCCCCCCCCCAAAAAAAAATAAATAAATAAATAAAAAATAAATAAATAAATAAAATTGTGATCGAAGTATGTTAAACTAGCCTAAAACTATCTATTTGAACCTTAAACCACACCGAAAAACAAGAAAAACACGACCCGGAAAAAATTCCCTATCGGGTCTATATATGTATTGAAAGGTATCTAACTACGACAGATCAGCTGCGGAAAATACAACTGTCATTTTTTTCAAAGTCTTACAGCAAAGCCAATTCAACACCGATTTTAATCATTTTGGTCATGATCCGTTCCAAATTCCATATGCTAAGCGGCACAGTTAGTGCTTTCCTAAAATATTGCCCCGTCTTGTCGCTGCAAGACCGCGAATTTGAAAATACGCTAGAGCGAAACGATGTGACTCCCGCCAGGATGCATAGAAGTATATAGGGGGATCTGTATTCGTTAAACTTTTCAGCAAAAACGCGAATTATGCTGAAACACATTCGAAAAACATTCAACTTACCGCAGTTAAAACGGTGCTGGCTATTTGTAGTCTGCTATGAGACTCCAGTTTTCTTTCTCCTACTTTCGTTTTGAACGGAGGTGGCCAAATCGCTGTGGCCCGGAAGTAGTAGTCAATTTGCATATCGAATAGTTTATGAGCCGGGTCACAGCAAAATGGTCGCATCCGTTCAAAAGGAAAGTTGGAGAAAGAAAAATGGCACCTCGTAGCTGACTGGAAATACCGTTTTAATTGTGGCGAGTTTAATGTTTTTGGATAGTGTTTAACCATAATTCGCGTTTTTGTTGAAAAGATTAACGAATACAGATCCCCCTATATACGTCTATGCATCCTGGCGGGAGTCACATCGTTTCGCTCTAGCGTTTTTTCAAATTCGCGGTCTTGCAGCGACAAGACGGAGCAATATTTAAGGAAAGCACTAATTGTGCCGCTTAGCATATGGAATTTGGAACGGATCAAGACCAAACTGATTGAAATCGGTGTTGAATTGGCTTTGCTGTAAGACTTTGAAAACATGACTGTTGTATTTTCCGCCGCTGATCTGTCGTAGTTAGGTACCTTTCAATACATATATAGACCCGATAGGAAATTTTTTCCGGGTCGTGTTTTTCTCGTTTTTCGGAGTGGTTTAAGGTTCAAATAGATAGTTTTAGGCCAGTTACTTCGATCACAACTTTTTTTTTTTTTTTTTTTTTTTTTGGGGGGGGGGGGGGGGGGGGGGTCCATGGATGAGTCCAAGCATGCGTCGGGCACCTTTGCTACAGACAAGAAAATGTTTGGCCCTTGTACAAAATGTAGAACCAGATCTATGTAATTCCATAAGCAAATAGAACATACCTTGATCAGGTGGATCCTACAGGAGTAGTTTGGTCTGGATCTACTCTGTTTGTTTAGAGGTTAAAAGGCCTATCTATTGGGAAAGGGTTAGTGCCAGTTTAAAGCTTAAGATTCTTTTTCAAAATGACGATAGATAAGTTACATTTCGGTTTTTGTATATACATGTACATGTAAGACTAAAGCTTGAATTTGTTGTTGATTACATCTGCTAGCATAAACTATATTGAACGATATGCTTCAACGAGAATCAAAACAGGCATTCCATACATGGAGGGTGTTCATCAAACGTGTCATTGGGCCTCTCTATAAGGCAACTATAAACTGGTATGTCATTCCCTCCACTTAGCAGCACCTCGAAATTATTTTTCTGAAAGTTGCAAATAATTTGCCCCGGGAACACTGTTCAACACATTGGATAGATTCACTGTTTGTTCCAGTAACATTGACATTAAGTCGGTCTGTACGGTGACAATCCTTAATGTCAGTTTCTTATATCTTCGAAATTGTCGGAGTTCAAAAACCGCAGATATTTCACACGCTGTGACTTGGCCTGTATTGACTTCTTTGTTCTAGGCTTTATAATTGCCTGGTGTATACGAGTGCATCTTAATCAAATTAGCAATACCGTACAAGGAAATAACGAAATTATCACGCCATTTCGTGTCATTATACCTTATCTACTTCGCCCGGGAACTTGCAGTGATGTCCTCAGACTACCTACAAATGATTCATATGCAAGTGTAATCATGACAAAATTAGATGAACGCCCAATGTACCGCTTAACCCTTTCCCTCATATTGACGACTTTCGACGACTCTGTAAAAGTCACTTGGTGAAACCATTGTGATAAATAGAGCATTTGCTCCTATAGGAGCAAATGCTCTATTTATCACAATGGTTTCAAACTACAAAATTCTAAAAGTTTCCTTTTCTCTAGTTAATGCTCCTTTTCGGTAGATTTATTCAAAGAGGTTGTATCTAAAATAGTCTATGAAGTAATGGGTTAACGGTCATGTTTTTCATACAATAAATTAGACTGATAAGAAAATCCAACCGTGCCGCCGTTGGTGGTAAGACACGACAGCATGAAATGAAAACAAATATGCCATTATGTTCCATAGCGTCTTGCCAAATGCAGTGAAAACTCGATTATTCGAATACTCCAATACGTACCGTTATTGATCTTTAACACAGGTGGCAGCTTAATGCAGGGTGAAAGTCATGCGGAAAGCTCCTCTAGGATTTTTCTGCATGACTTTCGCTCTGCATTAAGCAGTCACCTGCCTACAAAGACATGAATTATTAACCCTTTCGCTGCCAATGCCGGATCTGTGATTACCTATGCAAACACTATGGATCCAGATGAGATGCCGAGTAACTCGGCGTCTCATCAGGATCCAAACTGTTTGTTACTGTTACTATGTCTTTGAAATAAAAATGAAGAAAATCAAAAAAATGAAAATTTGTAGCAGACGACAAAGTTAGCAGACGACAGAGTTTGGCAGCGAACGGGTTAATTACTTATATTTCGTAGTATCGAGGTTTGACTGTATACATTTATGCTTACTGTGATAACCATAACGTACAAATCGATAATGACCTATGCAAACATATTGCAACAAAATGAAATGTCAAATGACTTGGTATTTCATCCTGATCGAAACTGTTTTTGTTTCTACAGTAGAACCTCGCTTAATGAATACACATGTGTGTCTTGAAAAGCAGGAGGTCGCTGAATGTTGGACAAACATTAAGCAGACAATTCATGCAAGAAAACCCCGTATACATTTCGTCTGCATTAAGCTACCGTCAGCCCTTATGGCGGCGATTTACAGTAGAACCTGTCATAAACAGTCATTTATTTATTGATTTTATGAGTCTTGAAAAGCAGGCATTTGCTTAATGCATGGCAAAAAGTAATGCAGAAAGTTCCCATAGGAGCTTTCTGCATTACTTTTTTTATCTGCATTAAGCCATCACCTGCCTTACATATCCATACTTAGACTTCTGTTTGATGGCCTCTTAACCCTTCGCTTGCTGAATTTTAAAATACATTTCTCCTTCTTTACCCATGCCATGTTGTATAATTACATATATCTTCACTGTGTACAAGTATTTCGCTGTACAATCACTGCTGTGGAGTGCACTGGTTGCGCAATCAACTTGTAAATAGTGCAGACCCTGATGAGACAGCTCCTGCAGGAGCTGTCTCATCTGGGTCTTCACTATTTACAGGTACGTATATTGACGTGAATAGCAAGCGAAGGGTTAGGACAGATTCTACTGAATATTTCTTGGCCCTGGCCAATTTTATTTAGATAGTTTATACTGTATTTTATAGCGGAGACGTTTATAAGTACGACTATCTTGAATTCGTTTTAAAAATGCACTAAACTTTGAACAATAGCAATTTTGTACAGCTTGATGAACTGTGATATTTGTATTTTCCGTCCAACCCATGTTGGTCCAAGATTGTGTACGTAACTCTCTATCTGATGAATATTCATTAAGAATAATGAACGTATGACTATTATTTAGTTGATGTTTTATAATGGCTTCACGAACCACAGTATATTGACCATGGTAAAAACAGTATACATTGTACAGTAAAACCCCTCTAATGCGAAAACATAATTCACAGTGGCAAAGGCAGGTGGTAGCTTAATGCAGGACGAAAATTATACAGAAAGCTCTAGGAGCTTTCTGTATAACTTTCATCCTGCATTAAGCAACCACCTGTTTATAAAGACAGCCATGTTTATTCATTAAGTGGTCCCATTAGAGGGATTTTACTGTATTCACATTTATCTGATTTTAGTAGCATAAACGGCAAACCCTGGTCAGACGACTGAGCTGGGTCTACGCTGGTTGCAAAGGCGTGACAATGCGTATCTATTAGACAAAGGGTTAAGGTGGAAATAATAAACTTTATTGATTTGTATCGTGTTTCTTCTTATATCTGCCACTTCAGTATGTGAAAGATTCTGTTTGTACAATACGAAATCCAAACATCGATATAAAATTCCGATACACAATACGACTGTCCGGAAATTGCCGAAGTATATTGATGCACACTAAGGCTGTCCGGCAATTGCCGAAGTATACTGATGCACACTAAGGCTGTCCGGCAATTGCCGAAGTATACTGATGCACACTAAGGCTGTCCGGCAATTGCCGAAGTATATTGATGCACACTAAGACTGTCCGGCAATTGCCGAAGTATATTGATGCACACTAAGGCTGTCCGGCAATTGCCGAAGTATACTGATGCACACTAAGGCTTTCAGGCAATTGACGAAGTACAGTAGAACCTGTCATAAGCGGTCATCAAGTCTTGTTATATGCCTTTAAAGGCATTTCAAAGCTCCATATATAAGTGACCCCACCCCCCCCCTATATACACAGTATCCAGCTGTGCTCCTGCAGTGTCCAGTCAGGGCCCATAGCCATAAGAGATTTAGTTATGCAATTATACATTGATCCTCTGTGATGGTAGCTCGCCTTATCAGTTTGTGTATCAGATGCTTGACAGTCAACTCCCCAAATGCACAGCATGGGGTTAATGGGTCAACATTCCTTTCGAAATGCCTTTAAGGCAGATGGTAGCTTGATGCAGGTCAAAAGTAATACAGAAAAGAAAGCTCAAGTTCGAGTTTTCTGTATTAATTTTGAATGAATGGTCGCCAAAGGTATGTTGTACTGTATACTTTTGGACAGCGGTATTGTGCAACGCAGTATGCTCAATTATTCATATGGACAACTTTGAATTGCCTATAAAGATTAGATAACATAGTTACACTGAAGTGTCGCGCTAAGTCGTTGGGCCATGAAACGCTTACAGATAGATAATACATGTACTTACAATTATTTCAGAAAACATGATGAAGAAACGAGTGCCTGGTCAAATGACGCATTTATGGTCTATCTGATAAGGGTCTTAATCTGTATTTATATAAAATTAATTATTTAACACTGACAATGGCAAATATGCTATGACCAAAGCAAACAGTTTGGATCCAGATTATATGTCAAGTATCCAAAGTGTTGATACTGTAATTATGGAAGAAAGGGGAAGACGATTTAACAACGAAAATTAGACGACAATACGTGGAAGAGAAAGAGTTAAACGGTCATGGTCTTCAATGAGTCAAATACAGTCGGTATCTCGAACTCGGATAATTCGAACCTCTGGATAACTCGAAGTGAAAGTTCGGTCCTTCCTAAATTTACAATACAGAACTGTTCTAAAATGTATCCCTATGCATATCTAGAAACAATGCAGGTCTAAAGTAATGTCGAAAGGAGCTTTCAGCTTAGTTAAGCTCAGAAATTGAGAGATTGTTCAGATTAGAAATCGGATGACTCGAACTACTGTTATCTCGAAGTAATTTGTATAGTCCCTCGAAGTTCGAGATATCGATGTATAACTGTATATGACTACAATTCAAGTGAAGGGAAATGTTATCAAAAGAGAGTCTGTCCTCCAACAGACAAACGACAAAATGCCGTTGAAAGATGCATACACCATTTTATATTTGTCAAATGCATTTTTATTCATTATAAAATATCATGTTTTAAAATATACAATTAAAATAAATAAATAAAATATATATTAGCAATAAAATGCAAATAAATACATGTACTTAATATGAATTAGAATGTCAATATACATGTAGCACCACACAGATGACAGCATTAAGAATGGATACTAATTGTCGAGTTCATAAAACTAACATTCGCTCAATTTATAAACGATAAAACCTCGTCACCTCTATGTTAACAAACATGGGTGTATAAAAACAGACGATTGCTTAATGTAGAACACAGATAACGCAGTAGACATTTCGTCCGGCATTTAGATACAGTCGGTCTCTAAGGCTCACAATAAGACGACAGTTCTAAGACCGTTTTACAGAGACATCATTGTATTTAAAACTGCTTCCCTGTTTAACCCATTCCTCCATAGGCTAGTTTTAGACCTAATCTCTTTGAATGAATCTACCGAAAAGGAGCATTTACTGGAGAAAGGGAAAATGTTATGATTGTTTAGTATAGAAACCATTGTGATAAATAGAGCATTTGCTTCTATGGAGCAAATGCTCTATTTATCACAATAGTTTCATGAAGTGACTAATATAGAGGCGTAGAAAGGCGTATTTATGGAGGAAAGGGGTTAAAACTGCTTCCTTGATGACAACAATTTCTTTTTAGTCACTTCTTCAACACTGGATACTTAGTGATAGCTAGTGTATACAGTTGAGTTTGTCATAAGCGACAATCAAAAGGAGATCTAGTTATGGATCTGTAAGGTGGTTGGTAGCTTAATGCAGGTCAAAAGTAATACACGAAGCTCCTAAAGGAGATTAAAGCATTTCTTTTGCCCTGCATTAAGCAAGCACCTGATTTTTAAGTTGCCTATGTTCAAATGAATGAATAGTCGTTTAGGACAGGTTCTGCTGTAGTGATATTTAGACAGGTTTTTTCCACATTTGAAGCAGTATTGAGCCAGATAAGATGTCCCGTTTCGTCCAAACTGTATGAAGCCCCGCTGGGATTTTCATTGATAATGTAGATTATGACCAACAAGGAAGTTTTAATGGATAAAGTAGAACTTGTCTTAAGAGGCCATTAAAGAGAAGTCTAAATATTGTCTAAATATGCAGCATGTGGTAGTTTAATGCAGGACGGAAGGGATACAGGAGTTTCTGTGTCACTTTTACTCTGCATTAAGCAACCATCTGCTTTTTAAGACTCATATGTTCAATAAAATGACCGCTTAAGACCTGTACTATTTCTTTCCTATATCGCGTTACCCTGTTACTTCATATTTACGTCTTTCAACTCCTTTGCAAATAGAGTAGACCCAGATCAGACGGTTCCTATAGAGACAGTTTGATCAGGCAATTTTCTGTTTGCGTATGGAATAATATCGATCAGTTTCTACATTTCTGCCATGCTCAAACTTTCCTGAGCTGATACATAAATATGAAATTAATGTCATTAATATTCACGATGTAATTAATTCTTATATGAATATTCATGAAGTAAAGAGTCTAATGTTTTACATGAGACGATCATGAAGCGGTGGTAATGATACAGTAAAACCTCCCTTTAACGGCCACTAAATTGTGTTAATTAGTTGGTATTTAGGGCAGGTGGTTGCTTAAAGCAATGTGAAAGTAAAACAGAACGCTCCTATAGGAGCGTTCTGTTTTACTTTCACCATGCTTTAAGCAATCACCTGCCTTTAACACAAAATATTTGATGTAATTAAGTGGCCGTTATAGAGAGGTTTTACTGTATATTCTTCATTTTCCTACGCAAAATTGTCGTATGGATTTTGATTTTTTTGTTCATGCTTATGTCGTAAATAATAAATGCTTAAAATTGTTATAAAAGTCAGTATAGCGAAGGCGTATATGTACAAAAATGATAGGAAGACCAATGAACACAGATATACAAGTTGATCGCAATAGTCGGACTCCTCCTCACTAACCATGTTAACACGACTGTAAGTTCCGAACACCCACACTGAACCTGGAAATAGAACAACAACAGGCTTAGAGACATTGTCATGCATGAAAAATAAATACTCATTTACAACAAATCATAGAACTGCAAGCCAAAGGTTAATAAAAAATACCGTCGCCCGATCCCTTGAAAATATACATATAATGGTCGTAATGCCAGTATTTCAATTTGGATCTAGACGAACATTAAGCATCACCACATGATAAATAATTATATTAGTATATGAAGTTTCACAAAAATATCGGTATAATGGGCAGTCCAGACAAGCTATTGTCTATGTACTGGCATACGGACAGAAAACCAGTGGCGAACAGACGAAAGGACATCCCAATACATGCATCAGTATAACAATGATTTAGAGAGAGACTGGGTTATATTAATACACTAACTTGAAGGTGATACACATGACAGTTAAGACCACGTATTAACGAACACTCACTGGGGGTTCTCCCCTCAGGTATGCATGTAGGATTTAGCTTTACAAATTAACCCGTTAACCCATTACCCCATAGGCTATTTTAGATACAACCTCTTTGAATTAATCTACCGAAAAGGAGCATTAATTAGAGAAAAGGACATTTTTTAGAATTTTGTAGTTTGAAACCTTTGTGATAAATAGAGCATTTGCTCCTATAGGAGAAAATGCTCTATTTATCACAATGGTTTCACAAAGTGACCTTTACAGAGTCGTCAAAAGTCGTCAATATGTGGGAAAGGGTTAATCCTTGACTATTCATGTACGAAATAATGTCATCATAAATAATTACATACGCTGTTTTTTGTATAATGGTTATATGTGGAAATAGGATAGTTTGACGTTGGCTGAAACTGTAAATAAAAGATATGTAAACAGAGCACGGCCGTGAGCAAACGGCTCTGGACTCGTCTGATTTGGGTCTACTCTGTTCGCGGTGTAAATGTGGATTAAATAGTAAAGAAACTTGAAACAGTTTTGTGTCAGATTGTGTATGGTTCTGCTCTGAATTTTTAGACACGCACCGACATTTCGAGTTGAATAAGGGGTGAAAGTCAGGATGGCTTAAATATTAGAATTGCACACGGTTATCTTTCTTGAACTGCGCTGTATGATGTATGTCATAGTCAAGTTAATAGGTATGAATACCAAAACAGCTTTGATTATGTTCAGGCGTCGAATCATTGCATCCAGGCTTTGCAAATGCAGTAAACCCGTTCTATAATGACCACTAAATTACATCAAATATTTTATGTTAAAGACAGGTGACTGCTTAAAGCAAGGTGAAAGTAAAACAGAACGCTCCCATAGGAGCGTTCTGTTTTACTTTCATCTTGATTTAAGCAGCCACCTGCCCTAAATACCTACTAATTAACATAACTTAATGGCCGTTATAGAGAGGGTTTACTGTGTCAGCCATTGGGCATTTGGAGCCACTGTGAAAAGCCCGATCGTTCCAACACTTAAGTAACTACATGTATAAGACAGGTGACAGCTTCATGCATGGTGCAAGTCATGCAGGAATTTCTGCATGGCTTTCACCTTGCATTAAGTAGCCGCCTGCCGAAATGTTCTCGGTTCGTCTTAACTAAAACTTCGAACTATCGAATTTTTACTGTACATGTATTTTGATAATCTTCATAATGCAAAGGCTTATAGTAACGAAGACCTTGATGTGAGCCCCCTACCTATTAAGTTACCAAATTTTTTCAATTGGACAAGGTTCATATTAAGCCATTCCCGCACACTGACGCCTTTTGATGCCTCTGAAAAAGTCACTTCTTCAAACTTTTGTGATAAATAGAACGTTTGCTCTTTTGGAGCAAATGCCTTATTTATCACAATGGTTTCAAATCTACATAATTCTATTTTTCAGTTTCTCTAGTAAATGCTCCTTTTTCTGTAGATTTATTCAAAGAGGTTGGGTCTAACACAGTAAAAACTCTCTATAACGACCACTAAATTATGTTAATTAGTTGGTATTTAGGGAAGGTAGGAGCGTTCTGTTTTACTTTCACCTTGCTTTAAGCAGCCACCTGCCTTTAACACAAAATACTTGATGTAGTTTAGTGGTCGTTATAGAGAGGTTTTACTGTACTAGCATATGTGGGAATGGGTTAACCCTAATCCATACTGGCATTTACAAACAGCATGGGTCTAGATCAGCGGCTGAATCAGGATTCAAAATATTTGACACAGTGTCTCAAGCTTCTGAAATACTTGAACGAATTGAGATAACTCAATAAAAATTTATGCAAGAAATAATGACATTGTGAATACATGCATTACTTAGCTGATTTCTATAATGCACTACGAACACATTCAATTTGGCCATGGTATACACTGCAGATCCAGATTTATATTACTCTATAAGCAAACAGAGCAGACCCTGGTCAGACAGCTCCAATATGAGCCGTCTGACCTGTACAGTCGTGAAAGCCTTAGGTTTAAATAATGTTGTGTAAGAAGGTGTTAAATTCCGCACTCATGCATAACATCAAAACTAAGCTTAGTTGGGTAAATGTTTAAACCATCAAGCCTATCAAAGGATGTATCAGTTATGCTATTTGCTAAGGAATGTTACCCAATTAAGCAGGGTTTAACGCTTTACTCCGCATATATGCCTGTTTAAGCTTATGCATCAGAGTAGACCCAGATCAGACAACTCCTGTATGAGTTCTAGGAAAATGCTATTGTCAAATACCCGTATGTTCATATACAATTAAACAAATCAATCTAATTAACATTCATGATGTACTTATTTGCCACACGAATATTCATGGAGTAAAGGATTAAATCAGCAATACAGATCTCCAATTTAAATTTTCTACTTGTTATTTGAACAGTCCGTTTATATATGATTTTCTTGGATAATACAGCTGGATTAACGCTTATCCTTTATTCTCAAACATCCAACTGGTCAGACCTTGTGTAAACTCAACATCGGACCAATCAGACACAGTAAATGCCCTCTAAACCGGATGTTATATTTGGTATAAATGTCGGAGACATGTGGCAGCTTAACCCATTACCTCATAGGCTATTTTTAGATACAACCACTTTGAATAATTCTACCGAAAAGGAGTATTAACTAGAGAAAAGGAAAATTTGTGATTTTTGTAGTTTGAAACCATTGTGATAAATAGAGCATTTGCTCCTATAGGAGCAAATGCTCTATTTATCACAATGGTTTCACAAAGTGACTTCTACAGAGTCGTCAAAAGTCGTCAATATGAGGGAATGGGTTAATTAATGCAGGGTGGAAGGCATGCAGAAAGCTCCTCTATGAGCTTTCTGCTTGACCTTCACCCTGCATTAAGCAGCCACATGCCTAAAAGTATCTAAATTCGTCTCTACTAGAATTCGGGTTAGAGGTTTGTTTTACTGTATTTGGTGAATGAACCAAGACTTAAACTCAGAAGTTTTATATCCTCGGACTTCAAATTTCGTAAAGTGTATCGCATATCCTCTCTCAGTGTGGTTAACGCTTTCAGTGCTCCAACCACTGCTGTTCTTACCACTCAATGTCCATAACACAAGGAATAAAGTGATGATATCGTTACAAGTGTCCAGCGTGCTTCTTTCTCCCTCCTCCGGCGGCCGACTGTTGCACGTGCGTAACATAAATATACCAGTTTTTAAAACTATTGCAGCGCCCTCTAGGATCAAGAACAACGGAATTTCGGGTTCCAGATCACAGTGTCGATATCTTATCAATCCTGAAAGACAAACACACGAATTAAAAAATACCGTCACGCTTTGACAGAGCCTATTCACAATTAATGAACACGTGACAGGTTAGCTACTACACGTATCAGTTCATAAAGACATAAATATAAGCCTTACCCTGCTAAGACAATATAATAACGTTTCCTTAAAATTGGATCTAGAGCGATTTTAGACTGCTTCCAAAATCAATAAAGCTTTTGAGAAACTATTGATCGAGTGTCAAACAACTTGGACTCTAAACAATGTGTGTGAAGTTGGCAGGCAGTTGGATATTGGCGGTTGTCTATTGAATTTTCAGCTGTCAGTTGGTTATTGAATTTTCAGCTATCAGTTGGTTATTGAATTTTCAGCTGTCAGTTGGTTATTGAATTTTCAGCTATCAATTGGTTATTGAATTTTCAGCTGTCAGTTGGTTATTGAATTTTCAGCTATCAATTGGTTATTGAATTTTCAGCTGTCAGTTGGTTATTGAATTTTCAGCATACGAATTGGGGGAATAAACTGCCAGCAGGAAATTGGTTATTCAGCCGTAATTTCAAAAATTAAATACAGCCGAATTTACAGCTGGTTCTGGCTGTCAGTTGGTTATTCAACTGGTTATTTGTCAAGTATCTGAATCTGGCGAATATACTGCTAGCATGAAATTGGTTATTCAGCCGGAAATTCAAAAATGTAACACATGCGAATTTTCAGCTGGTTCTGGCTGTCAGTTGGTTATTCAACTGGTTATTCGTCAAATATCCGAATCTTGCGAATCTCTTGCCAGCAGGAAATTGGTTATTCAGCCGTAAATTCAAAATTTGACAGTTGCGAATTTTCAGCTGGTTCTGGCTGTCAGTTGGTTATTCAACTGGTTATTCGTCAAATATCTAAATCTGGCGAATCTAATGCCAGCAGGAAATTGGTTATTCAGCCGTAAATTCAAAATTTGACAGTTGCGAATTTTCAGCTTGTTCTGGCTGTCAGTTGGTTATTCAACTGTTTATTCGTCAAATATCCGAATCTAAGTAATATACTGCCAGCAGGAAATTGGTTATTCAGCCGTAAATCTAAAAAATTAACACAGTCGAATTTTCAGCTCGTTCTGGCTGTCAGTTGGTTATTCAACTGGTTATTCGTCAAATATCCGAATCTTGCGAATCTACTGCCAGCAGGAAATTGGTTATTCAGCCGTAAATTCAAAAAATGTAACAGATGCGAATTTTCAGCTGGTTCTGGCTGTCAGTTGGTTATTCAACTGGTTATTCGTCAAATATCCGATTGTTGCGAATCTACTGCCAGCAGGAAATTGGTTATTCAGTTTTAAATTAAAAACTGTAACAGAGCCGAATTTTCAGCTGTTACTGGCTGTCAGTTGGTTATTCAACTGGTTATTCGTCGAATATCCGAATCTGGCGAATATACTGCCAGCAGGGAATTGGTTATTCAGCCGTAAATTCAAAAATTAACACAGCCGAATTTACAGCTGGTTCTGGCTGTCAGTTAGTTATTCAACTGGTTATTCGTCAAATATCCTAATCAAACTTATATACTGCCAGCATGAAATTGGTTATTCAGCCGGAAATTCAAAAATGTAACAGAGGCGAATTTTCAGCTGGTTCTGGCTGTCAGTTGGTTATTCAACTAGTTATTCGTCAAATATCCGAATCTGGCGAATATACTGCCAGCAGGAAATTGGTTATTCAGCCGTAAATTCAAAAATGTAACAGATGCGAATTTTCAGCTGGTTCTGGCCGTCAGTTGGTTATTCAACTGGTTATTCGTCAAATATCCGAATCTGGCGAATATACTGCCAGCAGGAAATTGGTTATTCAGCCGTAAATTCAAAAAATTAACACAGCCGAATTTACAGCTGGTTCTGGCTGTCAGTTGGTTATTCAACTGTTTATTCGTCAAATATCCGAATCAAACTAATAAACTGCCAGCAGGAAATTGGTTATTCAGCTGCAAATTCAAAAATGTAACAGATGCGAATTTTCAGCTGGTTCTGGCTGTCAGTTGGTTATTCAACTGGTTATTCGTCAAATATCCGAATCTTGCGAATCTACTGCCAGCAGGAAATTGGTTATTCAGCCGTAAATTCAAAAATGTGACAGATGCGAATTTTCAGCTGATACTGGCTGTCAGTTGGTTATTCAACTGGTTATTCGTCAAATATCTAAATCTGGCGAATCTAATGCCAGCAGGAAATTGGTTATTCAGCCGTAAATTCAAAATTTGACAGTTGCGAATTTTCAGCTGGTTCTGGCTGTCAGTTGGTTATTCAACTGGTTATTCGTCAAATATCCGAATCTGGTGAATATACTGCCAGCAGGAAATTGGTTATTCAGCCGTAAATTCAAAAAATTAACACAGCCGAATTTACAGCTGGTTCTGGCTGTCAGTTGGTTATTCAACTGTTTATTCGTCTAATATCCGAATCAAACTAATATACTGCCAGCAGGAAATTGGTTATTCAGCTGGAAATTCAAAAATGTAACAGAGGCGAATTTTCAGCTCGTTCTGGCTGTCAGTTGGTTATTCAACTGGTTATTCGTCAAATATCCGAATCTTGCGAATATACAGCCAGCAGGAAATTGGTTATTCAGCCGTAAATTCAAAAACGTAACAGATGCGAATTTTCAGCTGGTTCTGGCTGTCAGTTGGTTATTCAACTGGTTATTCATCAAATATCCGAATCTTGCGAATCTACTGCCAGCAGGAAATTGGTTATTCAGCCGTCAATTCAAAAATGTGACAGATGCGAATTTTCAGCTGATACTGGCTGTCAGTTGGTTATTCAACTGGTTATTCGTCAAATATCTAAATCTGGCGAATCTAATGCCAGCAGGAAATTGGTTATTCAGCCGTAAATTCAAAATTTGACAGTTCCGAATTTTCAGCTGGTTCTGGCTGTCAGTTGGTTATTCAACTGGTTATTCGTGAAATATCCGATTGTTGCGAATCTACTGCCAGCAGGGAATTGGTTATTCAGCCGTAAATTCAAAAATTAACACAGCCGAATTTACAGCTGGTTCTGGCTGTCAGTTGGTTATTCAACTGGTTATTCGTCAAATATCCGAATCAAACTTATATACTGCCAGCAGGAAATTGGTTATTCAGTCGGAAATTCAAAAATGTAACAGAGGCGAATTTTCAGCTGGTACTGGCTGTCAGTTGGTTATTCAACTGGTTATTCGTCAAATATCTAAATCTGGCGAATCTAATGCCAGCAGGAAATTGGTTATTCAGCCGTAAATTCAAAATTTGACAGTTGCGAATTTTCAGCTGGTTCTGGCTGTCAGTTGGTTATTCAACTGGTTATTCGTCAAATATCCGAATTTGGTGAATATACTGCCAGCAGGAAATTGGTTATTCAGCCGTAAATTCAAAATATTAACACAGCCGAATTTACAGCTGGTTCTGGCTGTCAGTTGGTTATTCAACTGTTTATTCGTCAAATATCCGAATCAAACTAATATACTGCCAGCAGGAAATTGGTTATTCAGCCGGAAATTCAAAAATGTAACAGAGGCGAATTTTCAGCTGGTTCTGGCTGTCAGTTGGTTATTCAACTAGTTATTCGTCAAATATCCGAATCTTGCGAATATACAGCCAGCAGGAAATTGGTTATTCAGCCGTAAATTCAAAAACGTAACAGATGCGAATTTACAGCTGGTTCTGGCTGTCAGTTGGTTATTCAACTGGTTATTCATCAAATATCCGAATCTGGCGAATCTACTGCCAGCAGGAAATTGGTTATTCAGCCGTCAATTCAATAATGTAACAGATGCGAATTTTCAGCTGGTTCTGGCTGTCAGTTGGTTATTCAACTGGTTATTCGTCAAATATCCGAAACAATCAAATATACTGCCAGCAGGAAATTGGTTATTAAGCCGTAAATTAAAAAATGTAACAGATACGAATTTTCAGCTGGTTCTGGCTGTCAGTTGGTTATTCATCTGGTTATTCGTCAAATATCTAAATCTGGCGAATCTATTGCCAGCAGGAAATTGGTTATTCAGCCGTTAATTAAAAAATGTAACAGTTGCGAATTTTCAGCTGGTTCCGGCTGTCAGTTGGTTATTCAACTGGTTATTCGTCAAATATCCGAATCTAACTAATATACTGCCAGCAGGAAATTGGTTATTCAGCCGTAAATTTAAAAAATTAACACAGCCGAATTTACAGCTGGTTCTGGCTGTCAGTTGGTTATTCAACTGGTTATTCGTGAAATATCCGAATCTGGCGAATCTACTGTCAGCAGGAAATTGGTTATCCAGCCGTAAATTCAAAAATGTAACAGATGCGAATTTTCAGCTGGTTCTGGCTGTCAGTTGGTTATTCAACTGGTTATTCGTCAACTATCAGAATCTGGCGAATCTACTGCCAGCAGGAAATTGACTATTCAGTCGTAAATTAAAAAATGTAACAGATGCGAATTTTCAGCTGGTACTGGTTGTCAGTTGGTTATTCAACTGGTTATTCGTCAAATATCTAAATCTGGCGAATCTAATGCCAGCAGGAAATTGGTTATTCAGCCGTAAATTCAAAAATGTAACAGTTGCGAATTTTCAGCTGGTTCTGGCTGTCAGTTGGTTATTCAACTGATTATTCGTCAAATATCCGAATCTTGCGAATCTACTGCCAGCAGGAAATTGGTTATTCAGCCGGAAATTCAAAAATGTAACAGATGCGAATTTTCAGCTGGTTCTGGCTGTAAGTTGCTTATTCAACTGGTTATTCGTCAAATATCCGAATCTTGCGAATCTACTTCCAGCAGGAAATTGGTTATTCAGCCTTAAATTCAAAAATTGGCTCTGGCTGTCAGTTGGTTGTTCAACTGGTTATTCGTCCAGCTGATGTCCATCGACATTTATGTCAGATCTGGTCAGATCAGATGAAGATTCAGAATAGATCAGATGAAATCTAGATATATGTCAGGTCCATATCAGATCAGATCATAGCAGATTAAATTAGATAATATCAATTTAGGGAAGATCAGTTTTATATTAAGATCCGATCAATATCCAGATTTGATTGGAATAGATGAACATGATCAGGATCTGATCAGGGTCTGATCTGATCTGGATATGGTCTGAATTAAATTTTGACATGGATTGACCTGATCAGATAAAGCAGCATATATCCAGATGCAGTTTAAGTTAGGCCAGATCAGATCAATATGCAGATCAGATCAAATCAGAAGTGATTCCACTCCAAAATCTTACCAGATGCAAATAAGATCAAGATCAGAATCAAGATCAAGATCAGGATCAGGATCAGGATCAGGATCAGGATCAGGACCAGGACAAGGATCAAGATCAAGAACCAGAACTAGGGACTTGGGAGAGGGGTAAAATTCGTAAATAGGAAGTTCGACCCCTTGTCTATACATGTATATCTAGTGTTCATACATTTTTTTCTGTCGAGGATCATAATTCATTGTGACGGTGCCCTGTGTTACATACCATAAACTACGTAAGATCTCCGGCAACATCACATTTTTAGAGCATACATTTATTTTTTTTGTAGATTTTCATTATTTCAAGACTTTGTAGATCTATATCTGGTTACACATTTTAGTGTCAAACTGTATTTTCTTTCTGCTTTGTTTGTCAGCGTGTGCCCCGATTTCACCCAGATTTTAAATTATTGATTGTAGATCCAGAGTCAATAACAATTTGGACACAGATTAGAAGATGAATGAGGACTCGTTTAATCTAAGCTAGTAATGTTTATTTACTAACGGTTTGTACAGCCTGTTTTCAAAAAGCATGTGACTGCCAGTAGCGGTTTCTTTACTCACATGACATAGAGCTGGGTCGCCGGTCTGTCAATAATGAATTGCGCTCATTTACTCTCATTACGTGAACAAGCCGATTTTTTCCAAATCTAGATTTAACCTGATCTGATCAGGATCTTGATCTGGATCCAGATATGGATCTGATCTGGATCATGCTCTAATCTTATCTGATACGGATCCAGATATTGATATATGGGTCTGATCTGAATTGGAGCTGATCGGATCTGATATACATGTAGATATTGAACTGGATCTGGACTTGGATCTAATCTGATCTGATCTGGAAACTCTGATAAGGACCGGGATCCGAATCACTTCTAATCTGATCTGGCCAGAAATATTCTACATCTGTATATAGATCTGATCTGATCTAATCTGGACCGGATTTGGATCTGGATTTGATCTTGGGTCTATATCTGATCTGACCTGATCTCGGATCTGGATCTGGATCTGACCTGACCTGGATCTGGTCTGGATAAGGGTCTAAATCTGATCTGAATCTAGATCTTATCTTTGAACACAGATCTGGAGCTGATCTGCATTTGATCTGCATATGATTTGATCTGATCTGTATCTGGATCTAATTTGCGTCTGACATGGATCTGGATCTAGTCTGAAAAATTGTCTAACAAGTGTCTAATTTAGACGTTAGACAATTTGCCAGGCCGCGAACACATGGATCTACCACGGGACGAAGCCGCATGAGCCGGAGCAGTCGGCTCCCGTACTTCAACGGGGATCTTCCAGCAGCGTTGGTCGGGGAAGACCGATGCCCTGGTCCTGCTAACGCGGTAATCCTTCATGAGACCGAGACGCGCAGATTGCGGCAGCCGGATCCCATACGAACACGGGCATCTACCACGGGGACGGAGCCGCGAGCGCCAGGGCAGTCGGCTCCCGTTCTGCTACGGGGACCTTCCACGGAACCGAGCTAGCTGACCGGGGAAGCCCGCTGCCATGCTAATACGTAATCTTACACGGGTCCGAACAGCGCAGTTCGCGGCAGCCGGCTCCCGTGCGAACACGAGGATCTATAACGGGAACGGAGCCATGCGCGCCGGTGCAGTCAGCTGTCGTGCTTCAACGGGACCTTCAACGGGACAGAACCGCACAGGGCGGGGTAATTCGCGGCCATGAGAACACGGGGGGGTCTAAATATTGCCCAATTTAGACACTAGATATTTCTATCAAGTCTGAGAAAATGTCTAAAAAATGTTTAATTTCGACGGTAGACAATTTGACAGGTCGGGGAAAATGTCTAAATATTGTCCAATTTAGACATTAGACATTTCTATCAAGTCGGAAAATTGAATAACAAGTGTCTAATTTCGACGTTGGACAGCTTGTCCGTAATCAGGACCTTCTACAAAACACAGGGATCTACCACGGGACGAAGCCGCATGGGCCGGATCAGTCGACCCCCGTGCTTCAACGGGGATCTTCCAGACACGCTGGCCGGGGAATCCCGATGCCCTGCTAACACGGTGATATTCCACGGGACCGAGACGCGCAGCCTGTGGCAGTCGTATCCCGTGCGAAGACGGGGATCTAGCACGGGGACGGAGCCAAGGGTGCCAAGGCAGTCGGTTCTCATGCTTCAACGAGGATCTTTCAAGGGACAGAGCCACGCAGGACAGGGTAGCTCGCTGCCATGAGAACACGGGGGGGGGGGGGTCTAAATATTGTCCAATTTAGACACTATACATTTCTATAAAGTCTGAAAAAATGTTTAAAAAATGTTTAATTTCGACGGTGGGCAATTTGTTAGTTCGAGAAAAATGTCTAAATATTGTCCAATTTAGACATTAGACATTTCTATCAAGTCAGAAAATTGAATAACAAGTGTCTAATTTTGACGTTGGACAGCTTGCCCGGCACCAGGGCCTTCCACGGAACACTGGAGTCTACCACGGGACGAAGCCGCATGGGCCGGGGCAGTCGACTCCCGTGCTTCAACGGGGATCTTCCAGACGCGCTGGCCGGGGAATCCCGATGCCCTGCTAACACGGTGTTCTTTCACGGGACCGAGACGCGCAGCCTGTGGCAGTCGTATCCCGTGCGAAGACGGGGATCTAGCACGGGGATGGAGCCGCGCGTGCCACGGCAGTCGGCCCACATGCTTCAACAAGGATCTTTCACGGGACAGAACCACGCAGGCTTGGACAGCCTGCTGTCGTGAGAATACGGGGAATCTACCACGGGGACGAAGCCGCGCTCGTCAAGGCTGTCGGCTACCGTGCTGCAACAGGACCTTCCACGGAACCATGCCACGCTGGCCTGGGACGCCCACCGTCATGCTAATACGGTAATCTTACACGGCTACGAGTAGCTCCGCTCGCGGCAAATTGTTCCCGTCCAAACACAGGGCTCTACCATGGGAACGGAGACCACGCCGGGGAAGTCGGCTGTCGTGCTTCAACTGGGACATTCCACGGGAAAGAACCGCCCAGGCCGGGACACCCCGCTGCCGTGAGAACACGGGAGAGGAGGGTGGTGTCCAATATTGTCCATTTTAGAAACTAGACACTTCTATCAAGACTGAAAAAATTGCCGACCCGGCAAACTGTCTAACGTCTGAATTAGACACTTATTAGACAATTTTCCGAATTAATAGAAATGTCTAATGTCTAAATTCGACAATATTTAGACATTTTCCAGGCCCACCAAATTGTCAAGAGTCGATATTAGACACTTGTTGGAATTTTTTCCGACCAAATAGAAGTGTCTTATGTCTAAATTGGACAATATTTAAACATTTTCCCGGTCCAGCAAATTGTCTAATATCTAAATTAGACACTTGTTAGACATTTTTTCCGACTTGATATAACTGTCTAACGCCTAAATTGGACAATATTTAAACATTTTCCCCGGATATTTGACGAATAACCAGTTGAATAACCAACTGACAGCCAGAGACAACAGAAAATTCGCATCTGTTACATTTTTAAGTTACGGCTCAATAACCAATTTCCTGCTGGCAGTATATTCGCCAGATTCGGATATTTGACGAATAACCAGTTGAATAACCAACTGACAGACAAAGCCAGCAGTAATTTCGCTTCTGTTAAATGTTTGAATTTACGGCTGAATAACCAATTTCCTGCTGGCAGTAGATTCGCAAGATTCGGATATTTGACGAATAACCAGTTGAATAACCAACTGACAGCCAGAACCAGCTGAAAATTCGCATCTGTTACATTTTTGAATTTACGGCTGAATAACCAATTTCCTGCTGGCAGTAGATTCGCCAGATTCGGATATTTGACGAATAACCAGTTGAATAACCAACTGACAGCCAGAACCAGCTGTAAATTCGGCTGTGTTATTTTTTTTAATTTACGGCTGAATAACCAATTTCCTGCTGGCAGTAGATTCGCCAGATTCGGATATTTGACGAATAACCAGTTGAATAACCAACTGACAGCCAGAACCAGCTGAAAATTCGCAACTGTTACATTTTTGAATTTCCGGCTGAATAACCATTTCCTACTGGCAGTAGATTCGCAAGATTCGGATATTTGACGAATAACCAGTTGAATAACCAACTGACAGCCAGAACCAGCTGTAAATTCGGCTGTGTTAATTTTTTGAATTTACGGCTGAATAACCAATTACCTGCTGCCAGTATATTCGCCAGATTCAGATATTTGACGAATAACCAGTTGAAAAACCAACTGACAGACAGAACCAGCTGAAAATTCGCATCTGTTACACTTTTGAATTTACGGCTGAATAACCAATTTCCTGCTGGCAGTATATTAGTTAGATTCGGATATTTGACGAATAACCAGTTGAATAACCAACTGCCAGCCAGAACCAGCTGTAAATTCGGCTGTGTTAAATTTTTGAATTTACGGCTGAATAACCAATTTCATGCTGGCAGTAGATTCGCAAGATTCGGATATTTACCGAATAACCAGTTGAATAACCAACTGACAGCCAGAACCAGCTGAAAATTCGCATCTGTTACATTTTTGAATTTACGGCTGAATAACCAATTTCCTGCTGGCAGTATATTAGTTAGATTCGGATATTTGACGAATAACCAGTTGAATAACCAACTGCCAGCCAGAACCAGCTGTAAATTCGGCTGTGTTAAATTTTTGAATTTACGGCTGAATAACCAATTTCATGCTGGCAGTAGATTCGCAAGATTCGGATATTTACCGAATAACCAGTTGAATAACCAACTGACAGCCAGAACCAGCTGAAAATTCGCATCTGTTACATTTTTGAATTTACGGCTGAATAACCAATTTCCTGCTGGCAGCAGATTCGCCAGATTCGGATATTTGACGAATAACCAGTTGAATAACCAACTGACAGCCAGAACCAGCTGAAAATTCGCATCTGTTACAATTTTGAATTTACGGCTGAATAACCAATTTCCTGCTGGCAGCAGATTCGCCAGATTCGGATATTTGACGAATAACCAGTTGAATAACCAACTGACAGCCAGAACCAGCTGAAAATTCGCATCTGTTACATTTTTTAATTTACGGCTGAATAACCAAATTCCTGCTGGCAGTATATTCGCCAGATTCAGATATTTGACGAATAACCAGTTGAATAACCAACTGACAGCCAGAACCAGCTGAAAATTCGCATCTGTTACAATTTTGAATTTACGGCTGAATAACCAATTTCATGCTGGCAGTATGTTCGCTAGATTCAGATATTTGACGAATAACCAGTTGAATAACCAACTGCCAGCCAGAACCAGCTGAAAATTCGCATCTGTTACATTTTTGAATTTACGGCTGAATAACCAATTTCCTGCTGGCAGTATATTCGCCAGATTTAGATATTTGACGAATAACCAGTTGAATAACCAACTGCCAGCCAGAACCAGCTGAAAATTCGCATCTGTTACATTTTTGAATTTACGGCTGAATAACCAATTTCCTGCTGGCAGTATATTCGCCAGATTCAGATATTTGACGAATAACCAGTTGAATAACCAACTGACAGCCAGAACCAGCTGAAAATTCGCCTCTGTTACATTTTTGAATTTACGGCTGAATAACCAATTTCCTGCTGGCAGTATATTCGCCAGATTCAGATATTTGACGAATAACCAGTTGAATAACCAACTGACAGCCAGAACCAGCTGAAAATTCGCATCTGTTACATTTTTGAATTTACGGCTGAATAACCAATTTCATGCTGGCAGTATATTCGCCAGATTTAGATATTTGACGAATAACCAGTTGAATAACCAACTGCCAGCCAGAACCAGCTGAAAATTCGCCCTCTGTTACATTTTTGAATTTACGGCTGAATAACCAATTTCCTGCTGGCAGTATATTCGCCAGATTCAGATATTGGACGAATAACCAGTTGAATAACCAACTGACAGCCAGAACCAGCTGAAAATTCGCCTCTGTTACATTTTTGAATTTACGGCTGAATAACCAATTTCCTGCTGGCATTATGTACGCTAGATTCAGATATTGGACGAATAACCAGTTGAATAACCAACTGACAGCCAGAACCAGCTGAAAATTCGCATCTGTTACATTTTTGAATTTACGGCTGAATAACCAATTTCCTGCTGGCAGTAGATTCCCCAGATTCGGATATTTGACGAATAACCAGTTGAATAACCAACTGACAGCCAGAACCAGCTGAAAATTCGCATCTGTTACATTTTTTAATTTACGGCTGAATAACCAATTTCCTGCTGGCAGTATATTAGTTAGATTCGGATATTTGACGAATAACCATTTGAATAACCAATTGACAGCCAGAACCAACTGTAAATTCGCATCTGTGTTAGATTTTTGAATGTACGGCTGAATAACCAATTTCCTGCTGGCAGTAGATTCGCCAGATTCGGATATTTGATGAATAACCAGTTGTATAACCAACTGCCAGCCTGAACCAGCTGAAAATTCGCATCTGTTACATTTTTGAATTTACGGCTGAATAACCAATTTCCTGCTGGCAGTATATTAGTTAGATTCGGATATTTGACGAATAACCAGTTGAATAACCAATTGACAGCCAGAACCAGCTGTAAATTCGGCTGTGTTAAATTTTTGAATTTCCGGCTGAATAACCAATTTCCTGCTGGCAGTAGATTCGCCAGATTCGGATATTTGACGAATAACCAGTTGAATAACCAACTGACAGCCAGAACCAGCTGTAAATTCGGCTGTGTTAAATTTTTGAATTTCCGGCTGAATAACCAATTTCCTGCTGGCAGTAGATTCGCCAGATTCGGATATTTACCGAATAATCAGTTGAATAACCAACTGACAGACAGAACCAGCTGAAAATTCGGCTGTGTTAAATTTTTGAATTTACGGCTGAACGGCTAGATTCAGATATTGGACGAATAACCAGTTGAATAACCAACTGACAGCCAGAACCAGCTGAAAATTCGCATCTGTTACATTTTTTAATTTACGGCTGAATAACCAATTTCCTGCTGGCAGTATATTCGCCAGATTCAGATATTTGACGAATAACCAGTTGAATAACCAACTGACAGCCAGAACCAGCTGAAAATTCGCCTCTGTTACATTTTTTAATTTACGGCTGAATAACCAATTTCCTGCTAGCAGTATATTCGCCAGATTCAGATATTTGACGAATAACCAGTTGAATAACCAACTGACAGCCAGAACCAGCTGAAAATTCGCCTCTGTTACATTTTTGAATTTACGGCTGAATAACCAATTTCCTGCTGGCAGTATGTTCGCTAGATTCAGATATTGGACGAATAACCAGTTGAATAACCAACTGACAGCCAGAACCAGCTGAAAATTCGCATCTGTTACATTTTTGAATTTACGGCTGAATAACCAATTTCCTGCTGGCAGTAGATTCCCCAGATTCGGATATTTGACGAATAACCAGTTGAATAACCAACTGCCAGCCAGAACCAGCTGAAAATTCGCATCTGTTACATTTTTTAATTTACGGCTGAATAACCAATTTCATGCTGGCAGTATATTCGCCAGATTCAGATATTTGACGAATAACCAGTTGAATAACCAACTGCCAGCCAGAGCCAGCTGAAAATTCGCCTCTGTTACATTTTTTAATTAACGGCTGAATAACCAATTTCCTGCTGGCAGTATATTAGTTAGATTCGGATATTTGACGAATAACCATTTGAATAACCAATTGACAGCCAGAACCAGCTGTAAATTCGCATCTGTGTTTGATTTTTGAATTTACGGCTGAATAACCAATTTCATGCTGGCAGTAGATTCGCCAGATTCGGATATTTGATGAATAACCAGTTGAATAACCAACTGCCAGCCAGAACCAGCTGAAAATTCGCATCTGTTACATTTTTTAATTTACGGCTGAATAACCAATTTCCTGCTGGCAGTATATTAGTTAGATTCGGATATTTGACGAATAACCAGTTGAATAACCAATTGACAGCCAGAACCAGCTGTAAATTCGGCTGTGTTAAATTTTTGAATTTCCGGCTGAATAACCAATTTCCTGCTGGCAGTAGATTCGCCAGATTCGGATATTTACCGAATAACCAGTTGAATAACCAACTGACAGACAGAACCAGCTGAAAATTCGGCTGTGTTAAATTTTTGAATTTACGGCTGAATAACCAATTTCCTGCTGGCAGTAGATTCGCCAGATTCGGATATTTGACGAATAACCAGTTGAATAACCAACTGACAGCCAGAACCAGCTGAAAATTCGCCTCTGTTACATTTTTTAATTTACGGCTGAATAACCAATTTCCTGCTGGCAGTTTATTCGCCAGATTTAGATATTTGACGAATAACCAGTTGAATAACCAACTGACAGCCAGAACCAGCTGAAAATTCGCCTCTGTTACCTTTTTGAATTTACGGCTGAATAACCAATTTCCTGCTGGCAGTTTATTCCCCCAATTCTTATATTTTGCGAATAACCAATTGACACCTGAAAAGTCAATAACCAAATGACAGCTGAAAATTCAATTACCAATTGATAGCTGAAAATTCAATAAACAACTGACAGCTGAAAATTCAATAACCAACTGACAGCTGAAAATTCAATTACCAATTGATAGCTGAAAATTCAATAAACAACTGACAGCTGAAAATTCAATAACCAACTGACAGCTGAAAATTCAGTAGAGAACATTGCAGTTTATTCATTCAATTCTTATATTTTACGAATAACCAATTGACAGCTGAAAATTCAATAAACAACTGCCAATAACCAACTGCCTGCCAACTTCACGCACATCTCTAAACAGACGACCAGTTTACAAAAGTCCTGGGTCCACGCTTATAAAACTTTTAGTTGAGTCCGAGTTCGTTCTTAAGTTTTTGAGCCAAAGGCTCAAATCTGACCAATCAAAAGCTTGAGAACTTAAATCTGACCAATCAGAAGCTTGAGAACGAACTCAGACTCAACTAAAAAGCTTTATAAGGATGGAGCCAGACTGTTTGCAAAATGTGAGTTGGGTCAGGGTCACAAATAGTGACATGGGTATTATTACAAAGCTTCATGTAAGATGCATTAAATAAAGCATTTTTAAGAACAACTTCTTTATTTCTCCACAAAACCCTGTGGCGTGACCACTCTATGGACAGTTTCTCAAGTGCTCCACTTAATGTGTATCTAGATATGCTTAGGGATACATCTTAGAGCAATTCTGTATTGTATGGTTGGAAGGATCGAACTTTTACTTCAAGTTATCCTGATGTTCGAGATATCCGAGTTCGAGATGTCGAACTTAAACTGTATTTATTTCACCATGCAATTAGTTTGGAGTTCGCACCTGGCTGAGTGAGGTAGATATATACATTGTACTAACCTCTTCTAAACCCGACATACTTTCAGTGAAGAAGAATTTAGATGTGTGTTGTTGTCATGTCGAATATTCACGAAAGAAATAATGACCCAATGAATATTTAATAGCTGAGTTTTTATAATGGCTCCATTGAAGGCATTGAAATGCGTTTATATATGGGAAAGGGTTAATATAGGATGAAAGTCCTCTAGGTGGAGCTTTCGGCACGACTTTCACACTGCATTAAACTGTCACCTGTCTTAAAGGCTAATTGATACTAACTGAAAGTCCCGTTTATAGAAGTTTTACTGTACATGCAAAGTAACTGAATCATATTACAAATAGGACACAGAGGAAAACGAGGGCACACATAAAATATGATACGCCTTCTCTTCCAGTATACTTTAACAATGCACAGTACTCATCATAGATATAACAACTACAAGTACATGCTTGGCTGACACTTTACGTTCAATTTTAATACACTCCTTACTATTTTAATGGGAATTTCTTTTTCCCACAGTAGCAGTAGTAAGTCGGGCTTTTTCAAATACCCCGACATCCCACACCCTAAAATACCCCCCACCCACCACGAAAAAAAATACGTGCAGTACTAGAAAGATGTCTTACCTACTACAAATATGGCGATGGCTGCGACCAGCATTATCGCACGGGTCATCAAGAAAGTCGCTGTTGAAATAAATCATAAAAGATGAAAACTGGTTTGAAATGCCATAGCTTATTAACTATGACCCTTCCAAGATTTAAGCCCTGTTGATGTTGTACAAATGTTTACCGTTTGACAGGGTTAGCAGTAATGGCAAATTACAATTGACGCAACAACAACAACAACGACGATATCGACGCCCATGTCACTAAAAGCCATGGCAATACCGTGGCATTTTTGCTTCGACATAAAGGTGAGAGAATAAATCTAAAATGAATAAAAG
Organism: Azorinus chamasolen; assembly: GCA_963576725.1. Lineage (NCBI taxonomy): Eukaryota > Metazoa > Mollusca > Bivalvia > Cardiida > Solecurtidae > Azorinus > Azorinus chamasolen. Next base: position 8,902,465 of record OY755243.1, on the reverse strand, counting down.
TTTTTATGGTTATCACAGTAAATAAAATGCGTTCTTTTCATTTCTTTTAGCAAAACTGTTGAAATATTACATGTATACAGTAAAACCTCTCTATAACGACCACTAAATTACATCAAGTATTTTATGTTAAAGGCAGGTGGCTGCTTAAAGCAAAGTGAAAGTAAAACAGAACGCTCATATAGGAGCGTTTTGTTTTACTTCCACATTGCTTTAAGCAGCCACCTGCCCTAAATGCTAACTAATTAACACAAATTAGTGGTAGTTATAGAGAGGTTTTACTGTGTATTGGACATTCGATTGCAAAAGGCGCAATATACTACCAGGTACAACAAAGGTTTTAGAGAACACCACGTCTTATTAATTACCTATAGTAGTTTAAAAGCATGTCGTTGTTTAATGCAGGAGCATACTAAATGAACAGTTTCTTTAAGTGTTTTTGTTCGACATCTGTTATATAAAAATATGTTATACAAAAAGCTACCACTTGCATTGCATACCCACAGTTAGTCGCTAACGACAGATAGAGCTGTGTGCATTTCCAACAAGCCATATAGATATGTACAGTAAAACCCTGCTAATGCGACCACCTAAAAGAGGTATAATCATGAGTACTAGATGCGGGTGGTAGCTTAATGCAGGACAAAAATAATGCAGAAAGCTCTCTGCATTACTTTTGCCCAGCATTAATCAACCACCTGCTTATAAAGACACCCATGTTTATTCATTAAGTGGTCGCATTAGATGGGTTCTACTGTATATATTTTATACATTCTATTCTGGTATATGCAGTAGCAATCCAGTTGGAGGAGGACATATGTTTTATCAACAGCCTAGAATATATTGTCTCTCGATATGGTGTATTTTATTCTGTTATACCGCATGTGCATGCTTCTCTATACAATGTACGTACATCTAAACAATTTAAACTATTAACTGCCGCTTCTAAACCATGGGCAAATACATGTCAAATATTCACTATTATAATTTCTCACATGTACGGCCACATGCCTCTGTCAAGAGTGTTAATGTTTACATCCCGATAAGAAGTGATATTACGACATTTAGCTACAATAGTGTTGCCGTTTTCACTGACTTTATCGTATGACGTCAATGCAAACAATGGCTTAAACTCTTAAGCGCCTAATATCAACCGGCATCTCGCGTCCCTCTTCTGATTCTTGATTCGGCGCTTGGTTTTGCCTATCGAATTTTATTTTCTCTCAGTACACTTAAACGAAGGTCGGTAGTATTTTCTTAATTGTTACTTGAAAATTAAAATTTCTTTCAATATGTTAACATACTAATTTGCTCAGTATGATAAAACATATATGAAAATGGGCGAACTAAAATGATTATGATAATAAAACAATAATTGCCTTCCTTCAGGATGACATTGCCTATTGTCAACTTTCTACAGATACTGCCGACCTAGGCATACAAACGATCACTGAAGACATTGTACAGAGCTACAGATAAAGGTGAGTACCCAAATACTAAAATCGTCATTTCTCCGTCAAACCCTATGCTGTGACCACTCTTTAGAATCGTCTCTTCGAGACGATTCTAAAGAGTGGTCACAATATAGGGTTTGGTGGAGAAATAAAGAAATTGTCCTTGAACATGCTTTAATCTATGAAGATTAACTGGACCTCTGGCAATATTTATATAGTTGCAGATACTCAAAGATGTGTCAAGTATGTTTCAAAAACAGATGGTTACGTTCCTCTCCTCCATGTATCCCCAGCCTGTAGATACAAGTCTGCTCAAACTCTGAACTAACTAACTAACTCTCCATTCATGAACATTTTGAGGACCGAACACCATAAAGATTAGATTCTGATAAGACGCCGAGTTACTCGATGTCTCACCTGGAATCAAGCTGTTTGCAAATACCCTTCACGTCGCGTTTAGACGGTGAAGAGTTAAACAGACATTTTGGTTTAGTTTGATAATAAAAAAGCATCATTAGACATACATGTATCATCAAATTAGTTCCACTTACAGGGCATGGGCGCAATTCAATAACCAAAATAGACAGAAACTGTATTTTGTGTCCACTTCCCCATAAACCTCTTTATCCCTTTCCCAAATGAGCATTTATGCATAAATTAACCACTTCATGAATATTCAATAAGTTAATGCACATGTAATTTTTCTAAGGGAAGTTTTGTCTTAAACAAAAACTGGAGGATGACATCTTATGCACACGCAAACATGGCAGATCCTGATCTAGTCTGGTTTACTCTGTTTATCAAAGGCGTGAGAAGGCGTTTATATGACGAAGAAGGTTAACACATAAAGAAATGACCTTTGGCCTAAATACCATTAGTACTTACACATTGTTCATTAGTAAAATATCATGTTCATACAACCACACCAACGGGACTTACATGAGTTTTTGAAGAAGATGAATACATGTTTTATGTAGCTGAAGAGACTCTCCTCTTGCTTAACCGCGGCCTTGGCAACCTGGATGATACTGGTTTCCGTCTGCCGAGGGAAGTCTGAAAAAGGAAATCAGTGGACACATGAAAGACAAGAGAATACACTCATCTTCGAATAGCAAACAGTCAAACCTGTCTACAGCTGTGGTTTTGACCAGTTCGTATGCAGCTAAACTAGGGGATGTCTAATCTGGGTCAACTTTGTTGGCAAGTGTGTCCAAATGCGTCTCCGCGGAGCAAAGAGTTGAGTGCGACCTGACTTGAATTTGTAAACAGTCTGGGATAAAAGAGACCTCTTACCAGGAACCAATCTGTTTGACAGTCTGTCAATAGTTTCTTAAACACGACGGTAGGTAAAGTAAATAACATTGCTGGGGGTCATAGTATTCGGTCATCATCATTTTAACAGCGGGATACAGATTTATAAAAAGAAAGATAATCGGTTACAGAGAAATATAGGAGTGGAATAAAACAAGCAGTTCGATGTGAAGACAAAACTGTCAAATAATGTACAATGTATTAACCTCTTACCTGGTGGGTATTCGTTTAATTTCAAATGGACTTTTCCAAAATTCAAACAAGCCAAGCTTATGGTAAATATTTAGGGATTTGTCTAAAAAGTGTAACATGACAAACAGTGTAGATCCTGAAGACAGTGCTCCTCTATGAACCCTCTCATCTGGGTCTACACTGTTTACAAAAGACATTAGTGACTCGTGTCCCACACAGTAAGGGTTAAGATAAATTTGTTAATGCCATCTTGATTATTAATTACACTGTAGTATGGTGCTACAGTAGAACCTGTCCCAAGAGGCCATTTAAAAAAGGCATGTTGTATCTAAATGCAGGACAAAAGTAATGCAGGTCCCTAAGAGGAACTTTCTGCATTACTTTTGACCTGCATTAAGCTACCATCTGCCTTATAGGCCAACAATTAGACCCCTGTTTGATGGCCGTTAATATCAGGTTCTACTGTATATAAACACGTGCTTGTTTTGGCCAAAGGAGACATTATAGACTGAGATATGTGGCCCAGACCTAAAGCAGGTCAAAAGTCCAAATATTACAGACCCTGATAACTAGGGTCCTATAGGAACTGTTTCGTCTTGATCTACTCTGTTTGCAAAGCGTCAACAGTCCAAAGACAGATATTGAAGACCCTGATAACAAGGGTCCTATAGGAGCTGTTTCATCCTAGTCTACTCCGTTTGCAAAGGCGTCAAAAGGCTCTCTATCAGCTAAAGGATGCTGAGTAACCGAGTGGAATGGCCCATCAACGTGGAATGGCCCATCAACGTCTAATAACATGTAAAGAGTCCATTAACAATGTACAGAGACCACTGACACCATGTATAGACTCCGTTAAGTACAAAGGGTTTAAATGTGCTAGAGGAAGTTGATAGACAAATAGTGCAGCCCCTGAATCTTGATTTGTATTTAACTCTTTCCTTCATATACATGTCTTAAACGCAATTGCAAACAGGGTAAACCCTGATCAGACGGCTCCTATAGGAGCCGTCTGATCAGTGTCTACTCTGTTTGCTAATGGAATTTGAAAGATTGACTTCTTTAGTTTCAAAAATTACTACAATTTTCCACTTTCCATATTTCAGTATAACTTTTTTGTCCATGAATATTCAGTAGGTAAATCTATTGAAATTTGGAATACATACAGAACGGGGAAGGGTCAAACTGTATGCAAATACCAGTACAATCAGTTCCGACATACAAAGGGTTAAGAGTTTAACAAAAGCAGTAGACACACGAACATCGGCATAACAGATGATGGAAAAAGAGAATATGTATAAGCGGCAATTATAACACTAGCTGTTGACAAAAGAAGGAAAAAGAGAAAATTATAACAAGAGTTGTTGACAAATGATGGAAAAAGAGCAACTGTAACAGTGGTAAATATTCCAAATATTTATGTATGTGTTCCTTTATAACGATGGGAAAAGCTCATAGTTTACCATGGGCACTTTAGACTTACATAAGACATCTTCAAAGTGAGTAGTTTGGCAGTCCTATTAAATAAATCGTGATATCGCTACTCAAGACTTTACTCGTGCTTGCAAACCGCTTGGATCCGAATGAGATGCCGAATAACTCGGCGTCTCATCAGGGTAGAGACTGCTTGACACTCGGGCAATAATTTCCCAAACGTTTCATCGGCAGTAGTATCCGGTACGAAGAGCAGGCATTATTTGTTTACACAGTCGTATAAGGGTTGTGTATGAGACAAGCTATGTAGGGATGAGCAAAGCAGAAAGTGATTCATTCATTCGTTGACACAAAATCGTATCACCTTCAAATTTCATCATCGTCCATTTTATTTCAAAACCATATTAACAGTATCAAACAATTTGGACCCTAGTGAGTTGCCAAATTAACCCGCTATACATCTACAAATACAGTAAAACTCCTCTAAACCAGAATTTGAATGAAAAACAGTTTTGGTATAATAAGACAGGTGTCTGCTGTTTAATACAGAGCGATATTCATGCATAAAGCTCCCGTGGGCGGGGGTGGGGTGGGGTGGGGGTGGGGGCTTCTGCATGACGTTCAACCTGCATTAGGCACCCACTAGACTGAGAGACTAGCATTGATACTTATTTAAACATCCGGTTAAGATGGCCTTTACTGTATGAATGATAAAAGGTTCACCCATGGTGGCGAAAGAGACGAGGTTTTGCCCTTATACAGCAGTCTATATGCCAGTTGCTATATGCTAATTGCCTTTTGCCAGTTGCTAAATGCTTATATGCCAGTTGTCAAATGCCAATTGCTAAATTGCCGGTTGCCAATTGCTAACTGCCAGTTGCTAAATGCCAATTGCTAATTGCAATGTTGTCATTAATTCTAGTTTCTTTACACTGAAGAGTGTTTGTCGGTACCCGGCAAATTTGACGATACGTTTAGTGGGTCAAATACCGCCGCCGCATTGCCTTTTCGGAATCCAAGGTTTAGAAAGTAGAAAGATCGGCGGGCTTCATATCACAGTATGTTTTGTGTCCTTTATGAATGATATTGTACAGATATTTTAATGAAATGAAATCTTAAGATCCTCGTCGGTATCGTATATAGGGACATGCCAATTACTAAATGTCAATTGCTTATATTTGCCAGTTCCAAAATGTTAATTGTTTTATTGCCAGTTGCCTGTTGTCAGATGCTAATTGCTTTTTGCTAGTTGCTAAATGCTAGTTGCTAATTGACATTTTGTCATTAATTCTAGTTTCTTTTCTCTGAAGATTGTTTGCCGGATCCAAGGATTAGACAGATCGGCTGGCTTCATTCCACAATATGTTTTATCCTTATCAAAACAATTACATACCCAATAGAGGTCTGTATCGCCCCCTGTGACTATATACACTATATAATAACGCTGTTTGCCCAATTAATTCAAGTTAGATAGATAGATAGATAAATATTTGGAAGGCGACTCTCCGTCAAGCAGTGAACAATGTTGCAGAGAAAGACTGGTTTGATACGGTTAGCTCCAGTTTAGTTCTCCGTGATTTTGTGCACGTGAAACTTGTTCTTCAGCACCCTCTAGATGCACTGTGCATTAGTAGGTACGCTCCTGGTTTTACCAAATGAGCAAATGTGTATCTGCAGATATTCTGCAAATTGTTTTCCGATACTTTTACTCACAAGTGACCCAGTTACTTATCTGAGGTGAAATATATTGAATTGTGCACAAGTACATAAACACTGGTATCCAGGGTAGAAGCTTCTAATGTAATACTGTCTCTTTGGGTCAGGGAAAATGATATAATTGTTTGACCTCAAGTCTAGGTTCAGTGTGATGTTGTTTACGGGATTTCGTGCCCATATGGCAAGTGACGATACGATTTTATATTTCTACTAAAACACGGGCAGATAAATATCTGAAATGTTTATGTACAGTAACACCTCTCCTTAAAGACATCAAATTGGGCTGGGTTGTAGTGTTGTTTAATTCAGGTGATAAATCAGTGCTGGAAAGAGGTAATGTCGTAAGCTCCATGTGGGGGCTTTCTGCGTTGCTTCTGTCCTATAATAAGCAGTTCTTAAGCAGTGATCTCCTTATCTACCAGTAGTCGCTCAAGAGAGGGAGTACTGTCATATCTTAGAAATAGAATACTTATTTAGGAGTTGATTGTATGTAGAAGTTTATTGAACTGTAGTACATACATTATATCCAGAATTAATACAAATATCATGTAAACTACATGTACTGTATATGTAATGTTCATGTCAATGTAGTGTTGTATGTTTGTGGGCGCCGGATGTCTGTCTGTGTGTACCTTGGGGCCGTGTCTGTGTGGCTGACCATGTTCCTGGATGTGTGCTACATGTATGTTAAGTCAATTTAATATTTCTACTTTATGTATCTCTATACAATGGTTGTTATATACCTTTTCTTCACTCTCTTTCATTATTTGCATTTACTCATCACATTTGATGGATATAAAGATACAAACCTATGATAGGTTAATGGTTTCAAGAGCGGCAGGTGGTATTTTCGGTAGTTAATGTCGTGTATATGTAAAGTACAACTTAAGTGCAACCCAGTCACCTGTAAGCAAGGATAAACTGTAGTCCAAATTATTTAGACGTTTCGCTTGCTCTTTATTAAAAAATTATATATCTCTCCAAGTTGCATATGCCAGAAAATGAAAACTGTAAAATATCAATAATAATGAAGGGAAATGTTGATATTAGCATATGCGGCGGCTTTCTATGAAGGACTAGGATAAACTGTTGATATTATGAAACAACTCTTCTCATTTCAACCAAAATAACTACTAAATATAATGGAGTAATTTAATTTTATCAACCAGTATACAGTAAAAATCTCTCTATAACGGCCACTAAATTACATCAAGTATTTTGTGTTAAAGGCAGGTGGCTGCTTAAAGCAAGGTGAAAGTAAAACAGAACGCTCCTATTGGAGCGTTCCGTTTTACTTTCACCTTGCTTTAAGCAGCCACCTGTCCTAAATACCAACTAATTAACACAATTTAGTGGCCGTTATAGAAAAGGTTTAACTATATAACTATTGGCGACCAGAATGACATTAGCAAACAGCATGGATCCACATGAGACGTCTCATCAGGATCCAAACTGTTTGACACTTGACATCAATAGTTTCTTAAAGTATTGATAGAATAGGAATTAGTCAAAATTGCATCAGATACAAATGTCAGCAGTCTTCGGGTAAGAATTAAGATCAATGCATCATACATGTGTTTAGAATTTGACATATATACCTGTGCAATGTGTATTTATTTCCGGTCCTGTGTCACCGTCGAGAAGGTGCGTATCGGCTGCCATCGATGTTTATTTAACTTGTGCACAACATATATAATATCCGAATAAATCAAGAGCTTCTCACTTGTTATGATTTGTACTGTGCAACCATTTCTTCTTGTTCGTTTGCGTGTAACACTGCAAGAATGCGTTTGTTTACAAAATCAGAAATCGCGTCTTACACGCGCTGTGTATATATTGATAAGGTGTACAGACGCTATTGCCCCGAGGTCAATGTAGCGTTACATTAGAAATTAAGACATTTTCCAAATTATTTTACTGTCGTCTGCTTAAAATCGTTATACACTTGACTAATCCCTAATGATAACTTCAATAATGAGCCCCAAGCCTACAATGACAAAATGTGTCGTCTGCTTAAAGTGTTTTACCCCTTCAACGCTGAATTGTCAGAGTGAGATAGCTGATTAGTGTTTAACTAGTCTACTCAATCTAAATGCCCGAAAACTTGTTACAGGATTTTAAACGACAACAAGTTTAGACCCTGATAAAAGTTCTTCAATGAGTCCTCTATTATGGATGTGCACTGTTTGCAATAAGACAGTGTTTGCATATTTAAATGCTAATGCCACTAACCCCCACCCATACCCATTGCATTAACACTTTCCTTAACCCTTTCCCTGTTCTATGTTTATTACAAAATCCAGTACCTACTGAATATTCGCGGAAAACATAGTTATAATGAATTATGGAAGGTGGTACATTGTAGCCATTTTAGAAAGTGAGGAAACAGATCTTTCAAATTCTATTCGCAAACAGAGCAGACCCTGATCAGACGGCTCCTCTAGGAGCCGTCTGATCTGGGTCTACTCTGTTTGCAAATGCGTGAAAACACGTTTGTATGAGGGAAAGGGTTAATGAATATGCATATAGGAAATAATGACATCGTAAATATTTATATGCTGACCTTTTATAATGTGAACTTTGGAAACCTTTAGCTATGACAAAAGCTGTAGAGCCAGGTCTATATTACACCAAGAACAGAGCTGACCCTGATCATTTCTATAGGAGCCATCTGATCTGGGTCTACTCTGTTTGCAAATGCATGAAAATGCGTTTATATGAAGGAAAGGGTTAAATAGCGAACATGATGGCGTGTTGAGATTGGCCTCAATGTTTCAGTTTGGACATGGGTGTATTAACCCTTCGCTTGCTATTCACGTCAATATACCTACCTGTACATAGTGCAGACCCAGATGAGACAGCTCCTGCAGGAGCTGTCTCATCAGGGTCTGCACTATTTACAAGTTGATTGTGCAACCAGTGCACCCCACAGCAGTGATTGCACAGCGAAATACTTGTACACAGTGAAGATATATGTAATTATACAACAGGGCATGGGTAAAGAAGGAGAAATGTATTTTAAAATTCAGCAAGAGAAGGGTTAGAATGCGATCATGGTGTGAAATATGCGTTAACACACCAACCTAGCTGTACCCACTTGCCTTTAACCCTTTACCTAATGAATATTTATTCAGTATTTCATATAACTGCGCGAAATTTGATCAGAATAATGCTTATTCTGGCATATTAATACAGGAACTATTCTAAAGAGTGGTCGCAGTATAGGGTTTGGTGGAGAAACAATGGAATTATTCTTTATTTTTTATTTTTTAAATTTACGCATCTTATTTGGAGCTTTGGTAGGTCAAGTGACACACGCATACCATTTCGTCTGATTTAGTTCTCAAATAAAATATATCTTCATTTCCATTGATGCAAACACGATCAGACAGTCAGATAGTTAACTAACTCCTTGGGAAACACTAGTTATCATCCATTGTATCCCAGTCTAAAAGTTTTCAAACTAAATTTCGATTCCCTCCTTAACTCGCTGAAAGTTAACCACTTCTTTCGTTAACCTTTCGCTTGCTGAATTTTAAAATACAGTTCTCCTTCTTTACCCATGCCCTGTTGTATAATTACATATATCTTCACTGTGTACAAGTATTTCGCTGTGCAATCACTGCTGTGGAGTGCACTGGTTGCACAATCAACTTGTAAATAGTGCAAACCCTGATGAGACAGCTCCTGCAGGAGCTGTCTCATCTGGGTTTTCACTATTTACAGGAACGTATATTGACGTGAATAGCAAGCGAAGGGTTAAAACAGAGAATACCCAGTTCAGACGGTTCCTGTAGCAGTCGTCCGATCAGGGTATGCTCTTTTTGAATTTATAATAGGTCTGTCTCTACATGTTCTACTTGTAACACCCTGTGTAGCGTTACACATGATTAAAACCATTCTATATAAAAACAAAACAGCTAATCGATATTAATGATGTTATTATTTCTTACATGAATGTTCAATACGGAAAGGGTTAATCCTTATCCCGCGGGATAAGGGATCTGAATCCTTTAATTTCATCTTGGAAATGCGGATGGTGACTGACATTGGTACATGTTTCACGCTTTAAGATTTTATAGGTAACTCAAGTAGAATATCACTAAAGCGACCATTCAATAATTAGACATTGGTTTCTTTCAAATCAACTTTTTCTTCAAAGATGTGTCCCTTTAACGTAAACGGAGTAGACCCAGTTGGAGCCGTCTAATAAAAACAATACAAGCGTCTCTTCAATATTTATGGAGTAAAGGGTTAACCACATTCCAGCTAACTGTATCCTGACTCGCATTTGAAAACAAAATAAATAAATAAATATACTTGGATTTAACCCTTCTCTTGCTGAAGTTTAAAATACATTTCTTCTTCTTCATCCATGCCCTTTTGTATAATTACATATATATCTGCACCGTGTACAAGTATTTCGCTGTGCAATCACTGCTGTGAAGTGCACTGGTTGCACATTCAACTTGTAAATAGTGCAGACCCTGATGAGACAGCTCCTGCAGGAGCTGTCTCATCTGGGTCTTCACTATTTACAGGTAGGTATAATGACGTGAATAGCAAGCGAATGCCAAGTAAGCCAGCGTCTCACCAGATTTAAGCTGTTTGACAGTCGGTTAATAGATTGCCAAACGTTTGATTGGATCAGAAGTCGTCAAATTTTCAATAAGATCCAAATCTTTGGGATAGAGCAGTACTTCTATCAACTAAAACAGTGCGAATCTACACGTAGGTGAGACGCTGGTTTTACGGGGTCCAACTTGTTTGCATAGGTTCAGATGAAACGTAGTGTTTTTTTGTTTTACACCAAAAGACCCAGAGAGGTTTATGTGTTAAAGTATGTGTGTACGGTATATAAGTTTAGTACTCATAGTGTACATTTTAATTGTTTAATTTATGTATTGGAAAGCAATTAAAAGAATAATGGGATTCATACCATTTCAATGACACTCACCAACTTCCCAGGAAGTCATTGTTATATCTAGGCCCCACAGTAGTGTCCATTTGAATATGTTTAAGCTATATATGCACATGCTCCATGATAGAACGTAGTTTAAAACAAAATAGTGGACATACAGTAAGATACCGTTGATTTTTTATTCTGACGAGAGGCATATACTGTCCTTTTTTTTCAAAAAAAATATTCCCCTTCAAACCTGAAGAGAATACTGTAAAATTTGTCTATAGTAACACCCCGCCTCTGCAAAAGTCACCTGTTGAAACCATTGTGATGATTAGAGCATTTGCTCCTATAGGAGCAAATGCTCTATTTATCACAATGGTTTCAAACTACAAAATTCTAAAAAAAATCCTTTTCTCTAGTTAATGCTCCTTTTCGGTAGATTTATTCAAAGAGGTTGGATCTAAAATTAGCCTGTGAGGTAATGGGTTAATGTAGGACGTCAGTTATGCAGAGAGTTCCTCTTGGAGTTTTCTGTATTATTTTCGTCCTGCATTAAGTGACCACCCGCTTCTACATAGATCCCCGTGTATATTCATTAACCCTTTACTTCGTGAATATTCTTGAAGGATATGATAACGTCATGAATGTAAATTAGATTAATATTTTACAAAATCATATTGACACATGTTTGTTTTTTTCAAATGCAGAAAATGGAGAATCACATTTAAATGATGTCATAAGCAAACAGATCAGACCCTGATCAGATGGCTCCTATATGAGCCGTCTGATCTTGGTCTACTCTGTTTGAAAAAGCGTAGAAAGGCGTATTTATGGAGTAAATGGTCGCTAGAGGCAGGTTCGACTGTACACGCAATCTTAATAAACACCATTTATTTGCCGGCATTGTGACTTCTAAGCCTAGGTTTACCTCACCAACAAATGCTAATATAATTATTATTCAATGTAATAGGCACTCATAAAGATAAGCTGCAGTGTCTGATCAGGATCCGCACACTGCGTGTCAGAGAAGGGGATACATGCTGAACAGTGTAGACTCGCGTCAAACGGTGCGTCTCTTTCACACAATGTGAGATATGGGTCTATACTGTTTTGAATAATCCAACTGTACATTTTACTCTCGTGATATGGCTCAGATACGTTCAGAAGAACTCACCACTGGCTTGCTGGGCCCGAGATATTGACCCAATCCGCTCCTCAATATCCATCAGGTATGTTTTAGTTAGTAATCCACCATTCATAAAGTTCGTAATCTACAATCGGTGTTATCTGAGGCATTCACACTTCACAGTGCTGAAAACATCACTTAAGTTATCGGCAAATACATGTACCGGAAGTAAATATGTAATAATGTACCTGAATATACTCAAATTATACATGAAAGTGTTAATTTAGAAAGTCGACCTTTGCCGAACGCGGAAAAGCCCTCGGCAATCTACTCCCGTCATGTGATGAATGCATGGGGAGAAATCTTGTTACAACATTGATGATGGGGAAGGGTGGACTATGCTATTTCATACAAAATGAATATATAAATATTAAATTTAATATTTTAACAGTTCGGCGGAATTTCACATTGAAAAATAGAAGAAAACACGTGTTTCTTTTTTTTTTTTTTTTTTTTTTATATATATATATATATATATATCAGGTACTGACTGGTTAGACAGGCCCTTATGAAATCAGGAAGTAACAAGTATTTAATTGTTTTTAATAATTTATTTTACAATGGAACTTGCGTACTACCGATAATTTGCTTAGTAGTAGTGTTATAGAACACTATCAACTTGACATTGATTTCATTGTTGATCATTAATCTCTCCAGCTTATACTTATACTTAATATGTATTTAGCATCTGCGTTCGACATCATGTAGAATTTTAGGGCAAAATTAAGAACCACTACAATGACTGTATGTGCATTGTACAAATCACCATACCGGCGATAAAATACGCAGTTTGTAAGGGAGATAATAATACTACTTTTGGAAAGGAGTGTAATTTACGTTACGTCCCCTTAAAAATAGACCGACTCAAGTGTAGAATTTTCCACGGCCCATATATACCGAGTAAAAATCGCTATAATTCGACCACTAAACGAATACATATTGGTATCTTGATAACCAGGTGGTTTTAGCCTCACATATTGTAAAACTATCGATATTTGTTCCAACTCTAATACTATAATATTATACTTTTTTTCTAAAATTATGCTAAGATGTCCTATTTATAGCGGTACTTACTTATGCTAAGATGTCTTACTGATCATCTGATCGTACTACAATAGACATGTTACCTTTCACCACATCTGTCTGTGTGTCTGTCTGTCTGTCTCTGTCTCTGTCCCTGCCTCTCTCTCCCAATTTCAATAAGATCCAAATCTTTGGGATAGAGCAGTACTTCTATCAACTAAAACAGTGCGAATCTACACGTAGGTGAGACGCTGGTTTTACGGGGTCCAACTTGTTTGCATAGGTTCAGATGAAACGTAGTGTTTTTTTGTTTTACACCAAAAGACCCAGAGAGGTTTATGTGTTAAAGTATGTGTGTACGGTATATAAGTTTAGTACTCATAGTGTACATTTTAATTGTTTAATTTATGTATTGGAAAGCAATTAAAAGAATAATGGGATTCATACCATTTCAATGACACTCACCAACTTCCCAGGAAGTCATTGTTATATCTAGGCCCCACAGTAGTGTCCATTTGAATATGTTTAAGCTATATATGCACATGCTCCATGATAGAACGTAGTTTAAAACAAAATAGTGGACATACAGTAAGATACCGTTGATTTTTTATTCTGACGAGAGGCATATACTGTCCTTTTTTTTCAAAAAAAATATTCCCCTTCAAACCTGAAGAGAATACTGTAAAATTTGTCTATAGTAACACCCCGCCTCTGCAAAAGTCACCTGTTGAAACCATTGTGATGATTAGAGCATTTGCTCCTATAGGAGCAAATGCTCTATTTATCACAATGGTTTCAAACTACAAAATTCTAAAAAAAATCCTTTTCTCTAGTTAATGCTCCTTTTCGGTAGATTTATTCAAAGAGGTTGGATCTAAAATTAGCCTGTGAGGTAATGGGTTAATGTAGGACGTCAGTTATGCAGAGAGTTCCTCTTGGAGTTTTCTGTATTATTTTCGTCCTGCATTAAGTGACCACCCGCTTCTACATAGATCCCCGTGTATATTCATTAACCCTTTACTTCGTGAATATTCTTGAAGGATATGATAACGTCATGAATGTAAATTAGATTAATATTTTACAAAATCATATTGACACATGTTTGTTTTTTTCAAATGCAGAAAATGGAGAATCACATTTAAATGATGTCATAAGCAAACAGATCAGACCCTGATCAGATGGCTCCTATATGAGCCGTCTGATCTTGGTCTACTCTGTTTGAAAAAGCGTAGAAAGGCGTATTTATGGAGTAAATGGTCGCTAGAGGCAGGTTCGACTGTACACGCAATCTTAATAAACACCATTTATTTGCCGGCATTGTGACTTCTAAGCCTAGGTTTACCTCACCAACAAATGCTAATATAATTATTATTCAATGTAATAGGCACTCATAAAGATAAGCTGCAGTGTCTGATCAGGATCCGCACACTGCGTGTCAGAGAAGGGGATACATGCTGAACAGTGTAGACTCGCGTCAAACGGTGCGTCTCTTTCACACAATGTGAGATATGGGTCTATACTGTTTTGAATAATCCAACTGTACATTTTACTCTCGTGATATGGCTCAGATACGTTCAGAAGAACTCACCACTGGCTTGCTGGGCCCGAGATATTGACCCAATCCGCTCCTCAATATCCATCAGGTATGTTTTAGTTAGTAATCCACCATTCATAAAGTTCGTAATCTACAATCGGTGTTATCTGAGGCATTCACACTTCACAGTGCTGAAAACATCACTTAAGTTATCGGCAAATACATGTACCGGAAGTAAATATGTAATAATGTACCTGAATATACTCAAATTATACATGAAAGTGTTAATTTAGAAAGTCGACCTTTGCCGAACGCGGAAAAGCCCTCGGCAATCTACTCCCGTCATGTGATGAATGCATGGGGAGAAATCTTGTTACAACATTGATGATGGGGAAGGGTGGACTATGCTATTTCATACAAAATGAATATATAAATATTAAATTTAATATTTTAACAGTTCGGCGGAATTTCACATTGAAAAATAGAAGAAAACACGTGTTTCTTTTTTTTTTTTTTTTTTTTTTTTATATATATATATATATATATATCAGGTACTGACTGGTTAGACAGGCCCTTATGAAATCAGGAAGTAACAAGTATTTAATTGTTTTTAATAATTTATTTTACAATGGAACTTGCGTACTACCGATAATTTGCTTAGTAGTAGTGTTATAGAACACTATCAACTTGACATTGATTTCATTGTTGATCATTAATCTCTCCAGCTTATACTTATACTTAATATGTATTTAGCATCTGCGTTCGACATCATGTAGAATTTTAGGGCAAAATTAAGAACCACTACAATGACTGTATGTGCATTGTACAAATCACCATACCGGCGATAAAATACGCAGTTTGTAAGGGAGATAATAATACTACTTTTGGAAAGGAGTGTAATTTACGTTACGTCCCCTTAAAAATAGACCGACTCAAGTGTAGAATTTTCCACGGCCCATATATACCGAGTAAAAATCGCTATAATTCGACCACTAAACGAATACATATTGGTATCTTGATAACCAGGTGGTTTTAGCCTCACATATTGTAAAACTATCGATATTTGTTCCAACTCTAATACTATAATATTATACTTTTTTTCTAAAATTATGCTAAGATGTCCTATTTATAGCGGTACTTACTTATGCTAAGATGTCTTACTGATCATCTGATCGTACTACAATAGACATGTTACCTTTCACCACATCTGTCTGTGTGTCTGTCTGTCTGTCTCTGTCTCTGTCCCTGCCTCTCTCTCCCAATTTCCTCTAATATGGCAATAAAATATGTTTAAACTAAACTTAACTAAACAGGTAGTCGTTTATTGCGCGACGAATGTAATGGTCGCTTTAGAGAGGTTCTACAGCAATTCTTTGAAGAAATCCATCATGTCATATTGAATAACCACCGACTTTTCATGTAGAACAAGTGTCTGCCACCCACACAAAGACCTTGTTCCCGATTACTTGGCACTTTATTTCATGTACAGTAGAACCTGTCTTAAGCGACCATTATAAAGAGGAGGTCTAATTAATCATACCTAAGACAGGTGATAGCTTAATGCAGGTCAATAGTAATGCAGAAAGCTCCAGTAGGAGCTTTCTGCATTACTTTGCCCTGCATTAAGCAACCACCTGATTCTGGTGTCCAATCAATATAAGGTTGTTTAAGACAGGTTCTACTGTGTTTATGAATTCAGTAAAGCCCCTCTAAAACTGACGTTTGTGAGCTTTCTGCATGACTTTCAACCTTCATTAAGCAGTAATCTGCCTAGAAATACCCGAATTCCTCTTTATTAAAAAAATGTTTAAGAGTGGCTGTACTGTATTCATGTAAGAACTAATTACTTATGAATATTAATAACTTAAATCGTTTATGGCATACAAAACACAAGTCATGGTGCCTTGACCATGACTAAACCTGTAGTATCTTATCTATATAACCCAATAAGCAAACGAAGCAGACCCCTGTAGAATATCATCTATATATTTCCATGAGCAAACAGAGCAGACCCTGAATAGACGGCTCCTACATGAGCCATCTGATATGGGTGTACTATTTGCAAAGGTTTGGCAAACTGTTGGTAAATATAAACATGGACCCTCCTGTAGCGTACTAAAGATTAAACCTATCAACCCAGGATATGCATGCACTGTCATAAGCAAACAGAAGAGACCAATATCAGATTGCTCATTGAGGAGCCATCTGAATAGGTTCTGCACTGTTTGTCATTTAAAACCCTCCAGAAAGTTCCACCCTTTCATACTGGGTTGACTCTATAGTTAAACAATGATGGGCTATGTCACTCTGGTAATTCAGGCACGCGCTGAATGAGAAACGGACAAGGAACGCATGCGAACGGATTAAAATTATGTTTTCCGTTCAAGACGTCTGTTAATACTATCCGGTAAGGTGCGACAGACGCTTGACAGAAGAACTACGGTGTCCCGATCGCGACATAGGTAATTAGCGCTTGTCGAGACATACCATATTAGAAATGGGCGCTATTTATAAGGAATATTCAACTTAACACCAGTCCGAAGGTATTCAAACCGACATACGCTAGGTATCGCTAGTCTATCGCATGTATGTAAGTCTGGGGAGGGATTCTACAGGCGCTTTTGAACGCACATATCCCGTGTGAAAAGAGCGCTATATAAATGTGGTAATAATAATAATAACAATAATAATAATGATAATGATAATATAGCCTGTTTCAAATATCGCAAGTGTCGACATGCGCTAAATAGCGCCCTTTTAATACCGCATGTTAGTTCTCGCGAGAAGTGATTAGCGATATTTAAATCGCTTAATACCACATGTATGTAAGTCTGGGGAAGGATTCTACAGGCTATAATATTGCCTGTTTAGAATATAGCATCTGTCAAAATGCGCCAAATAGTGTGTGTCGCGATCGGGACTCCATAAAGAACAGATAAATGTGCGTACTTAAATACATGTACTTGAATTGTCTTTTCTCCACCAAACGCTCTGTTGTGACCACGCTTTAGATCGTCTTTTCGAGAGACAATTCTAAACCGTATTCACAATATAAGTTTTTTAGGGGATATTAAGGAGTTATTCTTGAAGCCTCCGAGTTTTTATTTCGTCTTCATATATAGGATCCACATACATAATACCAGGCAACTTTGTAAATGCTAGCATCTGGATTAGCGACTAACAGCTGGAATCCAATAGAAATGAGACTGAGATGGCGTTTCTTCAGAATACAAATTGAAAACAGGAATGTGATATATTTCTAGACACCCCGTCCCCAATAAAACAGAAAACCCAGTAACTATATACTGTAACTTTCAGAGGACGGCAATATAATCAATGTCATTCAAGATAGACTATTATACGCCAGTATATAAAGTAAACCTTTCCAAACCGAAATTTTAGCAGAGAAGAATTTAGACACTTTTAGGCAAGTGGCTGCTAAATGCTGGATGAAAGTCATGCAGAAAGCTCCTAGAGGAGCTTTCTGCATGACTTTCACCCGGCATTAAGCTGTCATCTGTCTCCAAGATCGATATTCATACTAAAATGAACGTCCGGTTAATGTTAAAGCATTGGATCTTTATAGTAAGCAGTGCAGTCCTTGTCCAACATGACATTGTCAGACTTGCCTTGCACTGATTACTTTCTTTCTTTCTAGAATACTGTGCACAAATGGGTCAGCAGTTTTCATTTTTATGATTATGTATGCACTCATGTATATGTATAAGTATCAGAGAATCAGCATTGATTTTGTAGTATTGTGAAGTTTTGAGCTTCAGATGAGAGTTCTTTTGTACATGTAGGAAATTTTTTGAGTACAGTATATTTGGCTATACTTTATGAATCTTTCCCAACTGTGATCACTTTAAAGAATGGTTCTGATGAGTTCCCACGGTGGGGTTTGGTGTAATATCAGAGATGATTTGTTTAGAAAGAATCTTTGCTGGACCTCTGTTACATTACATATTGAGTTTGTATATATATAGTGATATCAGAGATATCAGACGGGGAGTGTGCTGGATCCGCCAGCATCGGTACTCTCAGTGCTTACATGTTTTCGGTACTGTGACGTAACTATTTTAGCAGAGTCGTCTCCCTTACGCTCTTCTGCGAAATGCCGCTTTTATTGCAATGCGCAATTTCAAGCTAGAGTCTCGAGGTCAATCACAATGTAAGTTTAACCCAGACTATCCTTATAAGAAATCTGTTTTTACATTAAAACTTTGGTCCAGGGCTTTTTATTGCCGAAATGCCTTGAGTCATGGGTTTTCGTGTAAACCGTTTCCCCCTGGTCTTCTCGTAAACCTTCATTGTTTTGGTGCTTTTGCAGTTATTTCAGTTAGAATAATGCATTTTATCATGTTTTTGTGCTAGGTATATTAGTTATCAGTGTTATTTGTATTGATATTTGATACATAGCAGTCACGCTACTGCCAGTTAATTTAGAAGAAGAAGAATCTGTTTATGCGGGTCTCCACTGTTCTTACTTTGAGTTCTATATGTTGCAATTGATAATATATATGTTTAAATGATTGTACTAGCATATAAATGGGATGCTGGTGTAACAACAAGATATATAACTATTCTTCAACCTTTTAGATATTGACAAGAGTTACCTCCCTTATGTATACTTATATATTCTCGGTGGTCTTAACATGATTGAAAAGTTATAGTATACAGAAACCTTACATGCTAGTTTTGATTAGTTTATTATAGTTTTCTTAGATGTTTTACTATAGTTTGTACTGAATAGTCCCAATAAGCGAGACCTGACTTGCATCTGCAAACAGATAATCCCGAGTGACTCGGTAATTCATCTGGATGCAATCTACAGTAAAACCTCTCTACAACGGCCACTAAATTGTGTTAATTAGTTGGTATTTAGGGTAGGTGGCTGCTTAAAGCAAGGTGAAAGTAAACAGAACGTTCCTATAGGAGCGTTCTGTTTTACTTTCATCTTGATTTAAGCAGCCACCTACCTTTAACACAAAATACATGATGTAATTTAGTGGCCGTTATAGAGAGGTTTTACTGTATTTGTCACTCGGTAAAGGTTTTCACAAAGCTTGATCGATTGGAAGTTCGTTCCAAAAGCAGACTCTGGACAGACATGATTTTTCATAGTAGGTTAGGATTAACCCTTTTCTTCAAATAAAGACATTTTCCCGCATTTTCAAATACAGTCGGCCGAGAGGAGCCGTCTGATCAGGGTCGACTCAGTTTGCTAATGGACATTTTTATACATGGTTTTTTACTCTCTAAAATGGTTACAATTGTCTACATTCAATATTTCATTATTATAACTATTTTGTAAATGAATATTCAGTAGGTATTCAAATTTGGAATAAACATAGAACAGGGAAAGAGTTAACAGAAAGCATGCCAGGGACAGAGTTATAATAGATTTTGCAAACAGAATTGTTCAACTCGTCAAACATTACTGACCGAGTAACTTTGTGCCCATTCTCATCAGGATCACAATCGTTCAGTCCTACAATCGTATTTCTGAGACGAAATGCATGATGCGGTATAAACTGTATTAAGTGATTATCAAATAAAGGTCTAATAAAGTGTCTGTAAGGCAGGTGGTAGCTTAATGCAGGTCAAACGTAATGCAGAAAGCTGCTATATGAACTGTCTGCATTACTTTGTCACTGTTTTAAGCAACCGCCTGCTTTTAAAGATCGCATGTTCAATAAATGAATGGATGCTTAAGACATGTTCCGTTGTAAATCAAACCTGAAAACTTATGTAGTGATAGATTTCTACATACGCAGAGCTACAGATAACGGTGCCTACTCAAATACTAAAATCGCCATTTCTCCACCAAAACCTATGCTGTGACTACTCTTTAGAATCGTCTCTTCGAGACGATTCTAAAGAGTGGTCACAACATAGGTTTTGGTGGAGAAATAAAGAAGTTATGCTTGAAAATATTTCAATTTACGCATTTTATCTGGAGCTGCTCTGATACGGGAATAAAGGCCAAAACCTACATTGCTGCTACATTGCTGGACAGGCAGCTCTAATGAGTAAAAGTAGGCTAAGACTTGATAGAGAAAACATATTTAGTTATATTTTCTGTATACGCCTATTATCTGTAGCTAGGTTAACCTTAACCGTGCTGAAAACAGTGTCTGCCAAGATTCCGATTTGTTACATTTTTTCTTTCTTCTGAGTCGTACAAGCGTTTGAAAAAAGTTTGACCGAGTGTCAACAGCTTGAATCCTGATGAGACGCCGAGTTAATAGTTCATCTGTAATTCACTACGTATTACCGCAGTCCAAATAGTTCTTACACCACAAAAATGAAACGTTTGACCGAGTGTCAAATAGCTTGGATCCTGATGAGACGCCGAGTTACTCGGCGTCGCATCTAGATCCAAGCTGTTTGAAAATGCAAATCAGGTCGCGTTTAGTATGGAAATAGTTAATCTGTAATTCACAACGCATTACCGCAGTCCAAATAGTTCTTACACCACAAAAATGTTCTTATCTGTGGAAAAGTGGTTTAGTGATTGTAGTCATACCATACATATGCAAGTAATGTAAAAGGAAATAAAATACGCATTATCTCTTGTACCTTCCTGTAACTTTCTTTCTGTGGTGCTTATTACATTATGTCTTGTCTTTTAAGAGATTTGAGAGTCTTATTTGATTTAGAGAGGCGGTGTAATTTAGTTTCGGTAATGCAGTAATGTGTTTAAAGCTCTATCATCTGGTGCATCCGAAATGACGAAGGGAAATTAAAGTAACTATTCTTTCTTTATCAAATAATGATTATACTCAACTGAAGCATTTTCGTATTAAGTGCTTTAAGGCTTCTCTTGAATGTGTTTGATGTCTTTATTTAAAACCGTGTATTTTGCCATGGATTTTGTAAATAGGATACAGGATCAGATAGACAAGGCTTCTGAAAAACAATTTACTGCTGTCTTTCTCCAAAGTATAACAGATCAGAAGACATGTGCTATAACTACATCCCCAAAGTCGGACAACCGTGAAGCATTACAGTATAGAACATAATTTATTATACACCACCGTAGTACCAAATAAGATTATGGTAAGATTAGATATATTGCTGGTTATCCGTGATGTTAACTGTGTCTAAAATATTGACCGTGATAGACAGAGAGAACTTCGTACCTTTATATTAACCCTTAGCTTGCTATTCACGTCAATATATCTACCTGTAAATAGTGAAGACCCAGATGAGACAGCTCCTGCAGGAGCTGTCTCATCAGGGTCTGTACTATTTACAAGTTGATTGGGCAACCATTGCACTCCACAGCAGTGATTGCACAGCGATATACTTGTACACAGTGAAGATATATGTAATTATGCAACAGGGTATGGGCAAAGAAGGAGAAATGTTTTTTTAAAATTCAGCAAGAGAAGGATTAATTAAAAACGGTCAGCAGATGGCTGCTTATTGCAGGTTGAGGGTTATATAGAAACACTTTCATATGAACTTTCTGTATGGCTTTCTTCCTGCCTTAAGCCGCACCTTTAACTCTTTACCCCACAAATACGCCTGTCCACGTCTTTCCATGCCTTTGCAAACAGAATAGATCCAAAACAGATGGCTCCGTCTGATATGTGTCTGCTCTGGTTGCTTATGCAATCTCATGGCTATAGTTATAAGCATCTACCATTACCAATGTGCCATGATACGAGTTAATCTACATTAATTAATATTCACGGTGTCACTATTTCTTCATAAAATAAAAATCTAGCATCTGTATCAGCGATCTCAACATTTTGTTCTTGCAAATACATATCTATAATAACATCTCGATTAGCCGAACACTCAAATACGTATCATTACCTATCTTTAAGAAAGGTAGATGACAGCTTAATGCAGGATGGAAGTCATACAGAAAGCTCCTCTGGATTTACACCTTGCATTCAGAAGCCAACTCACTAAAACAGTCATAATTCTTCTATACTGAACTTTTAGAATTGTCGAGGTTTTACTGTATTTCTGATATGTTGGTAAATAAGTGACTGTAAAGAATAACAAACATATTCAGAGCAACAAATAAATGTGCGTACTCAAATACTGAAATCGTTATTTCTCCACCAAATCCTATGTTGTGACCACTCTCTAGAATCGTCTCTTAGAGTGAGCACAAAATAGGGTTTATTGGAGAAAAATAAAGAAATTATTTTTGAAACTGTTTTATCTGTGAGCTCTTCCTGTTGGGTATTGTGTTAGACCACATCCACTCACAACCACCCCAAGTACAATCCTCATCTGCTGAGTACTATTTGCCCTGTCCATGCTTGGAATTTAACACCACGAACATAGTTACCATCCGTTTTCATGCTAAGCATTTACAAACAACCTGGATCCAGACGAGACATGTCTTATGAAGATCCAACATGTTTTGTATTCGGTCTACAGTTCCGTTTCTCATACGCCTGTACGAATCAGATGTAAGTAAACGTGCAGTGGATCAAAGTTTTGGCATATATATCTTTTCCAACACAATAAGGGCTAATTAAACTTAATTGTGTAAATTACAATAACACACATCTACACTGAAAATGAGCATTTACTAGACAAAATGATATGTTTTAGAATTGTGTCGCGATGGAATCATTGTGATAAATAGAGCATTTGAGCAAATGCTCTATTTATAACAATTGTATCAAAAGGTGACTTTTACGGAGGCATCAAAAGGCGTCAATATGAGGGAATGTGTTAACCCATTACTTCATAGGCTATTTTTAGATAGCACCTCTTTTGAATAAATCTCCCGAAAAGGAGCATCAACCAGAGAAAATGAAAAAATAGAATTTTGTAGTTTGAAACCACTGTGATAAATAGAGCAATTGCTTCTGTATGAGCAAACGCTCTATTTATCACAATGGTTTCAAAAAGTGACTTTTGCGGAGACATCAAAAGGCGTCAATATGAGGGAATGTGTTAAGGATACATATGTTATTTGTCGCTTCAAATTGCAGCTAATGTTTAAGTAACTCGAATTCAGAAAGGTTTTAGAGATTACATCTGAAATGAATATTCTAAAATCCATAGATATGAATACCTTTACTTCGTCATTGACAAGTATTGTTTAAAATCAGTTTGTATGCCATAATATCTACATGTATAATTAGTTTAATTATGTAACAGTATGTGAACATGGAGCAGAGCATGTGGAAGTAGCATATTTGTAATCAAGTAAATGGTACAAGTCTGAAAGCAACTTCCGCAACATCCAAATATACTCCAAATAGCGTACAAATACAGGGAAATGACATTGCATCAAGTACACTACCAGTACTGTTACATTGACTTTGATCATATTATTACCGCATACCTTGGCCGAATCATTCAATTAGTTATGAGCAATTGGAAGGCATGTCTCTTACATGACCATGCAATATTACAAGATACATTAAATCCTTTACTTATGAACATCCATCATAGAACTAATTAAATAACTGCACTTTAAGATGGCATATGTATACATGAATTTGGCGATGACGGAACCTACACTGAGATACAGTAAAATCTCTCTATAACGGCCATTAAATTGTGTTAATTAGTTGGTATTTAGGGCAGATAGCTGCTTAAAGCAATATGAAAGTTAAACAGAACGCTCCTATAGGAGCGTTCTGTTTTACTTTCACATTGCTTTAAGCAGTCACCTGTTTTTTACACAAAATACTTTATGTAATTTAGTGGTCGTTATAGAGAGTTTTTACTATATATATGTAATTCCTTAAGCAAAATTAAAGCAGACCCGATCAGACTGCTCTTATAGGAATTGTCTTCTGATCTGAGTATGCTCCGTTTGAAAATACTTTAAAAGGGGTATATACAGAGTAAATGGTTAAACGTCTTTGCTTCAGGTGTATAACACGTATAATAAAAGTCTGGCAAGTAGGGATTTCTGTTATTACGATATGCCATACAGTATGCTGATAGTACTATATACAGCAGAACACGTCTTAAGCCTTCGCTTGCTATTCACGTCAATATACCTACCTGTAAATAGTGAAGACCCAGGTGAGACAGCTCCTGTAGGAGCTGTCTCGTCAGGGTCTGCACTATTTACAAGTTGATCGTGCAACCAGTGCACTCCACAGCAGTGATTGCACAGCGACATACTTGTACACAGTGAAGATATGTGTAATTATACAACATGGCATGGGTAAAGAAGGAGAAATTTATTTTAAAATTCAGCAAGAGAAGGGTTAAGCGGCTATCAAAGAGAGGTGTTATTATTTGTCTATATGGTTGGTGGTAGCTTAATGCAGGTCATCAGCAATGCAGAGCACTCATAGAGGAGCTTTCCGCATTACTTTTGACTTGCATTAAGCAAACGCCTACTTTTTACGACTCCTATATTCAATAAATGAAAGGCCGCTTAGGACAGGTTCTACTGTATTATAAAACTACAGTATAACCTTTCTAAAACGACCACTTCGTAATATACATAGGCATCTGTAAAAGCAGTTGGCTGCTTAAAGCAAGACAAAAGTGATACAGAAAGCTTCTGCATGAGCTTTCTGTATTTCTTTCGTCTGGCATTACGCTGCGACCTGAAGTTAACCCTTCTCTTGCTGAATTTAAAAATACATTTCTCCTTCTTTACCCACGCCATGTTGTATAATTACATATATCTTCAATGTGTACAAGTATTTCGCTGCGCAATCACTGCTGTGGAGTGCACTGGTTGCACAATCAACTTGTAAATAGTGCAGACCCTGATGAGACAGCTCCTGCAGGAGCTGTCTCATCTGGGTCTTCACTTTTTACAGGTACGTATATTGACGTGAATAGCAAACGAAGGGGGTTAAGACGCAGTTTTATACGCACACTTGGTGGTCGTGGTATAGCCGTATTACTGTATATTTATGTCATGCCTCTTAGAAGACAAACTGAATCAATACCACAATTGAACTTTATGACGTTGATTCGCATGGAGAGTTATGTGAAAAGCAATCGGATTTATTCCATGTCTGAGAAAATTGCAGATCTGATCATCTGGCAAATGCCGATGTAGATTAGTATGATTAACATCGAGAAAAGCTGGTTAATCTTGAATATGCCCCGGCTTTCATTATTACCTGCTACAGAAAATACACAGTGTGGCATTTTGTGAAATTGGCACTGGCGTTTTCGACTCGGTGTGAAATTAATTTGATTAAGAGGAAACCAAGTCGTTGAACCTTACACCATGTTCCGATAAAATAACATGTACACTGTACAAAATGTAGAAACATTCATTTTCATATAAAAACAGTTTGTTACAATCAATGTAGTAATGATTGTAGGTACCATGACGTCACCTTTATCCATGTAATTAGTAAATCCAGTTGAACTTCGATATCTCGAACTTCAAGGAACCATGCAACATACTTCGAAATAACAGGGGTTGGGGTAATTTGATTATTAATCTAAACAGTTGCTCAAGTTCACAGTTTAATGCAGGTATGAAATAATGCTGTAAGCTCCTGAATGAGCTTTCGGCATTACTTTACACATGCATTAAGCTGTAATATATGTTTCTAGATATGCGTAGTGATATATTTTAGAACATTTCTGTATTGTAAATTTTGGAAGGATCGAGTTATCCCGAAGTTCGAGTTATCCGAGTCCGAGATATCGAAGTTCAGCTGTAATTGTAACACATACTTCGTATTGATTAAAATTGAAAGATACAGTAAAACTTCGATTATTCGAACACTAAAATACGTATTATTATCGATCTTTAAGACAGGTGGCAGCTTAATGCATGGTGAAAGTCGTGCAGAAAGCTCCTCTAGGAGCTTTCTGCATGACTTTCACCATGCATTAAGCAGCCACCTGCCTAAAAGGGTCTAAATTCTTCTATACCGAAAATTCGAATAATCGAGGTTTTACTGTATAAGACTATTTTTATAATCGCTAATGATTTTTTTTGTCTGTTTCAGAAACTGTCGAATCACATTTATATCTTTCCATAAGCAAACAGAGCAAGCAGAGCCTGGTCAGGCTGTTCCTACAGGAGCTGTCTGATCAGGGTCTACTCCGTTTGAAAAAGGCATAAAAGGCGTTTGTATGAAGGAAATTGTTTAATATTAATACTTGGAAAATTTTGCTCCATAGAAACGCATTGTAACGCATTTGCATAAAGAGTAGATCCAGATCGGACGACTAGTGTAGGTTTATAAAATGATATAGAATTGTAACGCATTTGCATAAAGAGTAGATCCAGATCAGACGACGGTTGTAGATTTATAAAATAATATAGAGCTGACTCTTCAGTTTCTGTCATGGCCAATATCCTTGTGATTAAATTTCAGTTAACCCTTTCGCTGCCAATGCCGGATCTGTGATTACCTATGCAAACAGTTTGGATCCAGATGAGACGCCGAGTAACTCGGCGTCTCATCAGGATCCAAACTGTTTGTTACTGTTACTATGTTTTTGAAACAAAAATGAAGAAAATCAAAAGAATGAAAATTTGTAGCAGACGACAAAGTTAGCAGACGACAGAGTTTGGCAGCGAAAGTGTTAATTGATATTTGTACATGAATACTCATTGAGTAAATAGTTAACTGTGCTTAAAATCAGTATTCATTAACACTTAGTCAGTTTTTGAAAGTGTAGTGATAAGTATTCTTTTTTGAAACATGATATTTTACTGTCCAATATACACTACATTGTCCTAAATTATATTATATAGTAAAACCTCTCTTAATCGGACGTTAAATTTAGTATAAATATCATGTTAATGCAGGGTGGAAGTCATGCAGAAAGCTCCTACTACAGGAGCTTTCTGCATGACTTTCACCAATTCAATTCAAATTTTATTGGCAATATCAGCATATACAGTACTTTTGGCCAAGTAAATAATACAATATAAAGATGGCAAATGCATTAAACTAATACATACATCAATGTAATGAAATAATTAACATAGATTGAACTAGTAAATACTGATTCAAACATAATCTGATATTTAAATAGCAATTTAAGTACATAAAGAAACCCAAGAAGCAACATTTTCTATGCATTCTGTACGTTTTAACATAGCATAGTGAATATATTTCGACACATTTCTGATAATACCTACTTTCTTACTAGACATAAGACCGGCAAATTAGACAGTGAAGGCCAAGATCTGGCAATTTTGTATTTCTTTCGTAAATCTAAATAAATAGGACAGCAAAGTAGAAAGTGATATTCTGATTCAACTAAACCATGCATTAAGCAGTCACCTGCCTAAAATATCTAAATTATTCTCTTCTAGAATTCCGGTTAAGAGAGGTTTTACTGTATACTACATATTCCTAGACAATAATTGTCACTGACCGTTCCAAGGCGGTACTTCTATCTTCCCCTATTGTTTGTTTTGTTTTGTCTTTGTGTGTCTCTTTTTGTGTTTTGATAGACATGTACATTTGTTACACTTGTCATGGTGCTGTTCGGGCAGCTGTGTGTTTTGTATGTGGTGTTTCCTGCAAGACTCATACATGTACTTTTACTATTTTCGGACTTTCACTGGGGTAACATCTATTGGTAGTTTCACAGTATTAGATACTCATTCAAACAAGAAACAAGATACTAAATATTGTATCAACTACAAGTCGTAAATGTCCTAGACAAAATAGTCATTGGTTAACCATCCATTAAAGCAACTATCCACTAAACTGTAGCCTATTAGATATAGATAAATAATGGCTGACAACTGTGAAGTGAAAATTGACCCCTGTCCCAAGGAAGGTGGGCAACACTATAAGGTGGGCAACAATATAAATACACGTATTATAACACTTGAACCACTATATACGAGTATATACGTGTACGTATATGGGACAAAACTCTAGGATAAAACATTACATTACATATTTGACATATCAAGATTATGAATAAACCAATACGGACCAGCTCTTATATTATGTATTATATGTTAAAACCTCACGAAAATTTAACTTGTAAGAAGATATAGCAATATACGTGCCCGTGGGAAAAATGAAAATTTAATGAGAGCATAAAACAATTTTATCTTTAGAACACAGTAAACGCCTCATGAGGAGAACCATCTATAACCGAATATGCAACACTGTTTCCCTTTCCTTCCCACACGTTTTATTTTACGGGTGTAATTACGTCATTCCATGCATTTTAACCCTTCGCTTGCCACGAAAATGAATTTTGCTTAAGCTCCGATCGTTTGCCGTTGTCACTTACTTCTGATTCGTTCAAGCTATTGATATATTATTGTTTGAGTGTTAAACAGCTTGTATCCTGATGAGACGCCGAGTTACTCCGCGTCTCATCTGGATCCATGTTATTTGCAAATGTCAGTTAGGTCGCACTTAGCAGACCAAGGCTTAATAGATTTGAGAATCTGATTTGATTTGGAAGCAATTTAATTCGGATGTGTGGCAATATCTGCAAAGTCCCATTAACAAGTTTTACTACAATAACGGAGGGCAATTAAAGTTACAAATCTTTCTGCATCTAATAATGATCAGATTCAATTGAAATGTTATCGAATTACCTGCATAATTGCTACAAGACGATCGTTAGTGCATTTCATTAAAAAACGTCTGACAGGTACATACATGTATGGATACATATATTGACCCTGTTCTAAGTTAAAGCTTTCGTACTTTCTGTGCCCCTATGTGCATCGATTTTTTTCTGAGTAATCAAACAAAGCGGGCTACATTGACAGCTTTGGGATAGGTTCGTACCAGTTTACCGCGAGTTATTTTATATAATGTACAGTAGAACCTGGCTAAAGCGGCCATGAGGTCTAATTATAGGAACGTTCTGCATTACCTTTGCCTTGTATTAAGCAACCAACTGCTCTTTAAGATGCATATGTCCAATTAATATATGGTCGCTTAAGACAGGTTATACTGTATGGCTTCTTAATATGCTCGATGCGACACCATGTGAATTCCTATTTGTGACAATCGATTAATTTTGATCTGCATATTGACCCATACACAATGATGAAAACATGCAACAGGTCTGTACACCACCGTCCACAAAGTCTGCAATAGATTCAAGAAATCTGGACTTTTGGTAATTTTAACCCTTTCTATATTGACAGTTTGAATAACACCATTGTAGACCATCAGTGTAAGAAACCCACCAGCGAGCTATTCCTACAATTAGAGTCAGATTGTAACCTTGCCCAAAATTGTTGACTTTTCCTAAACGAGGTGACAATACACTATACTTATTCTTATCTTACATACATGGTCTTATTAATCGATGTGGTATGTCGATACCAGATATCAGTGAATATCATGCAGTATTCGTTGACACCAATATGCGCACCTTCCGCCAAAGACTATGGAACGACATTTGTACACGTGGGGTAAAGTGAAAACAACGGTATGCTTTAACGGTATGGTCACCGTATACCTCAAGCAACACCAGCAAGCTGGCAATAATCAAAAGAGGCCAAGCTAGATTTGTCAACGGCGACTTCTCAAGTGAAAGCAATGAGACCAATATGCTGAATACACATTTATCTGGGACAAACGCGATGGATCCTAGCGTTTTTCGTAAAACATATCCCTGCACCGTAAGTGTGACCTTAAATTTGGAACAGTCCATTTGACAATTTCGCATTGAAAGGGTTATTTATAATCATATACCGGGAAGCATACACGCAACCGCTATTAGTGTTGAAACTTATTCTAGTGCTTTACCCTTCAACCCAGAAAACACATGCAATGGAGTTTTCAAACAGTGTAAAACCCTCTGATCAGGGTCTGCACTGTTTGTCATTCAAAATCGTCCAGCGATTTTGCCACTGACCGTTCTTAGGCGGTACTCTCTTTGTCACCCTTACTTTTGTTTGTCTTGTATTTTTGTTCTTGTGCTTTTGTTTATGTTTGGAATGTTTATATCTAGTACTTGTGTGTTTGTTAATGTTTTTGTGTTCATATCGTGTATGTGCGTGTGTATGAATGTGTAGTTGTGTGTGTGACATGCTATCTATCTATGTTTTGGTGGTGGTTGCCTCTTGTATATGGCTTTGCCTGCTTGGCTTTACTACTTTTTCTTTCATGCCTTTCACACTGAGTGGCCACTAATCATGTATTTCACTCTGATTAATCAAGTTAATCAAGGTTGAAAATGGTTAATCCATCAATAACTAATTACTCCATAACGTTTAGACAGGATTAAGATTGAGACACTAGGTGATTATGTTTAGGATAATGTACTCATTTTAATTCGAATCAAAATTGTAATTCTTTCTTTTTTTATACGAACCATTAAATGCTGAATATTCAAAGTGGAATGTGTTTTTAACCCTTCGCTTGCTGAATTTTAAAACACATTTCTCATTCTTTACCCATGCCCTGTTGTATAATTACATATATATTCACCGTGTACAAGTATTTCGCTACATGCAATCACTGCTGTGGAGTATACTGGTTGCACAATCAACTTGTAAATAGTGCAGACCCAGATGAGACAGCTCCTGCAGGAGCTGTCTCATCTGGGTCTTCACTATTTACAGGTAAGTATATTGACGTGAATAGCAAGAGAAGGGTTAAGTATACAAGGCTTAAATGGCCAGAGGGGCTCGAACGACTAGCGGCACAGATCCCTGATGAGTAAGCTGATCTGGGATCTACAGTGTTCGCAAATGCTAGAAGACCCGTTTGTTTACCGCATTCAAATGGCTTCCAATTTAGGGGATAGATATACGGCGTTGCTGGTAAGAGAAAGAACAATTATTGCAGTAATTGCACCAAAACTGATATGAAACACACGCATCAGCCTGATATTTACTAAATGTATTGTCTATGTTAGAATTCTATTTTCCATACACCAGACATCAGCAGTAAATCACACAATTTCCTATTAGAATGAACATCGTTTTTATCTTTATGAGCCAAGCCTTACAATAGCAAACATTCCAACATTCTATAGACGAACATGTAACAAGTACATTATCAACAAACGTAACCTTCTCGTATTACGTAGGCATGCAATCTCTGATATTTATTAAACCTTAACACCTGAGTTCAACAAACTGTACCAGTTACCTAACTTTCGCCACGCTTAGTATTAAGTCTTGGATCTTACGTGTACACTTTCTACCGTCGTAGAGAAATACAGGTTTAGGTTCATACTTAACCCATTTGTGATCGAAGTCATTTAACAGGCTTTGAGGTAAACAATGCATTCTCAGGTCATAGCCCCCCTTTAATGATGGACAATCTACCTTCAAATCATTGATCGGACAGAACAGAACACACGTAAAGAGTGAGTTGAGTCATTAGTACTAGTTTTAATCGAACACAGAAATTGAATTCGCGTCGATCAACAAATAATGGAGCACATAACTATACAGCAAAATAGAATAGCTGATCATTGAGGAGGGACATTAACCCTTTCGGCGCCAAATTTCTAATTTTCGTCTGCAATCCAATGTTGTTAAATCATTCGGTAAAATAAGGAAATAAGATAAATAAATGCAAACTTCAAAGGAATAAAGCACACATATATAGAAATAGAGTTTGAGACAAATAGTAAGGCGGCGTCTGATCTGGGACTGCACTATTTGTCGTGGTGCATTTATGCGACATCGGCGGTGAAAGGGTTAAGGGCAAGTAAAACATTATGAAATACTGCTTCGTCTGGCATAGTTGTAGAAGGAATACACAAGTGGTGTACATGTCTTGTCATGGCAATGAATTAACAACGGATCATAATCTTCTTTACATTCGGCATAAATGTAATGAGTGAATGACTAAACACGAATCAGAAAATGGAACGAAGCATTACAAAGACATAATACGAACGCAATTTAATGTATGGGCACTCTACAATTATGACCGGCAACAAGAAATGGTCATTATGAATACAAATATAAGCAGGCGTTATGCGGTGTGGCTGTATAGAATATTTTGTCATGTGAACCAGCGGTTTTGCCTTTCTGAGCCTGTGAGTCTGGTGTAATGTAATGGTGGTGGTGGTGGTAGTAGTGGTGGTAGTGGCGTGGGTGGAGTTTGTGTGCGTGTATATATGTGTATGTATATGTGTATGGTGTGGCGTGTGTGTGTGTGTGTGTGGGGGGGGCAACCAGAATTGGTAAAAGCACATTACTTCATCTCGATAAAACCATGCCAATCTTGTATTTGTATGATATACCAAACCAATCAACCAACAACCTAACCAATCAATCAAACAACCAACCAGTTCATCTACCAATCAACAGATTCATCAATCAGTCAATGCTTTCATCAATCATTTAAGTGTTTTAACGTCATTGAAAGAATTTAGCAAATCTTAAGCAAAAATGCGGTAGTAAAACATGCTTCATACATTTATCCTTTTCTGTGGCATGTTCGCATAACTCATGCATATTTCTGTGGATTGTTCGTTGCATGTCTCACACATGTATCACGTTTATGTGGCCTGTTTGTTGCATGTATCATACATCTATCATATTTCTATGGACTGTTCGCTGTATGTCTCATACATGCATCATATTTCTGTGGCCTGTTCGTTGAATGTCTCCAACATCTATCATATTTCTGTAGACTATTCGCTGCATGTCTCATGCACACATCTATCATATTTCTGTGGAATGTTCGTTGCATGCATCATACATCCATCATATTTCGGTGGATGTTTGTTGCATGCCTCATACATCTACTACATGTATGTTTCTGTGGACTGTTCGTTGTATGTTTCAAAAC
Source organism: Azorinus chamasolen (assembly GCA_963576725.1). Lineage (NCBI taxonomy): Eukaryota > Metazoa > Mollusca > Bivalvia > Cardiida > Solecurtidae > Azorinus > Azorinus chamasolen. Next base: position 8,869,035 of record OY755243.1, on the reverse strand, counting down.
TATATCCTCCTTTTGTGGACTGTTCTCTGCTTGTCTCTTGTACGTTCCCCTTTTCTGTGGACTGATCGTTGTCTTTCTAATTCATCTATGCTTTTGTCTATGGACTGACGTTGCATATCTCCTATGGCAATTGTTTTCTGTGGAGTGTTAGATTCATTTCTCATACATATATATTTTTGTATGAAAAAGTAGTAAAGTCAACATACACACAAAAGATGAAAATTTAAAACATTATCAAACACATACACACGAGATGAACTTTCCAATTATCAACAAACGCACAAGTACAAAGCCACAAATACACAAGACAAACTCTTACTCTATTCGCAATACGTATTTATTAACTAACGTTAGTGGAGAGAACCACCAACATTTAGTACAAAGCTGTAATAACATATCCATTATGGTATTATGATTTGCAGAATTATTTGTATTTGAATATGCATTTTTGTTTTAGGCTTGCAAGAGCGGGGATTATCTTATACATTCTGTTTAATAATTCCATTAAGGTTTCAATGCATAGCATTTGCAGTCTGACCATCACGTACTTGTTGCTTTTATTGATCTATTCAGAGATGGAACAGCTATACAAATCTATTACAATTCACTGAAGAATTTAAAGCAATGATAACATATCTTGAACATCTTTTTGAAGTTTAATGTACAGTAAAGCCCCTCTAAGCCGGAAATGTAGTACAGAAGAATCTGGAATCTGGATAATCTGGATACTTTGAGGCAGGTGGTTGCTGAATGCAAGGTGATAGTTATGCAGAAAGCTTCTAGAGGAGCTTTCTGCATGACTTTCACCCTGCATTAAGCTGACACCTGTCCCTAAGGCCAATATTTATACTAAATTGAACGACCGGTTTAATTATTATTATTTAATTATGTCCGGTGCATCCATTTTGCATCCAAGGCGGTACCCCTACTTTCACCCTAAGGTCTAGAATGTTATTTTATATGGTTAATAGTTGAAGATGTATTATGCGCATTTTTCGCGTTAATCGATCAACACCAGAAGTTGTGCACGTATACATGCAATTAAAATAATGCTAACAACCCATTTTCCGACAAGATAGATTTGTTCAGTTAAATATGATCGCTATCCGAATATTGCTAAATTCTTTAAAAGGAGACTCCATTTTAGAAACTGGAATTTTGTACGGAAATCAGCGGACATTTCCGGCCAAGTTCTGAATGACTCAGATTATATTTCGGAGCAACGCTTTGAATATGTCTTCGGTTGTTATCACATGTACAATGGCTGACACTGGTTGTTGGCCTACATATACATCAAATGACTATTTCCGGTATATAAATTTTAATCGCTGTTCCGTTGGTTTCCGTAGCAATCCAATTTTCTATTTGTTTCGACACAAACAACCATTAACTAACCGTACTGTTTAGTGTTAAATAAGTGATAAGGTACATAGATTCCGAATTCTGAAGTCAGTTTGAAACGCAAAATTGGCGGAAAATTGCGCAGCATACATCTTTAATGTTAATGTCTTGATGTGCGTTCCGTATAGCACTTGTGTCGTTTCCTGTTTGATGATGTTTGGTGCGATGTCCTTTCGTGTGTCGCTCTCCCTGTTTGACATTTTTCCACTTTTAGAGAGGTTTTACTGTATATGATGTTGATTATAAAATTGGAAGAAAAAGCTAAATGTACCATGATTGCCTGCATGATAGAAAACTAACAGGATAATAATACACTATATATTTGGAGAGAAAACAATCCCAAAGCCAAATAGTGCAGACGCATGTCAAACTGCTCCTGAATGAACAGTTTAATCGGGGTCGGTACTATTTGTCACTAGTTCTATGTCATTCTAATTAATGCTATCAAATGGTACAAAAGTAGACGTATTCAGCTTAATACGTGTTGTTATACTTTTTGATCCTTCGAGATCATGAATTCAGTACTTTTTGTTCTGAAAATTGAATACCGCTTAAGCCGGTGCTAGGGGGCGTGAGCAGTGTTGCACTTTCAATTACTGCTCATGAACAGACTCAATAAAACCGAATCTGCAATTTTCTCCTTTTATGTTGCAATTTTTGCTTTCGGGATATCACCTCTCTTCAGAATTTATAAACTACACAATTCTAAAATTCTCCTTTTCTATATAGCTAATGCAATTTCGGTAGATGTATTCAAAGAAGTTGGGTCTGATTTAGTCTATGAGGAAATGAGTTGCACAGAAAGAGCCCAGTGTCCCTTAAATGCACATTGGCAAACAGTGTAGACCAATATCAGAGGACTAATGACCTGTCTGGTCAGGGTTGCATTGTTTGATCTACCCATCAATTTCAATGACTTATTCACTAGCCCGCTCGACATGAAAAATGGATGGGTTCCAAAATAAGATCTTGACGAGTTTTTCTTGATTAATAGGGGAATAAATGACTTAAAACACCTCCTTGTCTTTGGTGTCAACATGTATGCTAACAGAGAATTTATTAATTCTAGTCTTGTTGTCGACACACACGATAATTATTGCCAATATTGTCATATCAAATACATAAAACTGTAACGTCAAGATTACCAGTAAATATTTGGAAACTGGGCGAAACAAGTGTAAACAACATGTATGTCAAAACGAGACGAATTTGCAATCGGTAGATGCATCTACAGTTGAACTTCGATATCTCGAACTTCAAGGGACTATATAAATAAGTTCGAGTTATCCGATTTGTAATCTCGACAATTTCTCAATTTCATAGCTTAATGCAGGTCTACAGTAATGCTGAAAGCTCCTGCAGCAGCTTTCAGCATTACTGTGGACTGCATTAAGCTGTGAAATGTGTTTCTAGATATGCGTGTAAAATTATCTTGTGTAAAGGATCACAATCATATCAATCTTGAATAATATCGTGCATGAACTGTTTTACGATTAGACATTTGTAAAGATAATAGGTAAAACTTTTTTACTGACTACAATTGTGTATCTTAATGAATGATCTCATCAAGTTTATTCTTTCTTGTTTAATTTTCTATGTGATTAATTTGGGGAAATTATTTGCTTATAAACAACCAAATTACCGCAACGAGTAACCCTAAACACGGAAAAGGTACGGTCATCTAAAAACTCGTTTGCTTAACCCATTACCTCATAGGCTATTTTAGATATCTCTTTGAATAAATCTACCGAAAAGGAGCAATGACTAGAGAAAAGGAAACTTTTAGAATTTTGTACTTTGAAATGGAAAAGTAGTAAAATCAAGCAGGCAAAGCCACATGCAAGACGCAACCACCACCAAAACACCGATAGACAGCATGACACACACACACACAACCACACACCCAAACGCACACACACACACACACACACACACGCGAAATGAACACAGAACACACCAAAAGACACACAAGAACCAGGGACAAACGTTCCACACATGAACAAATCACAAGCACAAAGACGCAAGGCAAACAAAAGGAAGGGTGACAAAGAGAGTACCGCCTTGGCACGGTCAGTAGCAAAAACACCACTGGGGGTTTAAACCGGTTTACGGACGTCCTAACCTCACACTTCTCTCAAAGTCACCCTAGCTTTACAAATATTGTAAATAAAGGTATCCCCGCTGGACTTACCCACAACATAGACGACGGTGAACACAGGACAACATGTAAAACATAGCATAATAACTGTGACAATCCGTCAAATATGTACTCAATGACTTTGCTGAAGTCAGAGCACCTGCAGGTAAGCCGTTAAGGGCACGACAGGGAAAAAGTAATACATGAGTCTGGTAAGCTCATCCTGTATCCAAGTTTAAGAGTATACCATCATAGAGTACTACCCTCGGCCTGTCATCGCGCAAGCAAAGAGGGAAGCGTAGCTACCGACTGTAAAAGGGTCGATAACCAAACATGCAGTGCGTTGCAATATAATAGGATCATAACCTTTTTTTTTAAATGTTTTAATGCGTTTTATAAACAAATCATGAATATGGATATGACCCCGAATTTTCCTAAGTTTGTAGATAACATCCCCATAAAATTCTGGTTGAGAAATGCCTTGTCGCAGTAACGTCCGTAGATTGCAATTATATTTACTAATGAGAGGTAAATTTCGATAATAAAATTTAGAAAAAGTTTTCCGAAGTTTGTGATATCTGTAACCTTGCTTAAGAAGTTTATCAGTTATAACTAAATTACGTCTGTTAAAATCTTCAAGCAAAGAACAGGCTCGGGCAAACCTAATAAGTTGAGAAATATAAACCCCATAAGATGTAGAACGTGGCACATCCCCATCTAGAAAAGGATAATTAACAATTTTAAAATTAAAATCTTCTCTTTTATCGTATACTTTGGACGAAACTTTATCATTTGTAATTGAAAGATTCAAATCTAAAAATGAAGCATTAATGTCAGATTGATTAGCTTTGTTTAAAGACAGTTCTTTTGGGTAAATTGAAGAAACCATAGTATTAAAATAAGGATTATCTAAATTCAAAATATCGTCTAAATACCTTGAAGTTTTATTAAAAGCATTAACAATATCAGTCTGTGTATCAGGTTTTAAGCTAAGCATAAAATCCCTCTCGTAGCAATACAAAAACAAATCTGCAACAAGAGGGGCACAATTTGTACCCATGGGTATACCAACAACTTGACGATATATGGTATCCCCATAACGCACAAATATATTATCTAAAAGAAAGGTAAGAGATCTACAAACATCAAGGCAAGTCCACATTGTGTAATGTTCAACTTCTGAATTCGAAAAGAATGAACGTTGAACATTACAAGCAATGAACATTTTGTTTTCTCTGGCAAAGGTTTTTTCTATTAATTTAATAAGTTTATCCTTTATAAGATGGTGAGGTAGAGTAGTATAGAGTGTAGAGAAATCATAAGAGCTCAGTAAAGAAATGTTATACTGTTCATTTTCAAGTTTTGTTAAAACATCATTTGAATTTTTTATGGACCAAAAAACATTAATAGCAGAATTTTCATATATTTTATCACAGTAGCGTTTAACATGTTCTTTGATCGTAGTAAGACAGGACGTCAAAAGTATAGATAATTTAGTAGTGGTACAACAGCTAGAGTTGGCAATAAAACGCGCCTTATAAGGGTTTTTATGTAGTTTCGGAATCCAGTACAAAGTAGAAAGTTTATGTTGTTTTATGTTAGGACCAGACTTAAAATTATTGCACATTTTTACATGTTCCGAGACTATATCTTTTTCAGGTGTTTGAACTGTTATATAAGTTTTTGAATCAGTTAGCTCCTTCTTTAAAACATCAACATAATACAATCTTCAAATAATGATTACATTGTTTGATGCCTTGTCAGCAGGAACAAGAACATAATCTGAATGAAAATTAGAAATGTTTTTCTTCAAGTATCATTGTGATAAATAGAGCATTTGCTCATATAGGAGCAAATGCTCTGTTTATCACAATTATTGTTTGACAAAGTGATTTTTACAGAGTCGTCAAAAGTCGTCAATATGAGGGAATGGGTTAAAGTCCCTCCAATGAACGCATATTTTCGATAATATTATACAACTTAGTATTTGGTATGTTCAATCATTATTATAAAGAGTGTCGATTTGAACTTACAGTCAGGTGCAAAAAGTATTGGTGAAATGGCGGCCATTTTGATATTTCCTGTTAACACTAAAGCCATCTTAAAAAGTATGCTAATAACAGAAAGGAAAAGGAAAACAACAAAAAATATTCAACTTTTTCTGACCTTAAGACTGTGCTAGATGTCCTTTCAGTCTAATAACACTCATTCTTCTTCTTGGAATAGGTAATTAAAGGCTTTGTATATAGTCAGTTTGAATATCCATTCAAATCCTCTGAATGTCAGTGAATAAATCGTCATGGCTATTGATTACATGATGCATATTTCTAAGTTTTCGTTTGATGTACAGTCACACATTTTCAATAATATTAGATATCAGGTGACTGTGCAGGCCAGGAAAGAGATTTCAGGTTATTTGCAGCACTGTATTGTTGCAGCACCCTAGACCTGTGCACTAGGGCATTTTCATCTTGTAAAATATAATTGCCTCCTGCAAAATGTCTAACAATGATCACAAGTTGTATTCTAGGATGTCCCTATACTTTTCACAATTGATGTTTCCAATTACTTTTGCCAGTGTCCTTACACCATGCCAATAAATGCAACCCCATATCACCATCTGGAACTTCCAATTTATAACAATATTTGGTATTCCACTTCTTGGTCTATTTCCCACTGATTCCGTTGCTAAAAACTTTTTCACAATATTTTTCACTGTACTGTAAGATAGTCCCAATGCTCTGCTTATTTCACTAAATTTTATTCCACTCTTCTATAAATTTACAGCTAGATTTTTAACTTCACTTGAAATTTAACAGTTTTTTCTTCCCATTATTTGTTTATGCACAAATGACCTTCAGATGACAGTTATGACGTCATTTGTGATGTCATTCAGAGCTAATGGTCGTGAGAGAGTTATCTGTCTCATTTTCATTTTCATGATGTAACATTAACAGCATAAACGAAGGGAGATAAACCCCACAATTGATTAAACATTCTAACATGGCTGCCATTTCACAAATACTTTTTGCACCTGACTGTATATCGAAAAGTGCCCCTGTGATACAAAATATACCGCTTTCATCGATATTAATATTTTTTGTTCTACATGTACAACAAAATATTATCGGCATTGGTCAAACAGTTAAGGAAACTAAAACACGAGCCGAATAAATCCTAATACATCGCCGAATACATCGGGTATTCGATGTCAAACATGTAAAAGGTTTGTCTTCTTCGGTGTTTATTCGACTACTTTTCTTGCGATATACTTCTTTTCAGTATATAAACAAATAATTTATGTAATTGTTAAGCATTTTTAAAACACGTCACAAGTAGAAGCTATCACTTTAACTGACTTTCCTATAAGTATATCTGCCAAACTCTCATCCGTTGTTTACTTAACCTTTAGCCTGCTATGGGCGGATGAGTGGATACCTGTGTAAACAGTTTGGATCCAGATGAGACGCCGAGTAACTCGACGTCTCATCAGGATCCAAACTGTTTGACATCATGGTTGCATTTTGGTAGACAAATTGAGTATAGCTTGACTTTTGAAAACGTAGTACGTGAAAAATTATGTAAAAATAATTTTCTCAGCAGGCTACATTAAGTTAATTCGTGTGAGAAACAAACTGATGATCGAGTGTCAAAAAACTCGGATCGTGTTGAGGCGCCGAGTCTCTCCGCTTCTCATCTGGATCCAACCTGTTTAAAAATACGAGTCAGGTCGTGGTAAGCATAACAAGGAAGGGTTAATAGATAGTCACGAAAGGAAGATCAACTATGTTTGAATTATCACACTCAAAAGAACTATGCAGTTATAGGTCACTAGCGATTCGGTCACAGTTTTCAGGATGATTCTCGCTGACCCATCCAGTTCTTTATGTAATCTATAGGCCGGTCAAAGCGACCTGTGACACTTGTACTTGATTGCTTATATATTTCTCTTACACATGGAAACAATACAGTGTACTGGGTTACCTTCAATAGAGACCCATAAAATGTGACATAAAAATGATTGCACTCGAGCTTTATCCTTTGGTGGTCAAGTGGATGACCTATCTGACACGCATATTTGTGACAAGATCGTATCCAACCTTCCAATTGGTTTGCAAACAAATGTTTGAACAATATGCAAACCTTACATGAGGTATCTTACCATTCTTCTAGTGGAGTGAAATATTCATTTGAAAGTTCATCTTATTTGCGCATGATAATTGTATTGCACATTTTCATTATTCAGCCGTCAATTTGTCACAGATACTCTACTTGAAGCATTGGATTCACAATCATTTACCTTTCATCTTGGTATACCCTTTTCCCTTGCTATATGAACAAAACATGGATCACAAAACTCAAATCAATAAATATGTGGGGAGTATAGAATAGGATATAATGTTGTTGTTTTTATTTTAGTGACATGTTATCCTATACATGTAACCAAACAAAAATACGTATGAAATTCACTCGTCCCATTGGCCTATATTTCACCAAACTTATTCGTATAAATATATAATTATGAATATCGTATACATAAACATAACGGTCAGATTATGAACATAGATATATAAGATAGAATATAATATCGAAGTATTTCTTGATTATAATCGGTTGAAACTCTACCTTAGAATCTGAGCGTGTAATACTGTTCTCCTATGTAAATATGATTCAACAACAAACTTGGCTACTTTTCTTGTATGATAATAAATAAACTCTACATTTTGCTTGATTCGCCTAACTGCCCAAATGCAACGCCGTTCAGAAAAAAATCAAACACATGGGTCCTTATTTCACAGTATTGTCTACATTCTAAGAAGAAATGTACTTTGTTGTTTATGGCAATGCTATAACAGAATCGTATGGTGTAGTAGGAAACTGTATGGACGCACATATCAGTCAGATAACGCGGGGTGACCTGGTTTGGTCCCGTCACATGCCATAGCAGACTCTCCAATACTTTAGTTCACTGGAAGGCAAGCAACAACATGGTCTTCACAGAAAGACAACATATTAAAGAGGAGGTCCCTACAATGAACGCATATTTTCAATAATATCATAAAACTTGGTATTTGTTATGTTCTATCATTATTATGAAGGTTCCCAATTTGAACTTATATCGAAAAATGCCCCTGTGATACAAATAAACTGATTTCATCAATACTGATAATTTTTGTTCTACAACACAATATTATCGGCCTTTTCCGTTAAATTCTTCCGCGTTTTGCCGATGATCACCCGATCCCTCCATTTGTTTACGTAATAGCTTTCTCGGAAGTGGTCGGAGAATCGCGAATAGGGCGAACAGTTACGAAACTAAAACCCAACCCGAATAAAACTGAAACATCGGGGAGTAAAATCGGGATCGGCGATATCAAACACATGGATGTTTTGTCATTATAAACGGTAAATGGATGGGAATTTTTGCGATATACCACTTTTCAAGATATAAACAAGTGAGTTTTGTATAATTTAAGTGTTTTTGAAACGCTTCAAATGTAGGGACATCCCCTTTAAAAGAATAGACATTTGGCTACAAGACCACTCGAACGGATTATCAGATGTTTACAGAGTGAAACCTCGCTGACCTTAAAACTCAAATTTATACAGTAAAAGCTCTCTATAACGGTCACTAAATTACATCAAGTATTTGTGTTAAAGGCAGGTGGCTGCTTAAAGCAAGGTGAAAGTAAAACATAGGAGCGTTCTGTTTTACTTTCACCTTGCTTTAAGCAGCCACCTACCCTAAATACCAGCTAATTAACACAATTTAGTGGTCGTTATAGAGATGTTTTATGAGAGGTATGATTATCGGCATTACCTCTTATCGTGATGAAAACTATGTATACCACAACTCTGATCTATATCCTATTACTTACTTCTGATTGGTACAAACGTTTGAGAAACTGATGACCGAGTGTCAAACAGCTCGATCCCGATGAGACGCCAAGTTACTCAGGTCACGCTTAGCATGCTAAGGATTAACCCTTCGCTTGCTGAATTTTAAAATACATTTCTCCTTCTTTACCCATGCCCTGTTGTATATTTACATATATCTTCACTGTGTACCAGTATTTCGCTGTGAAATCACTGCTGTGGAGTGCACTGGTTGCACAATCAACTTGTAAATAGTGCAGACCCTAATGAGACAGCTCCTGCAGGAGCTGTCTCATCTGGGTCTTCACTATTTACAGGTAGGTATATTGACGTGAATAGCAAGCGAAGGGTTAAGACAGCGGCCAGCTACTCACTTACTTTTTTATGACATTAACCCTGCATTGAGCAGCAACCTGCCTAAAATGGTAAAGTCTTCTTTACTTAAAGTTCACATTTATACGCCACAATTGAAACAAATATAAATTAAAATATTCACGAGTGGTTAATACAGTATAACCTCTCTATAACGGTCACTAAATTAAATGAGGTATATTGTTTTAAAGGCAGGTGGCTGCTTAAAGCAAAGTGAAAGTAAAACAGAACGCTCCTATAGGAGCACATTTTAGTGGTCGTTATAGAGAGCTTTTACTGTATATCGTCAGCAGTGTGTGTAATTGATTGAATGTGGATCTAACCCTTTCTTTCAATTGACGAAGTCTGGAACCTTTGCAAAAGGAGTTAACGTAAAGAAGTAAAGTACATGTACCTAGTTATAGCCTACTTTCAGTCCGACCGACTGTTTAACCGACTGTATATTTACTTCCCTGGTCATTGAGTCATTCGCCTACAATATTGACCACTGCTAACATATGGCGCCATTACACAGCCGCAGTACCGGTTAGTAACCCTCACAGGTACCCGTTTTAACCCCTGAGTGGAAAGGAGGCAACCTCGTGTGGGTCGGAGACCGAAAAGCGTCTCTAAACTTTCGAGCTGGTCCAGTCGGGATTCGAACCCCGGGTCCGTAGGTTATCAGCTGAACGCTCAACCACTAGGCCAAGCCGCCGCCACTCCTGTAGGAGACGACTGGTCAGAGCCTGCTATGTTTGCTTATGAAATGATATAGATCTAATTCTATAGTTCTTGCCATGGTCAACATTTCCTGTGCTCATATCGAGGGCTTGGTGCAAAACTATTCTAACTCCTTCACTAAAGTGAAGGAGTTAGAATAGTTTTGCACCAAGCCCTCGATATGCCATTACAAAAACTCATTATTCATTATGTGAATATGTTTTACATGATAATGGGCCTTACTTGCCTGTAAATTTCCTGATCTCAACCTCCTCTTTGCACATATCCAAATTCAAGAAGTTCTGCAAAGTACTGAACCTCAGATTGTAGCTGAAATTAGTAATAGACAGAAATTGTTCTCGCAATAGCAAGGGTGTGCTTCTGACTATATATTTGCTTTATGAGGACATTTCTAAGGCTGGTGCATATTGAATGTGCTTTAGGGAAGAATGAAATTCAATAACGTGAACGACGTAATTCAATCAAACCTGCATTAAAGCCACTGAAAAGAAGGGCCGGCGATTAAAGTATCAAATTATTTATGTATTAACATAAATAGATTTCGAATTAAAGAAAATAAAGGAGAACCGACGATTAAACCGAGCTATGTTTTGTACCAACAGTAAGGCCTGTCTGAGAGTGGCCATTCATTTGTTGGACATAGGAGTTTTTAAAAGCTGGCGGTTGCTTAATGCAGAACAAAGGTAAAGCAGATAGCTTCTATATGAGCATTCCTCATTACGTTTGACCCGCATTAAGCTACCACCAGCCTTACAGACCCATAATTAAACCTCTTTTTGGTGGCCGCTTCAGACATGTGCTACTGTAACATTCCTATTGGAAGCTGTAAAACTACCTCATTCGATCTGTTGCATGTTTTGTTTTCTACTGATTCATACAAGTTTTAAACCCTCCTCTTGCTATTCACGTCAATATACCTACCTGTAAATAGTGAAGACACAGATGAGACAGCTCCTGCAGGAGCTGTCTCATCAGGGTCTGCACTATTTACAAGTTGATTGTGCAACCAGTGCACCCCACAGCAGTGATGCACAACAAAATACTTGTACACAGTGAAGCTCGTATATGTAATTATACAACAGGGCATGGGTAAAGAAGGAGAAATGTGTTTTAAAATTCAGCAAGAGAAGGGTTAAGTTCTTCCCAGGTTTTTCTTTGCATGCAGTTGTCAATCCCCTTAATTGTTTCACGATATCGTCAGGTTTGGAACCTTGGTACTGTTTCACATTACTGTTCATCACTTATTCACCTCGCAGATTAAACTAATCGTCAATTATTTGGACACATGACTCCCATCTCTGACAGTCTGCACAGCTGGGACCATGTCAGTTTGGGACCATGTTTGAAACAATAAATTAGAATGACGTAGTAGCAAAAAGTGACGACCCTGATCACGCTCCGTCAGAAACCATCGGGGTATGCCCTATATAACAAGGTTTGCCTGTCCCAATATTAAGGCTAGTTAGAATACGCATTCAATCACATAAATATGCTAATAAAAGAAACAAGAAAAATGTATCTAAATGAGTAAACAGTTCATATGTGTGCACTACACTTCTTGGAATATTGACGGGAAAAACCCGCTGAGCAAACTATTCTTGCACAATGTTTCGCCAAATACGTTTTCAAAAATCAAGCTATAATCTACCAAAGTGAACTCAGGATGTCAGACAATTTGGATCCTAATGAGATCCAACCTGTTTGCGAAAGTAGCTACTCATCCGCCCGCAGCTGGCTAAATGTTAAAAATGTCTTTATAGCAATGAATGTTCTAACCAACACTTTAACCGACTACAATAACTGTTTGCGTTAACATATGAACTAGTACAATAAAGTCTTTCCAGTACAACCACTCAAAAGATGTATTGTGTTTATATTTTAACAAAGACAACAAAACAGGCGGTGACTTAAAACAGGACCTCAGTTATGCTGACAATCTCTTATAGAATCTTTCTGCACTAATGTTACCCTGTATTAACCCTTTCCCTGATAAATATTCATATAGGAAATATTTCAAATACTGCCATTTCAGATGGTAAAATCTATTGAAACATCAATCCCTACCTACAACTAACTCATATTCAACAGAATATTAAGATTTATTCAGTTAAGAGAAAATAATGCTCTATTCATCACAATGGTTTCACAAAGCGATTTTTACAGAAGCGTCAAAAGGCGTCACTATGCGGGAATGGGATAAACATCTAATGTGCACATATAACAAAAAGTTTGTCAGTAATATTTGTAACTAAATCTACTTTGCAAACCAAATAGGAAATCAGATACAGTAAAATTAAGAACAAGTAATTCAGCAAACGAATGAAATATCAGAACAATATAATAAGATAACAAGGTAAAAATTAGAGCAATATTAGAACAATATAACAATATTAGAACAAAAAGTAAAAATAAATAAATAAACAAATAAATACAAGAATAAAAGAGAGGAAGAAATAATATCAAATATAAATAAATTGAATTAAGCACAAAAAACATGTATTGCATACGCATATATCCACAAAAACCTCAAATTTAAAACTTAAGAGGTATAGATCTGGGTTTCGTTTTTGTTTTGTCTATTGACATGTTCATATATCACTGTGTTGTGTTCTTCTATCATGCTTGCTAATAACATTTGTATTACATTGGCATGTTTTCGATGTAATTCAAATTGATGATATTCATAGGAATATTTGAAAATAATGAACATCCTGTTATATTATTTTATTGAAAGCATGCCTTTATAGTAAATACTATCCATTAACTGTATAATGAAAGGCATGCTGAACGTCCTCAGAGTAGCTTTCTGTATGACTTTCATCCTACATTTAGCGTTCACTTGTCTAGAAAATTATATTATTTAAATGTTCGGATAAGTAAGATTCTACTGTATACAGAAAGTACAAAAATGAGAAGTTAATGATGTCCATCATACACCACAAAATATATTTTACACCTCATACAGTATAGCCTATCTTAGGTAGCCATTCAATAATTGAACATAGGCGTCTTAAACCACAGGTTGTTGTTTAATGCAGACCAAATAATGCAGAAATTCCTATAGGAGCTTTCTGCATTACTTTTGATTTGCATGAAGCTCAATCTGCCTTACAGACCCATAATTCTACCTCTTTCTTATGGTCGCTTAATACAGGATCTTCTGTATACATAATTCCATCAGTTGCATGACAAGCTTATCGACTTAATGCGTTACACCAATTACTTTGTGAGATATTAATTAAAGAAATACAGTAAAACCTCTCTATAACGGCCACTAAATTGTGTTAATTATTTGGTATTTAGGGCAGGTGGCTGATTAAAGCAAGGTGAAAATAAAACAGAACGCTCCTATAGGAGCGTTCTGTTTTACTTTCATCTTGCTTTAAGCAGCCACCTGCCTTTAGCACAAAATGCTTGATGTAATTTAGTGGCCGTTATAGTGAGGTTTTACTGTAATTGTGTTATGCTAGAGCACACATCTTTAGGGATCAATTCATGAATTTATGCACGTGAAAGTGTCATTGTACTTATTATAGGCAAACGTTAGACGTTCTGATACAATTGAACAAGAGCATTGTTTTCAGTCGATGAACTGATGCGAACTTTATTACCTTACATGGTACACTGTGTAGCACTGTTGCATGTGAACAAACTATGACCTTGTTATAAGACGGTTACACAATTGAGTTGAGCGCATACCCTCGAGCTTTGTATGAAAATAAATTTGTAAATATTGTTTGTTTCAGAAAGCACAAATGAAACCTGTAATAGCATTTACATAAAAGTTAGCAACTTTGGATCACGTAAGACATTGGCATGATTAAAGTTATTATCTTGATACGTTTCCTTCATGGAAGCGAACATGTCACTAACTGTTGTAAACAAGAAGAGAACACAACATTTTTTATTGCATTTCACGCCATAATCAAGCATTTATATATCATGATGACTTCTTGTTTGGGAAATGCTACATGCAGTGTCTACTTTTTAACGTTTGTACATTGTATGTTTAGCCAATGTTAAAAGGTCACAGGCAGTGCACATGATTCTTGTTTCGCCTGTAAACACCATAATTGTATTGTGGTGACCCTGACAGTTTTCCAATGAACCACACAAGAAAGGCGAAACTACGCGAACATTAATGCTCGATTTATATTGAGCGCAGAGAGTACACAGTGGCTAAAACAGATATACGGAGTATATTGCACACATGATTCCAGTAATATAAAACATAGCATTATACCGAGTAGAAAGACATTTTCACGCCTTTGCAGACAAAGCAAACACATCTCAGACGGCTTCTATAGAAGTCTGCTCTCTTTGATTAAGGAATTATATAGATCTTAATCTACAGTATCTGACAAAGTAAAACATCCTGTATTAATTAAATGAATACCCATGTTGTCAGTATTTCTTTCATGAATATTCATCAGGTAAAGTGTTATCCCTTTATTCCATGTAAACGCGTCCTTTCTACACCTTTGCAAACAAAGAAGACCCAGACGGTTTCTGTAGGAGCCGTCTGATCAGGGTCAAATATGTTGCTTATGGCATGATAAAGTTCTGATGTTATACGTATTGTCAAAGCAGAACCTTGTGTTCAGGCGCCATTATAACATATGATCTAATTAACACTCACGATGTAATTATTTCTTACACCAATACTCATGGAGTAAAGAATTAATAGAAGAGTTAGGAAAATCGCTTAAAAGTAGTTGCTATTAACCCGTTACTCCATAAATACTTCTTTACACGCCTTTGAAAACAGAGTAGACCCAGATCACACGTCTCCTATAGGAACCATCTGACCATATTTGCTTAAGATATAATATGAATATGCTTCTACAGTTTCTACCGGGGCCAACACGTATTGTGTCCATTTGCTATTATAACACTTAATCTTAATTAATATTCATGATGTCACTATTTCTTTCATGAATATTCATGGAGTAAAGGGCTAAATATTAACAGAATAAATAACAGATAAAGTGCTGACTAAAATCGTTTCTATGAAATCAAAAATAAGTTCAGTTGATGGGTTTTTGCTTTCAATCAGAAACTGTTTATATGACCATATTGTGTTGTGATTTAACTAACACTAATTGTGATATTCTGGGCATAGATTAAGTCACACGATTCGTATGCATATATCATTATAGGTATTAGCTTGATGTGAGACTGCTTGAACAGTTAGGTTGCCGTCTTATTCAGATTTTGAACCTCACTTCCATTTCTTTTCAAAGATAAATTCTGACTTTCCAGTATGTTTGCCATGTATACACGGACGTGCGAAGATTTGAATGGTAGCATGCATCATATGGTTGAAAGAAGATAAATAATGTACAACTAGCGGCATTCATATTTCAAAATGTAAGGCAATAATAAGAAAAACCATATAGTAAAACCTGGCCATATCGACCACCTAGGGGTCTTTTTCCTCTTATTCTTGGGTTTTGATACAGATGGTAGCTGAATGTAGCATGACATTTACGTAGAAGGCTCCCATTGGAGCTCCTATTTCGTCTTGAATTAAACAACATGCTCATTAGCCCTAGTGTTTATATATATATGGTGTACTGTACACGTATTACATTGATGATACTGTATTACTTCATATGTAACATTGGATTTTCCGAATTATTGCAGTGGCATGTATCTAATTCAACATGCACTGCACTCACCCTTTTCCTTACTGGTAGCACTCACTAGAACCTTCAATTTGAATGTTCCAGTTTTTACATGATTATACATAAGTCATTGAGTGCAAATCCTTATGAACTCTCGGAACAGTATCACCAGGTCTATAATAACGATGTGCTATAAAGATAAAACTTGTAATTTCACAATCACTCAGAATCAAAATAGTTCATATCAATTTGTAACATTGAAAAGCATTACTACAAAGTACAAATACGAGTCATACAGGAAACACCACATACAGAACAAACAGCCGCCCGAACAGCAACACAAGAAAACACAGCACATGTACATAACTACAAAAACATAAAGAGGCACACACAACAAATAAACAATATGGGAGATGGAAGTACCGCCTTGGAACGATCAGGGGCAAAAGTCAGTGGGGGGTTAAACCGGTTTAGGGACGCCCAACCTCACACTTATTCAATCCCCACCATAAAAGACAAACAATGTAAATAAACGTATCCCCTCTTCGGCTAATCTACAACAATTACGATGGCAGTGGTATAGTGCACGTAGTATGAAATATATTTTAGTGAAACAAACTGTATCCACCTATCGCTAATGTACTCAGTGATTGAGCTGCAAAAAGAGGAACTATAGAAAAGTAATAAAGGATACGTCAAAAACGAGATAGTACAGATATCCGACGTCCTCCTTCAGTTTCCGGATTTCAGAGGCCGCTTTCATAGAGTACTAAACCTTTTTAGTCGGCGTACATTCAAAGATGACAGCGTGGTTACCAACTGTAAAAGGATTGACTGCCAGACATGCAGTATGTTGTAGTACAATAGGATCACATCCTTTTGAAATGAATTTTAATATATTTGATGAACAAAGCGAGAAAATTGCCAATAATTGTACGAAGTTTGTAAATCAGATCACCATAAACTTCAGGATGTGAAATACCGTGTCGCAAAGCGCCTTGAGATTACATTACAGTGAGAGATTTAGAGGAAGGTTTTCTTCGTTTATGGTATCTTTATCCTTGCTTAAGCAGCTTTTCATTTGAAATGAGATTTCGACTGTTAAATTCGTCAACAGATTAACAAGTTCTAGCAAAACGCATACGTTGAGATATATAAACCCCAATAAGATGGGGACACGGGTAACATCTCCCAACACACCCCAATAGTACAATCGTCTCCAACAAACCCTATACTTTGGACAACTCTTCAGAATCGTCTCGTAGTGGTCACAGTATAGGGTTTGGTGAAGAAAGAAACTTTTCTTGAAAATATTTAAATTTACGTACAGTAAAACCCCGCTAATACGACCACCTAAAAGAGGTATAATTCTGGGTGCTAGATGCAGGTGGTAGCTTAATGCAGGTCAAAAGTAATGCAGAAAGCTCCTAGAGGAGCTTTCTGCATTACTTTTGTCCTGCATTAAGCAACCACCTGCTTATAAAGACTGGTATGTTTATTCATTAAGTGGTCGCATTAGAGGGGTTCTACTGTATCTTATCCTGACCTCTGCACATAGATACCAATTTCTTTAGAATTAGTTTAGTACCAAACAAAACACGGTTTCACGTCTTACTAAAATACACATGTGTGTTCACACATTAATGCTGTGGACGTTCATGCGGCATTTCCTACTTGTTTATTTTCTATTTTAATTCATATTCTATCTTTTGTCAGCATTAGATATTTCTTGATATTCATCTTGCCGACGGTAAATAAAACTTATATTACCTTATTAGGATTCAAAACTGAATAACTCCATTTGGCACATTTTGATAACCTTAAAACATACTGACAAGTAGTAAAAAAAATTAGACCCTGATCAAACTGCCCCTGTTTGATATTTTAGCACATTACAGTAAAACCCCATCTAAACCGGAATTCTAGTTTAGAAGAATTTACATACGTTTAGAGGAGCTTTCTGCATGATTTTCACCCTGCATTAAGCTGCCACCTGTCTCCAAGACTGATATTTAGACTAAATTTAACGTCCTGTTTAGAGGAGTTTTACTATAATTGATATGTTAAACAGCAATATTGTCTACAATTGCCTCCAAAACAAATACTCGACTCCATTCAATATATGAACAACGCCATTTCATTCATTTGTCAATGATTTCTTCTCAGGCTATCTGAAATATTCCTATAGAACGAGACATATCGCGTAGTGTAGCTTTGAACACTGTACAAAGGCTATGTTATACCACACACGGCTACCTTAGAATACAAAAAAACATGTATTGCTAACATGTATTATATATTGGCAATCCTAGCTTATATAAAACTAATTATTCACTGCAAAATACATGGTAATCTTATCTTTAAGTTATTGTACCTGTAGAGGTATTGGATCGAGGTCAATGGTGTCAACAATGAGATGTGTTCGTTAATTAATATTTTGACCTCTACAATCAGTTCGGGTACCCAAGTCAGCATCGGTGTAAACTACACAGTAGAACCTCTCTGAAGCGGTCATAAGTTTATTGAACATAGGAGTCTGAAATGCACGTGGCTATTTAATACAGGGAAACGTAATGCAGACAGCTCCTATAGGAGCTGTCTGCATTACGTTTGACCTATATTAAGCTACCAGCTGCCTTACATACACATACGTAGACCTCATATTTGATTTCCGCTTAAGACAACTTCTACTGTATACGGACCATGATATGTGTTCACTTCAGAAGTAGATTAAAGTACAGTAAAACCTCTCTAAAGCGACTACCTAATAGAGTCATTATTCTGTGTTTTAAAGACAGGTTATATAATCTAATGGATGAAAATTATTCAGAATGCCCCTTTAAATTCCTACTGGAGCTTGCGCTAGATTATTCACCAGATTAAACTTTGCAGTAAAGGCACGTTATATTATACATAAGCACAATGATGATTAATTCCGATTTGTTCTTCACCCGGGGATGAAAGGCAGACCGATGGACCCACATAGCAATGGTTTATTATATAAACGAACTTAATTATGCTTCCATTAAATCACTGCACACGCCACTTTCGATTGTGTTATTACAGAACATTCATTTGTGAACGTCATCAGAGAAATTACCAGTTCACTGTTTCAATAGAGGTATGAATGTTCAATGTAATCCGAATGCTAATTTTGATGTTGTGTTTGGGTTAGATTTGTTTTATTCTTTTCATATCTAATCACTTACCTGCACGAAGCAATACGTTCATTATATCTACCATACACACGGACATGTCTTAAGACACTATTAATAGAGTTTTATCTGGTCTACAGTATGGGCCTTTTAACACAGATGATAGCTTAATGCTGGACAATGGTAATGCAGACATGTTCTGCATTAATTTTGCCCTGAATTAAGCAACCGCCTGCTCTTTCAGATTCATGGGTTCAGTCATTATAAGTTAGCTTAAGACAGGTTCTCTTGTATATTAGAATACAGTTCGTCGTCTGGACTTTGGAAATTAGACTACCCTGCCTTTAACGTAAATGTCATGTGATCTTCTCAACTTCTAACTGTAATTTCATACACGATGAACCACAGTATACATCTACCTCATATAGATGTATTTTGGCACCTTTGTAAAATGAATTGATCCGGATCAGACATCTAATGGGGATTGGGGTCTACTCTGTTTGCTTATGGATTAATATAGATCTGATTCTGAAGTTTCTGTTACAGTCAAACATTTTCTTTTTAATATGTAATTTTCAGTTTATGAATATAAATGCAGTTATGAATTCGTATATTAATATTCATGGAGGAAAGCGTTAATGGAACCAGTATTTCTGAATTGCACTACATACACTTGAACATGTCTTTAGCGGCCATCAAATATATATATATAATTATTGGTCTGTAAGGCAGGTGGTAGCTTAATGCAGGTCAAACGTAATGCAGACAGCTCCTATAGGATATTTCGGCATTACTTTTGCCCTGCATTAAAAAACCGCCTGCTTTATAAAGCCACCATATTCAACAAATAAATGATCGCTTAAGACACGTTCTACTGTGTAGCATATAATATGTTTCAAAGCAATTTAACTGAATATGTGTGGCAATTTAGTCAGACCGAAAACCAAACACGCGTTTGTAGTAACGTGTAATAACTAGCGCTAGAAGTCCGTGCCTATTGTACGTATATCATACAGGCAGACTTTGGAATAATAGTGTTTTGACAGGATGTATATTTTGGTTGAAAGACAAGTACAAATTCAGCGAATTCCGATAACGACGGTAATTGAAAAGTATTGGCAGTCGGTATGCTTGTCTGACTTGTAACAAGACCGAGAGAGCACCAGTCGAGTATATGTTTTGTGTAAATAATATTGTTCAAACAATGTTTTCCCTGAAACTGATGTCGTTGGTTCAGTGTAAACATTGTATCCGACGATTTAACTGTTACAAAGTTATTCAGATTCTGGCACTGAAAATGACGTACTTCAATGCTTCAGATGAGTACAATCTTCTATACACTAACTAGTTGATAGTAGATATAGTTGTCATGTTTAGCGGAGAAATAAAGGAGCTATTCTTGAAAATGTTTAAATTTACGCATCTTATCTGGTCCTCTGTTGCAGCTTCCAGCCGAGTTAATAAAATCTTTATACATATATGGTATTAACCAGGAACCGTTGCAGAAAGAATGTATTATCTTGACTCCAGATATATGTGTTTATGTTCTGATCGGTTGGAACAGCAAAGAGTACGCAATAATTTCCAATAAAAACTGATATTAAGAATACTGTAAATATGTTTAATCTATTTATTATAACTGAATGACTTTTCATATAACCAATGAAAGATTTAGAAGATATAATATCAAACAAAGCTATTCCCTGTGAGGGTGAGATTTGGATTTACATTTTGGCTTGTCAAATCAATCATTCAAATATAACTGATATCTCCAGCGCTATCACAGCTGACCGAGGGAATTGTAATTGCAATGATAAGATTGATGAGAGATTAGTCTTACCAGAATACCAAGAGACGTGCTTGTTTCGAAATCTTAGATCTGTTTTCACCGTTGATTGTATTGAAATGAAGCCAGTTCTGGCTGTAGAAGAGTTTTCCAATAAGTGGATTGCTGGCGTATTTATGTAGATCAATGTAAAACGTTGGATGGTTAGACATGAAATAAATTTGATGTCAAAAAAGTCAACGAAGGTTAACTGAAACTGTAATAGAACGTTCTGCTCATGTTATCCTTCATTAATCAGTGTATTCTACATACAAGATATACACTGTGTTATACGAACAGGTTACAAGTTTGATTACTGGCTTTTCAGAAACACTATTAACCCATTCCCTCATATAGACGACTTTTGACGACTATGTAAAATTCACTTTGTGAAACCATTGTGATAAATAGAGCATTTGCTCCTATATGAGCAAATGCTCTATTTATCACAATGGTTTCACAATGGTTCAAACTACAACATTCTAAAACAAACATTTTCTCTAGTTCATTCTCCTTTTCGATAGATTTATTCAACGAGGTTGTATCTAAAAATAGCCTATGAGGTAATGGGTTAACAAATGTTCTCATACAAATTGTTCTTTTAGACTCTAAATGATTATCTCTCCATTTTTTCATTGACAAAACCTTTCTATTAAGGGTTATTGAAAAAATGTACTAAGCGATCTTGTGAGTCAAAACACTGCTTCCCATACGAGTTTAAAAGAGATTGACCTCAAAGAAACACGAATGACCTATTTCTATATCGCACACTTATTTCGCAACTAGACAACTGGAGCGACATTTTACAGGGCACCTTTTCTTTTGTACGTGTTTGCGTGACATTTAGATGACGTCCTTTATAGTTGACGTCTAACATTGTCTTACATATAAATACGTATCTAATTTTAAAACAATGTAATGTCTCATGCAAATGGATGTTATTTATTATGTAGTGTGTGATTTAGAATTATTTTGTAATATTCCGGGATGGTAGCTGGTAACATTGTTGGTTATGCGACAATTATATCTTAACCATGACAACGCTGAAGTTTCAATTGGACTATTACACAGATGAACATTACGGGTTTTTTTCTAAAGAAAAGTGTAACATGACAAACACTGCAGACACTGATGAGAGGGATCCTCTAGGAGCGTTATCATCTGGGTCTACAGTTTGTATTACTGAATCGTGTCCAGCACTGTAAGGGTTAACCCTTCGCTTGCTATTCACGTCAATATACCTACCTGTAAATAGTGAAGACCCAGATGAGACTCCACAGCAGTGATTTCCCAGCGAAATACTTGTACACAGTGAAGATATATGTAATTATACTACAGGGCATGGGTAAAGAAGGAGAAATGTATTTTAAAATTCAGCAAGAGAAGGGTTAATGACAAATGCTATTGTATAGTTTTCAATAAAATATCGCATTTTGTAAGCTATAGATGTATAAATGTATTCAACCTTCTACCTTATAAATACGTTTTTAATGTCCTTGCAAACAGAACAGACCGGTCAGACTGTAGGAGCCGAGCCGTCTGATCACGGTCTGCCCTTACACAATTATATATTTATGATTCTTAAGATTCTGCAATGGATAAACTTCCCATGCTCATATGCAAATAATAAACACAGCTGATACATATTCATGATGTCATAACGCCTCTTAATATTCATCAGGTAAAGGGGTTAAATAGATGTGTCGAGGGGCACATTTAAGCATATCTTAGGCTTTGTGCATTGGTAGTGAGCACAAACTTAACATTTAGTTGTTTAAGAATGTACGTAAAGCGAAGGAGTTGATAGCGAGCAAAGAACACCACGTCCACATATAAGCATCACACACATTTCTGTTACTGACCTTGTGCCCGTTTTTGATAAAGATCATACGACCAAAATTATCGTATGTTCTAATTTATAACAGTCAATACTACTCAAAACTCCAACATTATTACATACATATTCTAATGTTCAGCAATAAAGCGCTAACTTCCTCCGGCAGAACATATCGTCGATTCGTAACGTAATTCATGTGTTACTCCTTATGTCCATATATGGGTATGTTACGCCTCAGTAAACAGAGTAGACTCAGACCAGACAGCTTTAGTAGGATCTACCTGAATGTGATCTGCTCTGTTTGCTTATTGAAAAATATAGATCTGATTTTATAGTTTTGCAATATATATATGTTCATACATCATAATAAAATGACAATTACTTTTCAATATTCATGGAGAAAGGGTTAGATATGTAAATATGTAAAGGTACGCTTATATAGATATATTTGAAAACATATATCGTTACACTTACACGCTAGTAAACGCATGTTTGAATCATTCAAAACATGTATGAGTAGGTTCCTTAATCCTTTCCTCCATTAGTACGCTTTTCTACGCCTCTGTAAAAGTCACTTTTTGAAACCATTGTGATAAATCACAATGGTTTCAGAACTACAAAATTATAAAAACGAATATTTTCTCTAGTGAATGCTCCTTTCGGTAGATTTATTCAAAGAGGTTATATCTAAATATAGCCTATGAGGTAATGGGTTAAAGCCTTATTCTTCACTATTCTTACCATTTCTTATAAGAAATATCATTGTTAAACGAAATAAGATTATACCACTTCAACAATTCCTCTTATCATTTTTGCAGCCAAATATCGTCTGCAAAACAGGTAGTTTGCTCATTTAGTTTCATTTTTGAATTTCCTCTTTTTCTTTGTTTCAAAAACCATAATCGAAGCACCGAGTAGTTTGGATTCAGTTGCGACGCCGAGCTACTCTGTGTCCCATCTGGATATAAACTGTTTGCATAGGTAATCACAGAATGATGATGCATTGGGAGCGAAAGAGTTAACCCGCTTACAACTTTAATCAAATAGTTGGATGCAACATTTAATTCGTTCTGAACCACGTTCATATCATGTCAGTTATCAACCTGCCAAACATGGTTCCCTGTGTCTCTGTTTATTAAGATGTAAATTGTGATTTCGTGATCAGGTTTGCAAATTAGCTGACACTGTTACCACCCCTTCATCATCTACATTATTATGTTATCATTTTTGAATGAATACTGATCAGGTGTTCCGTTTGACAAAAACTTTAACTGATTGTTTTATATAATCTCGCAGTTTCAGAGAATAGATAGAGGGTATGGAATATATAAATAAAGATAAAATCTTGTATTCGAAACGGTATTGTCATCAGTCCTGCCATGGATAGGTTGCCACTCCGGCACTGTTTGTTTATTCATAATCATAAGTATATTTATATTACATCACTGTCGAAAAATCGTAATCGTAGGGTCTATATCCTTACATGTAACTAAAGTCGTCTGTAAAACTGGTCGTCTGCTGTTTATTTTCTTCCATTTTCCCACAAACATTATCACAGTAACAAACAGTTCGGATCCTGATGAGACGCCAAACTACTCGGCGTCTCAGCTCGATCCAATCTGTTTGCATAGGCAATCAAGGATGCGATATTGGCAACAAAAGAGTTAACTGTTTAGAGACTAAACATAGTTTATGAAAGATCACAAACATAATGAGGTATTAACGCATCTATGGAAAACAAAAGAATATTAATGATATGACAGCAATACAACAACAACTACTACTACTATTACTACCACTACTACTACTGCTGCTACTTCTACTATTACTACTACTACTACTACTACTACTACTACTACTACTACTACTACTACTTTTTTGAACTGGCACGCCCAGTCCGTTTATTAAGAATCAAACAACATTAACAAAATATACAGTATCACAGACAGGACATGAACAGACAGAAAAATACAGGTATACATATATGCAATAAGAAAGAAAACTTACAAGTTGGAAAAATGTTTAACCGTGAATCTTTACTATAGTGTCGTTAGACGTATGTCATGCGGCACTAAAGATAAGTCACTGTGCATGTCTGAGCATGTTGATAAAGGTATTTATACATCGGTTTACCACACCCCTTTTCTCATAGTAATTAATCATAGTACTACTACTTAATGAGCCGCATCATCATCATCATATAACCATCAGCACCATCCTGAGTTTGATCCACTCTGTTCACAAATGCGTTAAAAAGAGTTTATATTAGGGAAAGGGTTAATATAGTTGGTCGCAATCTTACAATCACTCAATAATACAATACATGGCAACGGTTATGCAGAACACTCTTGACGGAGATTACTGCATTAATGGTGCCCTGAATTAAACAATATCCTGCTTTTACAGACTCACATGTTTGTCAATTATGCGGATGCATGAGGGAGACTTTACTGTGTACGGATGCACTACTGTTTTTGGCTTGGTGTGTGGTACATGCCTATATTAGTTACTAGGTAGACAATCTTAAGTCCTTACACAGACTTTATGTAAAACAAGTACGTAGGACCAGGACATCGCGGCTATACCATGAGCCGAATAATAGACGCTTTGACATCGTACTGTTAATACATAGCAAAAGATAAAAGTACGTGCAGTAAAACCTCTCTATAACGCCCACTAAATTGTGATAATTAGTTGGTATTTTGGGCAGGTGGTTGCTTAAAGCAAGGTGAAAGTAAAACAGAACGCTCCTATAAGAGCGTTCTGTTTTACTTTCACCTTGCTTTAAGCATCCACCTGCCTTTAACACAAAATACTTGATGTAATTTAATGGTCGTTATAGAGAGGTTTTACTGTACTCAAATACTGAAATCCTTATTTCTCCACCATATCCTATGTTGTGACCACTCTTTAGAATCGTCTCGACGAGAATATTCTAAAGAGTGGTCATAACATAAGGTGTGGTGGATAAATAAAGAAGTTATTCTTGAAAATGTTTTAATTTACGCATCTTATCTGAACCCCTGCCTACAGTAACAGAAGGGGGGTTTGTTATAGGGGATGTCTTTTTCATTTGGCAAGAATTATCCATTTTGGCAATACATAAAATGGAGGAATGATGGTGATGTTAATCTAATACAATGGTGTATGATGCATTTGAGATTATGTTAGTGATATTATATATTATCCCATCTTCATCAATTTAACAACACATAACAAATTAACTATTTCATTCGTACAAGCACATTTTCACGCTATTTCAAACAGAGTAGACCCAGATCATACGATTCCTATAGGCACCGTCTGATCAGGGTCTGCTCTGTTGGCTAATGGAATTTGATAAATCTGTTTTTTAGTTTCTAAAATGTCCACAATGTTTCACCGTCCGTATTTCTTTACGCCTATTTTGTCCATGAATATCCAGAAGGTATTTAAATTTGGACTAAATAAAGAACAGTGAAAATATTATAGTCGCGGATAGCGGGAAACCGTTAATAACATGATATCATGTTAACCCATATGCTCCCACGATCCCATATATAGAACTTAGGCAAACAATGTAGACTCTGATCAGACGCCGCATAATGCGCCGTCTGATCAGAGTCTACACTGTTTGCTGACAGGAAGTTCAATATAAAACGAAATTGAAAATTTTGACCAGGCACCCCTTGGATAAAAAATGGACTTATCCAATATATAAGCATGGAAGAATCCATTGGGAGCAGATGGGTTAAAACCCAACCATATCAAATTACAAAATTCACTTCCAAATTACAGCATTGCATTACATTCCAAGCAGCTAATAATCTTTTGAAGAGAATGAATTCTGTATATGTTAATCCTTCTCATGCCAAGCGCGACCTGAGAAGCATTTGCAATCGGATTGAGTCCAGAATGTGGCGTCTCATCAGGAGCCAATCTGTTTTAATACTCTGTCAATCATTCCGAAGATGTTGATTGAATTGGATGAAAGTAAAAATTGTAACAGATTATGGTTTAGCAAACCTTATTTTTGTCAGCATGAGACGATCTAAGATAATTATACTCTTTGCAAAATATATTAAGTATATTTAACCCGTTACTCCATGCACATTCATGTAAGAAATAATTACATCATGAATATAAATTGTTATAATAGCACACATGAACACAAGAGGTTTGGACCATACTAGAAACTGTAGAATCAAATCTATATCATATCATAAGCAAACAAAGCAGACGCTGATCAGAAGGCTCCAACAGGAGCCGTCTGATATGGGTGTATTCTATTTGCAAAGTATATATGGAGTAAAGGGTTACAGCAAGCAGAACATATTGCACGGTTTCGTGATGAGATGATGCACCACTGACATTTGTTGTTTTATTTCTAGAGATGGTTTTAGTTACCAGGCCATGCAAGCCATCAAACATACATTTCCCTTTTGAAAATCTAAAGAAACGGGTCATACCAAATTACTTTTAGTGCATTAGTGTTAATGTTCGTAACCCTTTGAATGCGGAGCATGCATGCGTTTACATTTGCAAGCAGTGTAGATTTGGATCAGAGGGCTTTTCTATGAGCCCTCTGATCAGGGTCTGTGCTGGATGTCATTCACCCCCCTCTGGCAAGTTAAAGCCCTTTTCAAACTGAGTTAACTCTGTCGTTAAACACTGGTGGGGTATTTCACTCAGAAATTTTACGATTGAAAGGTTAAAGAAACAGATACATAACAAGAAAGCATTATTACTTGTTTGCCTGTGGACAACACATATCTTATACGTAAGTAGATTGAGTGAGATGTCTGAAATGCATTGAGTGCATGCTGTGCAACTTTTACACCATGTGTGTCCAGGTTTAAGATGACTTACATGAGCAACAGTTTAGCTCTTTCGAGTAGAAAAAAAACAGTAAAGACGGAGCTAATCATTATATGTAGTTAACCATTTACTCCAAACATACGCCTTTCTACGCCTTTGCAAGCAGTGTAGATCCGGATCAGACGGCTCTTGCATCAGGGTCTGCTTTGTTTGCTTATGATATATAGAGATATGATTTTACAGCTTTTGCTATGTCCCAGATCAGACGGCTCCTGTATTGGGGTATGCTCTGTTTGCTTATGTTATGATTATATATATAGATATGATTTTGCAGCTTCTGTTACGGCCACACCCTCATGTGTCCAGATGTTATTATAACAACCAATATAATTCACCAATCTCTTGCTGAATTTTAAAATACATTTCTCCTTCTTTACCCATGCCCTGTTGTATAATTACATATATCTTCATTGTGTACACGTATTTCGCTGTGCAATCACTGCTGTGGAGTGCACTGGTTGCACAATCAACTTGTAAATAGTGCAGACCCTGATGAGACAGCTCCTGCAGGAGCTGTCTCATCTGGGTCTTCACTATTTACAGGTAGGTATATTGACGTGAATAGCAAGTGAAGGGTTAATATTCGCGATGTCATTATGCTTTACATGAATATTCGTGAAGTAACTGGCTAAACCATGCAATGGCAATTGCTACCTGACTGGTATTTACAATCAATTTGGACCACAATGAGACGATGAATAATGTAGCCCAAACCATTTGACACTAAACCAGTCGTTTTTCTAATGACTGAACGAATCGAAAGTAAGTGAATTTTTCTCCAGATCAGAGTTAACCCTTTCTCTGTTCTATGTTTATTCCAAATTTCGATACCTACTGAATATTCATGGACAGAATATTTATAACAAAATATGGAAGGTGGAACATTGCAGCCATTTTAGAAAGTAAAGAAACATATCTATCAAATTCCATTAGCAAACAGAGCAGACCCTGATCTAGGAGCCGTCTGATCTGGGTCTACTCTGTCTACAAATGCGTGAAAATACGTTTATATGAGGGAATGGGTTAAACTAAACTAAACATCGTTTTACGACGCGCTAAATGCTAAATTCAAGAGCTGATGTACTCATTGACTTTGCACACCCACATTTGAGCTACCAGTATGGATGGGAACATCTCCCGTGAAAAGTACAGCATGGTATATATACAGTATGTATAGAATAACATGCAAGCCGTGTGTACATAGACAAACCGTAAGATTTGGCACTGACTTATTTGTAAATACCATTAATGTATAACCGTTTGCTGCATATATAGTACGTCTTACGAAACAGAGAAGACTCAGATCAGACAGCTGTTGCTGAAGCCATCTGAGCTGGATCTGTTTGCTTTTGAAATGATACAGATCAGATCTGTGTCAATTCGTGTCGTGATCAAACTTCCCTAATTCATAAAACCTTTATAATTATTTGGCTTATTAATATTCACACAGTCATTATTTCTTACGCGAATATTCATGACATGGGATAAAGAGTTAAGGTACATTGTTCTAAAGATTGCTTTTGTTTGTTATGTGCAAACAATTTCGTATTTAACCCATTCCCGCATATTAACGACGTTTGACGACTCTGTAAAAGTCACTTTATGAAACCATTGTGATAAATAGAGCATTTGCTCCTATAGGAGCAAATGCTCTATTTATCACAATGGTTTCAAACTACAAACTTCTAACAGTTTCCCTTTCTCTAATTAATGTTCCTTTTTGGTAGATTTATGCAAAGAGGTTGTATCTAAAAATAGGCTATGAGGTAATGGGTTAACGCTTTATTCTATAGACACGTCTTTTATGCTTTTTCAGTTGAGCCGGATCAGGCGGCCTCAGTAGGAGTCATTTGCCTTATGCAACCACCTGCCCTAAATACCAACTAATTAACACAATCTAGTGGTCGTTATAGAGAGGTTTTACAGTAAATGCATGTATAAGGTAGAGCTAATGATAAGATACGTAAATTTAAACATTTTCAAGAATAACTTCTCTATTTTTCGACCAACCCCGATATTGTGACCACTCTTTAGAGTCGTTTCTTCGAGACGAGTCTAAAGAGTAGTCACAGTATGTAGTTTGGTGGAGAAATGACGATTTTAGTATTTGGGTTACGCACGTTTATCTGTAGCTCTGAATAAAATAATTAATAGCATATATGCATACACTATTTCTTACATGAATAAGCACGGAATGAAGGATTAGAACTATAATGAGTACATGCATAGTATCTAAGGAGAGAAACACATTTTGTTTTGTAATGAATATCCTACTGCTCTTTATTATAATTTGCTACTTTTGCTTGCGAAGAATCTGCATTCCGAATTTTAGCAAGTTAGCAAGTCAATTTCTTTCATATATGTGGTATTGTCTGTCCCGCAATATTGAAACTAAGTTCGATATCAACATTACCATAGGTAAACTGAACCATCACACCTCGATGATACATATCCAATGTCGTCAACCATGCGCTGTAACTATCAGCACATGTAGCATAAGTCTAAGTTTATGAATTGAGGCTCCTGGATTTAAGCAAAACGAATCTGCTTGATGTATAAACATTAACCAGAAATTTGCAAAGAAATGTTTTAGAAGAATGTGGTATAACAATACTCATAAGCGTAATGTGAAACAGATTATATGCAATAGCAAAGCCCTGTCTGAAACAGTAAAAAACAGCTAAAACTGTAAGAGTTATTGTCCAATACCGAATCGCCCGAGTGCTAGACAGTTATAAATATTGTATCAAGTTAATCCTGGACACCGTGGTTAAACGTGTTACAATGACACCAACTAGGTAGATAGTAATTCATTAAGCAAGCCTGATACAGGTATGCCGCGAACATCCAATAACATTTGAGGCATACATCAAATTGGTTCAGAGACAAACACGCACATTTAAAAACATTCGTTCCGTCAGAGAAAGAGGACTTCAGACGACAACATTTCCAACACTACCAATTCAACCTCAATACCCTGTGACTATCTTTAACACTGTTTATCGTAGACACAGTTCAATGCAATACATAGGCTATGCCTTAACCTATAGTCTCAACATCAGCCATTATCATACTAAGAGCGAACTGGCTGGCATTTGCAAACAGTTTGGATTCTGATGAAACTGATGACCCTGTGTCATTCCCGATAGAACCTGTCTTGATGGACTTGGTTAAATTCCTGTCGTGTATAAGTGTTGTTTTATTGTACAAGGTACACTAAAGATGTATGAAATCTTACGACAATAACATCTTGCAATGTACCTACACTTTTAATATTTGACACAGTGTACACACACAAATATGATCATGCCATGTGTCATGTTTAATAGTTTTGCAAAATGGCCTATAGCTTAGTTATTCGACAATATAATAATGCTATTACGTTTGCATTAACAGTAATATGAATAGCCCATCGTCTTATACGACAATACACATACATCCCTATACACTTATATTTTGAAAGTGGGGAATCTTCTACGAACATGTATTAATTAAGATGACCACTTCAATTTACCTACAAATATAATATATTAAAAGGAACGGGAAACAGCTTTCCTTTCTGAATTGAGTTCTGCGCTTGTAACTTTTATGCGATAGCTTGGATAGACCAGCTACGGTCTGTTATAACCTTCCCTATGTTCCTAGCTATCAAAAACGGCACGTTCTTCCAGAAAGAGTTTGGATGCTGTTAATTGTTTGTTGATATATTGATGTCCAAAGCGGCCATTTTTTTTATTGAGCATAGTAGTCCTAAAAGCAGGTGATTGTTTAATGCAAGACGAAGTAATGCAAAAAGCTCATATAGTAGTTTTCTGCGTTAATTTTGACCTGCATTAAGCTTCCACATGCTATA
Organism: Azorinus chamasolen; assembly: GCA_963576725.1. Classification (NCBI taxonomy): domain Eukaryota; kingdom Metazoa; phylum Mollusca; class Bivalvia; order Cardiida; family Solecurtidae; genus Azorinus; species Azorinus chamasolen. The sequence continues at coordinate 8,837,374 of OY755243.1, read as the reverse complement.
CAGACCCATACTGAGACTTCATCTTGATGGCCATTTAACCCTTCTCTTGCTGAACTTTAAAATACATTTCTCCTTCTTTACCCATGCCCTGTTGTATAATTACATATATCTTCACCGTGTACAACTATTTCTCTGTGTAATCACTGCTGTGGAGTGCAATGGTTGCACAATCAACTTGTAAATAGTGCAGACCCTGATGAGACAGCTCCTGCAGGAGCTGTCTCATCTGGGTCTTCACTATTTACAGGTAGGTATATTGACGTGGATAGCAAGCGAAGGGTTAAGACAGGTTCTACTGTATAGTGTATGTCATCTCATACGTTTGGACCGATGTTTGATTGTCTCGATATATTGCCATTCGAACTGCATATATATATTGCTAAACTGTCAACACTATAAAATGCAATAGTGTTTAACCTACTTTTTGGGCCAATCACAATGCTGGAAATTTTGAATTTCTCCACGATTAATTTCATTTAGTCAGGCACTAAACGCTGACTTAGCGACTAAGTCGGCTGTCCCCAGCGCATGCGCGAGTACATCCTGTGACGTAGAGCTTTAGCTCGTCCCTCCATGTTACAGCGCAGCGTCAAATACACATGTGTATACATGTTCTGTGTAGAATACCAAGCTGAGACTAAGAAATGAGGTAAATTGATGCAACTCAAACATTTTATTGGTAGATATACATGTACTGAGATTCGAAATAAAAAAGAAAAAACCAAAGCATTAAAAAACACCAAAAAAGAAGACCCTAGATCTATTTAGTTATTAGACAAGTGAATGCTAAATGCAGGACAAATGTAATGTAGAATGCTCCCTCGAGGCGTTCTGAACAACCTTTGTCTGTATTAAGCAACGACCTGTCTATAGAGATTTCATTGTTTTGCCGTTGAATGGCTATTGTACAACGGTTTACTGTTAAACATTATATATGGTAATTCCTGTCTTTTATGTAACTGGTCTCTTGTACAGGCCCTGAAATTATAAAATATGATAAAATTACCAGCTGTCAGTTAGATCTAACCCTTTCCCCATAGTTTGTTTCAGTATTAAAGCAGACTTTAGGAGTATTCTGCTTTAATCTCAGCCTGCTTTAAGCAACCGTCAGCTAGGATATGGGAAATATTTCTTACGATGCCTACCCATGACGGTATAAAGTGAAACTAATTTCTAGAGTGGAAGAATAATTAAAGGCGTTAAAATAAGTACCAATTGCGTAAAGGGTTAAATAGCATGTGTAGTCTACGTCTGCATTTAAAACTGAATTTTATTTTTAAAGCATTTTGTTGCATTTGCTTTCTTTTTAGAGCACAGCGCTTGAAACATCGACTCAATGAAATATCTTACCTAATTCGGGTTTTAACAACTTTTGTGTCTGCACATTTAACAATTGTGTTAGACAGCTATCTTGAAATGCATCGTCCGTAAAATTTAACGTCATGGTCCTCAAGAAGGTCGAACGTCGGCTTCATTTCTGACATCCTTTCTGAACGACTGACACATTTGTTCAACACACGGTCTCGGCTGTTGCCCCTAGCAACGCATGCGACCAAGTCCAGCTTCACTCCGCCCACTTTTAATCCTGTCCAAAAACTAGGCTAAACACTATATCAGTTAGTGTCTATTAAGTGCGAATTTAATGACTTTAAATGCCTTGCTCGCTCGCTAACGCTCGCTGCGCTTCGGCATTTAAAATCATTAAATCCACACTTAATAGACACTAACTAATACTTAACTCTGTCGGTGCCAGTATTGTAGTCTGCTGGACACAAGATTGTCTGCTTGAATGGCGTTCATTCAATTACTTTTTTAAACTAAGGTGATAGTGTCAAAATGTTTTGACCATGATATGAGACGCCGAGTTACTCGATTTACTGTTTGCATTTGACATAAAAGACCAATTGTCATGGCAACTGAAGGGTTAAAGTCTAACGAGGATGAAATGCGTTCAAATCATCGATTAACATATTGGCAACAGCTAGAAAAGCGAACAAGATAGTCACGTCACAGATGTGACCACGAACATGTGTGAGTTGATTAAAAAAGAGCAGAAGTCAAGTAGGAAATTAGGAAATGACATAAGAAAGTCAGTATCAGATGCACAAATGAAGTGCTCGCTAAATATATATACACGATCATCACAAAACTATTCATTGCCACGCTGGCAGCATATAAACAGCTCCGTAAAACCACAAACTCAATCAAACTTATCGAAAACAAAAGCCACAGTGTGACGTTATATCTTACCAGAAGACATTACATGTGCTTTTAGCTCAGTGAGTTATTGTTTTTAGCAAGAATAAATTTGTCTACAAGTACGTCAATTCGACCAGCTTATCAAATTCAAATAGTCAGTTAATGTAATTTTAAGACGTTTTGGAAATAACTGATTCTTTTTTAGAGTACAGAAAATCATTTTAATTTCTTAAAGAAAAGTTGTACAATGCTTCTTCGACATTAAATGAAATATGTAGTCAGACCCTGTCTTAACCCTTCGCTTGCTGAATTTTAAAATACATTGCTCCTTCTTTACCCATGCCCTGTTGTATAATTACATATATCTTCACTGTGTACAAGTATTTCGCAATCACTGCTGTGGAGTGCACTGGTTGCACAATCAATTTGTAAATAGTGCAGACCCTGATGAGACAGCTCCTGCAGGAGCTGTCTCATCTGGGTCTTCACTATTTACAGGTAGGTACATTGACGCGAATAGCAGGCGAAGGGTTAAGCGACCATTAAAAAAGAGCTCTGACTATGTGTTCATAAGACAGTTGGTAGCTTATTGCAGGTCAAAAGTAGGAGCTTTCCGTATTATTTTTTCCCTGCATTAGGCAACCATCTATTTTCAATAAATGAATAGTCGCTTAATACAGGTTCTACTGTATTTTCATTTGAGTACATTTACCGTAGAACAATATTACGAATTGGCGGTACCCCTTTCGATGCCAAATAAATTCATTCTATACACAGTGCCGTCTGCTTTAAGTGTCAGAGTGGACATTCATTCAAATACTTCACAAAAACAGAAGTTGTGGTTCAGACAGCTAGGACCCTGATGGAACTCCGAGTTACTCGAGGTCTCATCTGGATCCAAACTGTTTGCAAAGGTATCGTAAAATAGTTCATTGCTTTCCTGAGACTATGACGTTATTGAAATAGTTAACAATAAAGTGTTATGATTGTTCATTAACTTAAAACAAAACGCTTTTCTTCTAAGTGTAAATTTAGTTATGAATATTAGATAAGTACATTTATTCACGTTTATGAAAAGACTTAGCGCTGGCTTGTATCATAAACTTCATCCAGCTAACATAAGTAATTTCTGACAGGTTTGGAATTAGCTTTTCAAGTGTTTCAGTGTTTTAGATGCACACTTTAAAAGGAAACTCAGGAGCATTGTCTTTAACCGTTTTCATCATAGATACATCTTTTAACGACTTTATCAAAAAGAGTAGAACAAGACCGGATGACTCCTGTTGGAGCCGTTTGATCAGGGTCTGCCTTGTTTGCTTATATATCAGTAAAGTATATAGATCTGATTCTACAGTTTCTGTCATGGCCATAAGCAGTGGTCATATTTGATTGTAACGTTTGCCGAATTAATACTCATAGTGTAATCAGTTCTAACGTGATTATTCAAAGGGTAAAAGGTTAACCGTCTTCGAGTAAATTAATAATCCGTATCGTTGACAATCACTGACACAAAGTGACATAAAGCAGTACACACATCCTATTGACTAATCTAAACAAACGTACGGTCTTTCCAAAGAAAACGATAGAACGATAGATAGTATACGTTTTTTTAAAAGTGTATCGCTTTGATTATACTTTAAAACCTCTCTCAAGCGACCATCGAAAACAGGTATAATTATGGATTACAATAATATGGTAGCTTAATGCAAGACTAAGTTTTAGCAGAAAGGTTCACATTAATTTCGACCTGCAGTAAGCAAGCACGTGATATTAAAGACACATATTCAGTAGTAAGTGGTCACTTTAGAGGTTTTACTTTATATGTTACATAATAATATACATTTCTGAATTTCTAATGTTTTCCATTAAGCAAAGTTTCTTTTACTTAACCATTCCCTTCATAAAAATGCTTTTTCAAGCCATTGCAAACATTAGTTATCAGGTACTATCAATATAGAATATATATTTAAAATATATATAATAGAGATGCATATATTATGTTACATATAAAGTAAACCCCCTCTTAAGTGACCACTTACTACTGAGGTTCCTATAGGAGCCGTCTGATCAGGGTCTGCTGTGTTTGCTTTTGAAAATATGATATACAATAAAACCTCTCTATAAAGGCCACTAAATTAATTTAATTAGATGGTATTTAGGGCAAGTGGCTGCTTTAAGCAAGGTGAAAGCAAAACAGAACGCTCCTATAGGAGCGTTCTGCTTTACTTTCACCTTGCTTTAAGAAGCCACATGCCTTTAACACAAAATAGTTGATGTAATTTAGTGGCCGTTATAGTATAGAGAGGTTTTACTGTATATGAATCTTCAGTTTGTAAAACTTTGTACCAGAAACAAAACATCCTGCATACATTATAAAAATTCAGCTAATAAATATTCATGATGCTATTATTTCTTACATGTATTTTAAACAAAGAAAGGGTTAACGTCCCTGAACGCATTTGCATTAAAAATAGATATATGCTGAATGTACCCTTCGGTATACCATATAAACAGTCTTGCTTTTTATTTGATCGTTTTCTGTTGAGAAACAACAATAAAACTCTAAAATATATTGCGCTGTACGTTTTGTTCCAGCGGTCCAAAAAGTATGACAGATCTTTATAGATATTCGCTATAAATATAACAAACACTTCGCACATGCGCCTCTCGATATCAAACAATGCATTTAGGCGTCTCTTGGAAGCCGACGTGGGATGAGCACTGTCTCTAAAAAATCGGAAAGAAAATGTAGAAATAAACAAACTCACAGTCTCTATATTTAAATCTACTTTCGTTTTCTCCCTATATTTAAACCTACTTTCGTTTTCATCGATTTAAAAAAACATGTAATTTAACACAAAACCTTACGTTTGAAAGTTTTTTAAGACCAGTTTCTTTCAAATGGATGGGCACTCGTGGTCGTTATAGAGAGGTTTTACTGTGTTTGCAAAAGTCTGGCAGGTCGCACAGACCATATCAGTGGTTGATACAATAAAGATATTGTTCTGCTTTACGTAAATGAACTGTAATGGAAACAGAAATAATGACAACATGAATATTCATTAGCTCAAGGGACGTTTTTTGCTTTGACAAATACTGTAGAATAAGTTCTATATCATGTCAAATGCAAATAGGAGCCATCTGATCTGGATCTACTATGTTTGCAAATGCGCGAAAAGCGTTTATATGAAGGAAAGGGTTAACTGAATAGTCTTTCATTTCTTTTGTTTCTTTCTGATTGATTAAATGCTTTTATTTGAGTGACACATAGTACCAGCTAATTTTGTTTATTATCCTATCGACTTTATATTCGCATTAAACTCTTTAAATAATCCACAACTGAGACTTGATTCAGACGTTTTCACTGTCAGAAACAAACCAATTACTTTAGGGAAGCTTAGGCATATTCCGATTTCTCTTTATTTTGTTGCGATGCTTAACTGTTTAAATGCTGAATTTAATTACGTATATAGTCCACTCGGTATGAAAGGATTGAGTTTGTTAAAGGATTGTGAATTACATACAGTGCAGACCCTGATCGGAGGACTCCGCTCCTTTAGGATCTGGGCCTACAATGTTGAAATTTTACAATGCTGTCCCGCATTCAAAGGGTTTAACCAAATTTTTGTGTCAATGAAAAAGGTAGATAGCAATTGAAAATTGGTTAGCTAACATATTTGTATGGATAACACTTTTGTAGATACTCATCTTTGTTTATTTGTTTTTCAGACTTACAGTTGACACCCATGAATCCTTACTGTCAAAGTACGCACGTTAAACAACCAACAAACCAAACTAACATTTCAACCGCACTTATTTAACGCATAATTAGTCCCTATCGAGCTATGTACGACCCGACTCAAATTTGAAAACAGGTTGGACCCGAATGACACTCCAAGCAATTCGGCGTCTCATAAGGATCTAATCAGTTTAATATTCGCTCAAAATTTCGATTCGGAAAACGACAAAATTGCACCAAAATCCAATTGTGGGCAGACATTTTCTTTTTTAAGCGGGACAGGGTTAGAGGTTAGAATTTACATCTGTGTCTAGGGTTTCTATTGCACATCATATATACAGTAAAACCTCTCTATAACGACCACTAAATTACATCAAGTATTTTGTGTTAAAGGCAGGTCGATGCTTAAAGCAAGGTGAAAGTAAACCAGAACGCTCCTATAGGAGCGTTCTGTTTTGCTTCCACCTTGCTTTAAGCAACCACCTGCCCAAAAGACCAACTAATTAATACAATTTGGTAGTCGTTATAGAGAGGTTTTTCTGTATATGCATGTCAGCCATTAAATAATCTAGCATTTCTGTGTTTATCAAGTATATTATTCAACTTTACCCATTACTCCTTAAATACGCCTTTCTAGTCATTTGCAAACAGAGTAGACATAGATCAGACGGCTCCTATACGAGCCGTCTGACCAGGGACTGCTCTGTTAGCGAATAGGATATCTTAGACCTGATTCTATACTATATGCCATAGCTATGTATTCAGTTGTTTTATACAATATGAAATAAGTACAGTAGAATTTGTCTTAAGAAACCGTCAAAAAGAGGCCTAAGCATGGGTCTGTAAGACAGGTGGAAGCTTAATGCAGGTCAAAAGTAATGCAGAAAGCTCTTTACCAGCTTTTCCGTATTACTTTTAACTTGCATTAAACAACCACCTGCCTTTTAAGATTCAAGTATCCAATAAATATAAACTCGCTTTAAACAGATACTGCTGTAGTTAATCTTCCATGTATATTCATAAAGTAAATGTCATTCTACGCATGCTAATAAAAGGTCGACCGAAAAGAGCATGTGTCATTTGGAAATACCGCACATTTAGAAGATACGTATGTATGTGAAAATACAAGTTTTAAAGCGAAACAAATTCTTATATCATAAACTGTATTGAGTGATGCAACGGGCATGTCCATAATTTCGTTGACATTTTATCAATGTCTTTCAAAAAGACCAACATATGTAACTGTATAATGATTTATGATGTCGTTTATAATATTTCCACTTTCTCACTGACACATGCCATGATTGATGACTTTGGGTAACTATATCGATTGTTAAACTGATGAGAACAGCAAAGAAACATTAGCAAGGACGTTTAATATCAAATGTAAAATAATTTAGATGTTACAGCTGATAAGGAGTTGAAAAACATTTGCATGGCATACAAAATGTTCATTCGCTTTCCATTTCAAGTGTCGATGAGCCCAATGGCTACGACATTCACTTAAATACTCACAATATGCACCACAATTCAATATACAGTAGAACCCCTCTAATACGACCACTTAATGAATAAACATACGTGTCTGTATAAGCAGGTGGTTGCTTAATGCAGGACAAAAGTAATGCAGAAAGCTCCTCTAGGAGTGGCATTAAGCTACCACCTGCATCTAGCACCCAGAATTATAGGGGTTTTACTGTATATGTAGATAATAGTCATATCCTCCGTCTGATTTGGTGAATAATCCACTCCTTCACATCTTATATCTGATGCAGGCGGTTCTGATCAAGATATGCTCTGTTTTCTTTTGATATGATGTGGATCTTGTGATATGATGTAGATCCGACTCTTAAGTTTTTGTCAAAGCTAACAAATCCCTTGAAAAAATGTACATTATAAAAAGCCAGCTAATAAATATTCATGACGCCATTATTTCTTACATGAATATTGATTAGGGGAAGGGTTAAAGCGATGTGAAATACTTACAGCCGATGGACACTGTTTCAGGATGTATATCAATCATTTGCCTGCTAAACGGGGCATGGTAGGTAATTATGAAGAGCTTGGATCACAGTGATTTGCCGAGTAACTCGGCGTCTATCTAGGATCCAATATGTTTCACGTAAATTTTAACGCATCGAAAGAAACTAAGATTATTTTGCAGATCAGACAGACATGAGCAGATATAATTTTTTATCAAAAAGTAAAGGTCTAGCTTTTGCGAGGACAGTTATCTAATTATACATTCGTCTTCAATTATACATAGTCTTAAATCACCTTCTTCGAGCAGACACTGTCTGCGGGCCACTTAATCTTTTTTTCTATATTTACGTTTGAAACGCCTTTGCTAACAGAGTAGGAGTCTCTAATCAGGATCTGCACTGTTTGTTTACGGAATCATATACATATGAATAAAGAGTGTGTGCCATAGCCAACAATTCCTGTTCTCGTCAGTCATAACAAAACTTGTTATTAAATGTTGATGAAATCATTGATTCTTGTATAAATATTCATAAATAAAGGGTTAACCCTTCGCTTGCTATTCACGTCAATATACCTACCTGTAAATAGTGAAGACCCAGATGAGACAGCTCCTGCAGGAGCTGTCTCATCAGGGTCTGCACTATTTACAAGTTGATTGTGCAACCAGTGCACTCCACAGCAATGATTGCACAGCGAACTACTTGTACACAGTGAAGATATATGTAATTATACAACAGAACATGGGTAAAAAGGGAGAAATGTATTTTAAAATTCAGCACACGAAGGGTTAAGAGATTGGGGTGATGAAAGAGGTGTATGGGTATGCCGGTGGAGTGCTTCTCTAAAATGTAAATGGGGCGTCAAGCACTTTTGATCCTAATGAGAAACAGAGTTTGCAAATGTCATCACAACATTCGCCCATTGCAGCAAGTCATACGAGTCGCTTTCCGGCGAGTGAAATATGAACATGCTAGGGCTTGGTACTGCCTTACATGTATAAACATACTAGACATTGGAAGAGGTGTACATATTTGCTCTTCAGAGACGTCCACAACAATACATACTTGCTTTTGAGAGATGTGAACATACATACTTGCTCTTGATATAAGTGCCTATGCTTACTTGCTATAAATACCTGAGCGATGTGCACATAAGCGGTTGCTCTTCAGAGATGTGCAAATACATACTTGCTCTTGCAAGGTGTATACATGCATACTTGCGCCTGAAAGATGTGCGCATAAATATGTGTTCTTTAGAGGTATGCATATAAATACTTTCTCTTGAGAGGTGTACACATGAATACTTGCTCTTGAAATATATGCATATAAGTACTTGCTCTTTCGAGGTGTGCATATAATACTTTGTTTTTGAAAGGTGTGCACATACTTCCTCTTGAAAGGTGTACATACGAATACTAAACTCGCTCTTGCGATATGTGCACATAACAACTTGCTTTTACGAGGTGTATACATAAATGCTTGTTCCTGAGAGATTTGCGCCTAAATACTTGCTCTTGGGGAATGTGCACATAATACTTGCTCTTCAGAGACTTTTAGATAACGTCTGCTTTTGAGAGATGTGCACATAGATACTTGCTGTTCAGGGATGCACGCATTATAGCCTATTAGAACTTGATATATGTGCAACATCATACATACGTGCCATTGATAGATGTGCACATAAATACCTGCTCTTGGAAATTTGCATACTTGCTCTTTCGAGGTGAGTACATATAAAACCTTGTCCTTATATTGTACACACACAATATGAAATGTTTCTATTATCGTACTATTTATTGATATGCACGCATGGTTTCTTTAAACGTTAAATAACGGAACCAAATCCATATCCATATGAATGTGTCGGTTTCTCCCACATCTTACTAAACTGAACAAAGCAACGACGTTTGACTTTCTTGACACTAACTAATTACATGCATGTGTATAGATCTCTTTATTGTAACAAACGCTATGGTGTTATAAGACGATGCTGTTTCGTACTAAAACGATACATAGTTGGATATTTCCGCTATGATTGACCTTTATCATGCTGAGAAATAATGTGCCAAGTCACTGATCTTTTTATACTTACATCTGATTTGTTCAATGTTTTCAGAACTGAGGTCCAGCTAAGAATCGTCTCTTCGTGTCCACTCTTTAGAATTGTCTAGAAGAGAAGATTCTGAAGAGTGGTCACAGTATATGATTTGGTGGGGAAATGTTGATGTTAGTATTTACGTACGCTCCTTTTTCAGTAGTTTTGTCAGAAATTACTGACCGAACATCAAAAGGCTTGGATCTTGCTGACTTATCGTGCTACTTGGCGTCTCTTCAGGATCCGCGCTACTTGCAAATGCGAATCTAGTTGCGCTTAGGTTTGACAATATTAAGTGAACACAGAGACAATTAAGGGACACATGTATCCGTTTATTAGCTCAGTTGGACATGGATACGAAACGAATGACAGGGTAATTAGATACTACAAGTTTTACTTTATACATTATATCTCATTAGAAGTTCTAGCTAGATGGAAGCAAAATGCAAAACATAAACCAAATGTTTATTATATTTATCACATAACCTGCCATGTGGGAGTGCGGAAACAGAGTGCCCTAAATGGCGGAAATGCAGTTTTGAACCCTGCTGTACTACGCTGTAAACAATGACCGAAACAATCGTCAGATATAGTTTGTTTCATTTTCTTTGGCACTTTTAAGGGTTATGGATTATAAAGAATCTTACATTAACGTTAATTACACATTGTTTTCATGAAAGCCGTTTACTATAATGAACATTACACTCGCGAAAGCTCGTAACATATTACATGCATTATAATACATAAAAAGAATTTGTAATGAACACCCATGTGATATCCTCTATGGATTCTGTGGGCTTAGCTGTATCTCAACCCTGTCCTCCACACCTCAATCATTCACGTAGACTATTGAGGTCACTTGTTCCTGATGGAAGCCAGGCTTGGTGCTTGGTCTATGGTCGGCATACACTGTAATCCTGACCGGTAAAATTTCCCCAAATATGTTTGTTTTCTGCAAGGCTTCTCATGACAACATTAATTCTTATCCCACTATTAAACAATAGTGTCTGTTCACATTTAGACAAGGTTGGGAGGAACTACTGACCGCGTGTCAAACTCGGCGTCTGATCTGGATCAACACTGTTTGCAAATGCGAGCCAGGTCACAAATGGCGGAATGTTAATTATTAACATATACAGTAGAACCCCTCTAATGCGACCACTTAATGAATAAACATGGGTGTCTTTATAAGCAGGTGGTTGCTTAATGCAGGGAAATAGTAATGCAGAAAGCTCCTCTAGGAGCGGTACATCCAATCCATTTCTTCGAAATCAAAATATTTTTCCAGCATCACAACTTATTTGCTAGTGTTTTAAAAGTGGAAGAACTGTCATAAGTGTAGTAATAGTAGAGGGGTTACCATCTTTGGAAAACAAATCCTTTCAATGTTTTTCAATGAAAAGTGACGCTAAAATATTATAGTGGGGCTTCAAAACTATGTGGCATAAACTATCATAACCGTTAGATAGTTTCGTGTTTATTTCTGTCGATAATCATGATGGGAAACTCTGATGAAATATATAACAATTGACTTAAAATACAACTCGTAAAATTACAGGGAAATATGACTAATTCTATCGCTGACAAATTGTGTCTTCTGCTAAAAGTTTTGTTGAGTAATTTTCTCTCCTTTTCTTTCAAAACATATAACCAGAGTAGAAAACAGGTATGACCCGGATGAGACTCCGAGTTACTGCTTGTCATAATTATCTGGATCAAAACTGCTTGCATAGATAATAAGAGATGTGACATTGGCAGGGAAAGAGTTATCCCTTTACTCCATAAATACTCCATTCTACGCATTTGCAAACAGAATAGACCCAGATCAGAGGCTCATGTATGAACCATGTCATCAGTGCTTAACCCTTCGTTTGCTATTCACGTCAATATACATACCTATAAATAGTGAAGACCCAAATGAGACAGCTCCTGCAGGAGCTGTCTCATCAGGGTCTGCACTATTTACAAGTTGATTGTGCAACCAATACAATCCACAGCAGTGATTGCACAGCGAAATACTTGTACACAGTGAAGATATATGTAACTATACAACAGGACATGGGTAAAGAAGGAGAAATGTATTTTAAAATTCTGCAAGAGAAGGGTTAAGACTCCTAGGTTAACCCTTCACGTCAATATACCTACCTATATATAGTGAAGACGCTGATGAGACAGCTCCTGCTGGAGCTGTCTCATCAGGGTCTGCATTATTTACAAATTGATTGTGCAGCCAGTGCACTCCACAGCAGTGATTGCACGGAGAAATAATTGTAGACAGTAAAGATATATGTAATTATACAACAGGGCATGGGCAAAGAAGAAGAAATGTATTTTAAAATTCTGCAAGAGAATGGTTAAGTAAATAAATGACCGCTTAAAAACAGGTTCAACGGTATGATAATGGTCCATTTTGAACGCCATAGATAGAGTAGTTCAATTGGTTAAGCCATCTTAGTCTAATGACATACAAATATACATGACCGTACGAGAGTTGTCAGTTTGTTCCACTTTATCACGTAAGGGAGCTCCTTAAACAAAATGTATCAGTGGTATTTGACATCCTAAGAGCATGATAAATATTGCTAAAAGAAATATGACATTCTCATAAAACCTTAACCTAACTATTACGACCATGTTGGGAGGAGAATATGGGAAAAATACATTAAAACGTATTGTGTAAGTCGTTGATTCAGCAACTTCTTTCTTGCTCATATAAGAGCCATAACAACAAGACATTAGAGCAACACAACTCTATATACATGTACAGCTTTCAGCATTGATTGAAATGTACATTAAAAGATCTTTAACGTTTCTGTTGCGGTTTTCTTCTTGGTAGGAAACAGAGAAATAGGTAGCCATTTGCAAATGGAATACGAACACGCTTTAAATTTATCTTAAGCTTGCGTGATCCCCATTGCTGTTTACACTAAACAATATATTGAGTTTAGTCAACTTGTTGAAGTCAACCTATTTATCAAAATCAAAGTAGACTTATTTCTTTGATTGGTTTAGTTTGGTTTTAATCAGTTTTACGTCGCTTTAACAGTATTTCAGTCATTTCACAGCGTCCTGCATTGTTTCGTGCAAAGAAAAACATCCGGGTAGAACCACCGACCTACCGCAAGCCAGCTGGTGGGCTTCCTCACGTAAAAAAATATCCAAATACCAAGACCGGTTTTCGAACCACTGCGGTTAGGGTCAAAGCAATTGTCAGTCGAAGACCATAACCGCTAAGCCACGAAGGCCCCTCTTTCTTTGATATTTGATATTAATAAATGCGCAACAAAATAATTGATGTAGAATAATTTTTACATGCGTTCACTTGTTTCGTTTTCCTTGAAAGAGCCTAAGAGGATGTCAACGTGTGAATGCCATTTGCCTCCAGACATAACATCGTGTTGTCTAAATGGATAAAACGAATTGCCGAACACATGCTGTGTGATGGTTTAACTGTCGCGTCTATGATTACATATACAAACAGTTTGGATCCAGATGAGACGCTGAGTCACTCGACGCCTTAGTAGGATCCAAACTGTTCGTCACTGTGACAATGCTTTTAGAAAAGGGGAAAATAAAACAAAATTTGAACATGACAAATGTTGGCAGCGAAAGAGAGAGATGTTACATCGTGTTTATCTGGCGTGGTTTAACCCTCTACCTGGTCAATGTACATGCAAGAAAAATGACACTATGGATATTCATTAGCTGAAATGTACAGACAGACAGACTTCTGACAGACAGCCAGACAGACAGACAGAGACATAGAAAGACACAGGGACAGAGAAAGAGGCATACATAAGGAGACGCATAGGGAGACAGCTCAGCAAGTCAAACGTGAAAGGCTGGTCTTAACTCTTATTTTTTATGATGACTAGATCACCATTTGCAAATTACTTGGATCCTGATGAGAAGCATAGTAACTCAGCAGGATCCAAGCTGCTTAAACTATGTCAGCAGTTCCACAAAGGTTTGAGCAAATGCAATTTACAGTCTTTATAAATTTGTCAAACGTATGCAATGAACCAGTTTCTAGTGTAGCCCTTTGCCTGTTGAGGATTCATGTTAAAATAATGATATCACGAATATTTATTAGCCGAACGTTTATTATGGCATATGCATATGGGATATTTTGGCATGTGTATAGTATTATACTCGTATCTATATTATTTTATAAGCAAACAGAGCTGGGTCCATGATTATAAAAAAAATATTTGGCTCAAATCTTACCAATCAAAAGCTTGAGAACTCAAATCTGACCAAACAAAAGCTTGAGAACAAACTCACACTCAACTAAAAGCTTTATAAGCATGGACCCAGAGCTTGATCAGACGGCTGCATGAGCCTTTTGATCTGGGTCGAGATCGACTCTGTTTGCAAAGGAATGAAAAGGCGCCTCTATCGGGGAAAGGGAGAATGACAACCAGTATTGTATTCCTTCAACTCCATGTGAAATTAATAAATCATAACTTTTGTTAGATACAGAATAAGTTATATGTACTCTGACGTCATCTGTAATAGTTAATTGTCATTTAGCAGTCACTTAATGTTGCTTTAAAAGCATTTGGCAATAAAATACTTGAATTCTGTCACTGGTATATTTCATTGTCTTATACTTTACGTAGATTTCCATTAATTACACGCACTAGTGTGCTCCGTAACTTAAACATGAGTTTTAAAAGCTGTAAAGGGAAACTATTGCCAGAATGATTCATGGTATTGATTTATACAATCCATGTTGTCACTTGCGTTGTTATCTGGTTTTAAAAAAATGTATGATCGATTTCACAATTATTTTAAGAACGAAATACCCGTCTGTTATCGTCATTTACATTTTCTCTTAATGTTCGATTTGTAGTAGAATACTGTAATGCAACCCTAATTATCATACGTTTCCAGACATACAAACATAGACAGACAGTGCATATCCAGATAAAACTAATCATGGAAGAGCAGTTTGGTGGTGGTCTACACTATCATTGACCTATTCAGCTGTATAAACCCATGGGTAGAGGAGATACTAATCTTGTTTAAGAGATTGGTTTAAGAATATTTATACATTGTACACGAATTCGTGAAACCATAAACATTTATTGGCTGAACTATCATAATGTTTTATGAACACATGATGATTTCGCCATGGCATAAACTATACAATCAATTCTATATACATGTAACTCCATAAGCAATGGAACAGACCCAGGTTAGATGGTACCCGTAAGGGGTCGATTGATATGGTTCGACTCTATTTGCCATGACATTAGAAGGGAAATATGGGGTAAGGGCAGAGCTACAGATAAAGGTGCATACCCAAATACTAAAATCGTCATTTCTCCGCCAAACCCTATACTGTGACCACTCTTTAGAATCGTCTCTTCGAGACGATTCTAAAGAGTGGTCACAGTATAGGGTTTGGTGGAGAAATAAAGAGCTATTCTTGAAAATGTTTGAATTTACGCATTTAAACTGGATCTCAGGGTAAAGGCTTAACCCTTTCACCGCCGCAGTCGCATAAATGCATCACGACAAATAGTGCAGTCCCATATCAGACGCCGCCTTTTCAAGGCGACGTCTGATCAGGGACTTCACTATTTGTCTCAATCTCTATTTCTATATATATGCTTTATTCCTTTGTCTCATTTATCTCATTTCCTTATTTTATTGAATGAGTTAACACACTTGGATTGCAGACGACAATTAGAAATTTGGCGCCGAAAGGGTTAAAACGAACACAGGCAAACAGAAGGAGCCTTCTGATCAGTGTCTGCACCGTCTCCTGAAAGCATGTCAGTGGCTTATTCCAGTAAACATGTTTGGTTCTACACTATTTGCAAAGGCGTTTAAAGGCGTTTAAAGGCGTATCTATGAGGCATATAGTTAAGGTACCAAGGGAAGAAAGGCAACGAATAACTCGTCGAGGAAACATTACTTGAATATGTTGGCATATCCTAAACGACACGCAACATGAATGTGTCATGTTTGTTATAACAACACTATGAGCTACACCATGGTTTCACATTTGCAATAACACTGTACAATAGTAATCATTTACTCTATGAATATGTATGTACGAACTATTGATATAATGAATATTAATTAAGATTAAGTTACTATATATAATAGCACATGAACACAAGACTGTTTGGCCATGGCAGAAATTGTAGAATGATATCTATATTATATCATAAGCAAGCAAAGCAGACCCTAATCAGTCGGTTCCTACAGGAGCCGTCAGATATGGGTCTACTCTGTTTGCAATTGCGTATTTATGGAGTAAATGGTTAACACACTATAATGGAGTACAAATCTAGAAAACCATATTATATTTTCTAGGCTGGCAGAATTATACCAAGAAAGAGAATAAGTAAACACCTTATATAGCAATCACTAACTCAGGTACAGTAAAACCAGTCTAAACCGGAATTCCACTAGAGAATATTTTAAATACTTTTAGGCAGGTAGCCGCTTAATGCAGGGTGAAAGTCGTGCAGAAAGCTCCTAGAGGAGCTTTCTGTATGACTCTCAGTCTGGATTAAGTTGCCACTTGTTTCCAAGACAGATATTTATATAAATATAACGTCCGGTTTGGAGGGGTTCTATTTTATATTTCTATTCTAAAAATCTGGCGGTAGTCTGGTTCATCTCGACAGATAACTTCCATAGAATGGAGCAACCGTCTGTTCTTATACATCCCCATGTGTATTCACCAAGTGGTCGCTGTAGATGGATAGTACTGCAAAAACACTAAACCACCGAACATAGGGAAGAATATGTCACGCCTTTAATCCTTTCCCTGTTCTACATTTAGTCCAGTTTTCCAATACCTACTGAATATTCATGGAAAAAGAGTTATAATGAAATATGGAAGGAGGAACATTGGAAATATGGAAGGTGAAACATTATAGAAAGTAAAGAAATATATCTTTCAAAGTACACTAGCAAACAGAGTAGACCTTAATTAAACGGCTTCTATAGGAGCCGTCTGGTCTAGATCTACTCTGTTTGCAAATACGTGGAAAACGTTTATATGAAGGAAAGGGTTAACACCTTTAAATGCTGTCTTGCCAGCTAGGAGGTGACCATTCTATGGTCTACACTATTTTCAGATAACACTGCAAGCGCTTGCCCCATATACTCGGTCACTACTAGGATACAATTATTCACCTTTCAGTCGTACACTAATTGTTTCTTCAAATTCTCAAAGTGGATAACACACATTGTTACATTAAACTGCTTTACCTACACACTGCAATAATACTTTGATATACAGCAAAATCTCGATTATCCGAATTTTCTGTATAGAAGAATTAAGACCCTTTTAGGCAGGTGGCTGCTTAATGCATGGTGAAAGTCATGCAGAAAGCTCCTCGAGGAGCTTTCTGCATGACTTTCACCATGCATTCAGCTGCTACCTGTCTTAAAGATCGATAATAATACGTATTTTAGTGTTCGAATAATCGAAGTTTTACTGTATTTCGAAAAGCAGGAGAGCAAAAGTAAACTTTTTTCTTCACTGTTTGTAAGGCTTTACATTTTATTAATTCATACGTTACGCGATTTGTTGTGTATTACATTTTCAGTTTATATACGTTTTATTTTTATTTCTAATTTATTATACGCTTCATGCAACACCCGTTTAAACCTCCAAATATAAATAAACACAACTTCTGTCTTCCAAATAGCAGCCGATTTTCCGAGATTAGGCCCGAGAAGCCACGTTGTTGTGCCATGATAGTGTACAAACAATCCTACAGGTGTCAATTATCTATTTCTAATTTGTGTCTGACGAAATTATGTGGCAGCGAAAGAGTGAACTCTTTCGCCTCCAATGTCGCATCTGTGATTACCTATGCAAACAATCTGGATCCAGATTAGACGCCGAGTAACTTAGCGTCTCATCAGGATGCAAATTGCTTGTTACTGTGACAGCGGATTTTGAAAAATAAATGAAGAGAAAATAAGAAATAAAATTGTAGCAGACGACAATGTTTGCAGACGACAAAAGTTGGCAGCGAAAGAGTATGTCGTAAGTAAACATTGTCCCAGACTGGAGTTGTGTTAAGATATACAACATAATAAGGGCTAACCCTTTCCCTGCCAAAGCATTGGTTCTGTGGCATTTACCGTATGCTACATTTTGTGTTTGTTTAACCCTTTCACCGCCGCAGTCGCATAAATGCACCAGGACAAATAGTGCATTCCCAGATCAGACGCCGCCTTTTCAAGGCGGCGTCTGATCAGGGACTTCACTATTTGTCTCCATCTCTATTTCTCTATAAAAAAACATTATGTACTTTATTCCTTTGAAATTTGCATTTATTTATCTCATTTCCTTATTTTACTGAATGATTTAACAAACTTGGATTGCAGACGACAACTAGAAATTTGGCGCCGAAAGGGTTAATGTCCTCCCGCTTTCTTTAAAAAAAGCAACAACAATGTAGATCCTGATGAGATGTCTATGCGTCTCACCTGGATCCAAACTGGTTCTGTTTGCATAGGTATCACAGGTGCTATATTGATAGTGAAAGAGTAAAGGTGTCTAGTTTCACATTCTCCTAAAAGTGTTAAACTGAAAGGAGTCTATTTTTCTCTGCATGACACTTCTGGTATTATGTGGACCGGTGACATTTTTAACTTATAGGTCATGTATGACTTTGTAATAAATATAGTGCGGATCAGTATTCAATACGCCCAGTGTATATTCAATACGCCCAGTGTAGCGAGAGTGTGTGGACTCCGTCATTTTTATCTCCCAGTATCGCTAACGAACGTCCTCTACTATTTGAAGCTCATATACATATATAACCTGTTAAAAGAGTAACTTACTATAGTTTCGAATCTGAAACATGCAATTTGAGTTGATCGCTTTCATATATTTTTTTCTACAGCTTTGCTTCCAAAATACAGTAAAATCCCTATGAACCCGACGCTAAGTTTAGTATAAATATCGGTTTTGGAGACAGGTGGCAGTTTAATGCTGGCTGAAATTCATACAGAAAGCTCCTCTTGGAGTTTTCTGCATGACTTTCACCCCGCATTAAGTATCTAAATTCTGACTACTCTGTCTCCCAAGGCATAGAAAGGCGTATCTATGGGATAAAGGGTAAAAAGGGGCACATATACATAGTGTACAGACCCAGATCAGAGGGCTCATGAAGAAACCCACTGACCCGGGTCTGCGTCGTTTGCTGAGACCACGTTAATGACTTATTACAGCAAATATTTTTTCTTCATATGGACAATGGGTGGGTTTCAAAGCAAGATCTGAGCGGGTCTTTTTTTTTAACTTATTCTCTACTACCGACGCCTTTTTGCGCCTCTGTAAAACTCCTGTTTTGAAACCATTGTGATAAATAGAGTTTTTTTTCTCCGCAGGAGCAAAGGCTGAATTTATCACAATGGAAACGACACTCTTCTAAAATTCTCTGTCTAAAATTCTGTAGTTAATGCTCAGTTCAGTAGCTTAATTTAAAGGGGTTGCGTCTAAAACTCTAATAATATGAGAATAGATTGGTTTAGTATGATTGTGTATACCATAATACTTTGCAGTAATGTAGCTGTTTAAGATTATAGTGAAAATAGTTTTTATTGTGTACATCGTATTTGTATTACAAGTTTCTCGTCACAATTCCTACAGTGTTATCAAACTTGTATTGACTTGCCCTGTCTTTGAGTATATCTAGTCCCCTCTCAATCATATTTGTTACCAGACACTTTATAAATAATGCAGCAGCAAGTTAATTTCTGTCAAGGATACTCTATGCCATATTGATACGTACGTACGTAGATAATACGAACCTAGCAATTGATACATCTACACCCACTTCTTCCTAAGACAGTTGCTTGTACTTGAGAATACGGTGTTAAGTTATTCATGATCTTTACTCTTGTCCCACTGGGAAAGGTAAAGTCTGGTCGAATCTGGATCTGGTGCAATTTTGGCTTCTTCTGATTCGAACAAGCTTCTGAGAAAGTATTGGCCAAGTGTGATGACAGATGTCTTTGAGAAGCAATTGACCGAGTGTAAATAGCTTGTATTCGGATGAGGCACCGATACTCATTTTGAATAAAGCTGTTGGTAAATACATGTACGACTAAGATCGCAAATAACGGGATAAGTGTAAATTTGACTTATCGTTTCTGTACGAACCGTCCTTAAGATACGTTATATTATAGGTTATGTTTTTATTTTATGTAGACAAAGATAACATACGCGTTATCTGACCATGTTCAGCTGTGATGGTACAGTGCAAGTACTAAAAATGACTTATGGTGTGAATGACGATTGACATAAATGACGAGTGCCACTAATAACGAGTGCCACTAATGAAGTGTGCCCATAATGACAAAGGCCACTAATGACGAGGACCATTAATGACGAGTGCCACAATTGACAATTGACAACATTGACGGATAAATCTGTAGACGTGTTTCAACGGAAACAAAAGTAGAGACTTTTGCATTGTTTATATCATAAGTAGACGTTGAGATACTTGTAATAAGGTCACTCAATCAAATGACCCGATTATCGGAATTGCTCCGAATGTTACTTCAGAGACATGCTTTGAAACGGCACAACTCATTTGAGTTTTGGTCCAAATAAGATGCGTAAATAAGAACATTTCAAGAATAAGTTCTTTATTTTTCAAAGAGTAGTCATAACATGGGTTTTGGTGGAGAAATTAAAACAGTAAAACCTCTCTATAACGGCATCTAAATTGTGTTAACTAGTTGGTGCTTAAAGCAAGGTGAATGTAAAACAGAACGCTCCTAGGAGCGTTTTGTTTTACTTTCACCTTGCTTTAAGCAGCCACCTGCCTTTAACACAAAATACTTGATGTAATTTACTGGCCGTTATAGAGAGGTGTTATTGTATTTGAGTATCTTTTGCTCTATTAATACATGTATACACTATTTATGTCTTTAATTGACAGGCCTTCTCATATATACTGAAGAAAATGTCTGCTGAAACAATGACCTGCGTAACTTCGTAAAGAATTTCGATTCGTTCATGCAGTTGATAAAATACTGACTGAGTCGTTCGGCATGTAACCTGGATCCATGTTACAGTAAAACCTCTCAATAACGGCCACTAAATTACATCAAGTATATTGTGTTTAAGGCAGGTGGTTGCTTAAAGCAAGGTGAAAGTAAAACAGAACGCTCCTATAGGAGCGTTCTGTTTTGCTTTCACCTTGCTTTAAGCAGCCATCTGCCCTAAACACCAACTAATTAACACAATTAAGTTGCCGTTATAGAGAGGTTTTACTGTATTTGCAAATGCCGACCATATCACGTTTAACCAATTCCCTCATAGGCTATTTTTAGATCCAACCTCTTTGAACAAATCTACCGAAAAGGAGCATTAATTAGAAAAAAGGTAAACTTAGAATTACGTAGTTTTGAAACCATTGTGCTAAATAGAGCATTTGCTCCTATGGAGCAAATTCTGTATTTATCACAAGGGCTTCGAAAAGTGACTTTTACAGAGGTGTCAAAATGCATTAATATGAGGGAATCGGTTAACATGATATTTTAATGCCAACGTATCCCCGCATGTCTCTATGAATACATGATTATTCGAATCTAACCCTTTACTCCATCAATATTCATGTAAGAAATAATGACATTATAAATATCAATTAGATTAATTTTTATATTGACACATGAACACAGGAATATTTGGACATTGAAGAAACTGTAAAATCATATCCATGTTACTGCATAAGCAAACAGAGTAGGCCCTGGCCTTACAGCTCCTCTAGGCTCATATAGGAGTCGTCTGATCTGGGACTGTACAGTTTTTGCAAAGACATGTAAACGGCGTATTTATGGAGTAAATGATTAATTATTCTGTTTTATAAATCTAAATTGAAACAAAGAAATCTGAAAGACACTGAGAGTGGACTGTATATATTCCATATTAAAGCTACCAGTCTAACTGAATCTTTAGATATACTTAAACAGGGCTTAGAGCTCCATAATGATTGGTGAGGATGTATGTTTAGTTTGCGTGGACAGTTATCGGATTATCACATCGTCGTCAATTATACTTACCGTTAAATCACCTACTGACAACAGGCATAAATGTCTATTGTCTGCGGGTCTCTTGAGAGCATACTCTAATGAAGGAGATGTCTAATTCAATTTAGTTTACAAAAAGCAATTTATTAGAAAAGCGCGAAAACATTTGGAGCATGGACATGTGATGGCCACTTTCATACAGGGGAATAACTCTTGCTAACACCATGTATAAAATGTATGCTTAAGTAAATGGGCTGAGAAAAATGACAAAGTGGTTGATGAACAGAATGGATTCAGACAAAAACGCAGCACAATAGATCATTTGGCCTCTTTTACATGCCTCAATGATACAAGAAAAAAGGCTTAGGAAATCTACGTTTTGTGCATTTATAGACCTAGAGAAGGCATATGACTCTGTAAATAGGGAACTTCTCTGGTGTAAATTGGAGGGACTTGGAGTCACGGGCAACTTTCTTGATGCAGTCAAGTCTCTGTACTCGTCTGTATCATCATGTGTCCGTGTGAATCAGAGTTTCACTTAGTGGTTCCGGGTGTCATCCGGTTTGCGCCAGGGCTGTCCGATATCTTCTGTAATGTTCAATCTGTTCATAAATAATTTTGCTAGTAAAATTAAAGCTCGTAGCAAAGGTATTAAAATTGATGAGTATATTGTAGGCATTTTATTGTATGCTGATGACATTGTACTAATGGCAGAGAATGAACAAGATCTGCAGGACATGTTAAATTCTTGTCAATTTGGTGTAACTCAAATGGCATGGATGTTAATGTTAATAAGAGTAAGATAGTCCATTTCAATGCAAAGAACATGTTTTAATTTCACATATAACAATGCTGCCATAGAAATGGTTGACAGTTATAAATACCTTGGTTTATTGATAAATGAGTTTCTAGATATGAAGGTCACTGTAGAAATGGTCTCCCAAAGTGCCAGTAGGGCCTTAGGACTCTTGATAGCTAAATGCAAGGCGCTTGGTGGTATGCCATATAATGTATTTACAAAAGTATATGGTTCTATGGTTTGGTCAGTCATATCATATGGGGCGGCTGTGTGGGAGATTGCACATTTTCCTGTATCGAGGCAGTCCAGAATAGGGCTATGAGATTTTTCCTCGGGACGGGAAAATATACTCCCAATGCAGCTGTCGCAGGTGATATTGCATGGTTACCTCCCTTCACACGTCAATGGAAAGCTATTGGACGACAATGGCATCGTTTCAAGCCAATGCAAAGGTGTAGAGTAAACCGCCGCATATTTGATTGGTGTAGCAGTAAAGCTGGTGTAAAATGTAAAAACTGGAATTATAATGTTATTCTAATGTTAAAAGAAAGTGGTTTAGAATACAGTTTGCAGTGCAATACTACTACAAGCTCAAAGCAACTAGTTTTGGATTTAGAAGAGAAACTGACATGTCGTCACATGTATAATTGGCAAATGAAAATAGATAAAGAAGAAAGTGCCAGAAATGGAAATGGTCGAACTAAGCTTAGAAATTACAGGCGTTTCAAAATATTTTATGAGACTGAGTATTATTGCAAGGTAAACATGTCATTCTCTCACAGGTCATCCTTAGCTAAATTTAGATGTGGTGTTGCACCCTTAAAAATTGAAACTGGTAGATACCAGCAACAGGCACTTGAGTGTCGAGTGTGTCCTCTCTGTGAAGATTCAATTGAAGATGAAACACATGCTTTGATAAAATGCCCATTGTATACCATAGAAAGAATGCCACTTTTTGATAAGGCTCAAAGCCTAGATAACTCCTTCATGCTAAAGTTCATTTTGTCAATATTTTGGAAAGATATCGGCCGTGAATGGCTAGACATGGACAGGGCTATTTTGGAAACTGGAAATGTACAGTCGGGGTTGCAGGGGTGAAGGAGTTAAATGCAGACTAATCTTAATCGTTCATACGGATATGTGCAGTGTGATTGTAAACAATTGTTGAGCTGTGCAATATAAGACAGTCTATTCATTGAAGAAAATGTGAAGCATTATGTGATGCTGGCACATTAA
Organism: Azorinus chamasolen; assembly: GCA_963576725.1. NCBI lineage: Eukaryota > Metazoa > Mollusca > Bivalvia > Cardiida > Solecurtidae > Azorinus > Azorinus chamasolen. The sequence continues at coordinate 8,813,300 of OY755243.1, read as the reverse complement.
GCTGTATAAGTGCACAATTACGATGGTAGTGGCTGCATGAAAGTGCATTGGCGTCCATCACCATTCTGCACATTAGGCAACAAAGGTGTATTTTGCACCAGTACTCAAACCAATAGGCAATATCTGTGAAAATATGTGGCTTAAAATGCTCGCTATGGACATATCTGTGTTTGTATGTTTTATTTTTGTAAAATAGTCTCTTATAATTCAGTAATGAATGGCATGGTTTATATATATATATATATATGTATAATATGATGTTGTTTGTAAACTATGTAACCATGAAGAGACTCAAATAAAGATCATACTACTAGATCAATATGCCCTGATGGGATACCAGTATGTTTGCACACTACATGTATATTTTACATGGTTTGGCTTAGTAAGTACAATGAAACCCCTCTAAACCGGACGAAGTTTAGTATAATTATTGGTCTTGGAGCTAGGTGGCAGCTTAGTGCAGGGTGAGAGTCATGCAGAAAGTTTCTCTATGAGCTTTCTGCATGACTTTCACCCTCCATTAAACAGCCACCTGCCTAATAGTATTTAAATTATTCTCTATTAGAATTCCGGTTACTGTATTAATACACAATATACTTGCGCTGTTGAATATTCATATTCAACGGCATAACTACTTTACAAATTGTATACACTAGAACCCCTCTAATGCGACCACTTAATGAATAAACATAGGTGTCTTTATAAGCAGGTGGTTGCTTAATGCAAGACAAAAATAATGCAGAAAGCTTCTCTAGGAGCTTTCTGCATTACGTTTTGTCCTGCATTAAGCCACCACCTGCATCTAGCACCCAGAACTATACCTGTTTTAGGTGGTCGCATTAGCGGTGTTTTACTGTATGTTGTCGACTCTATAGAATACTGCTGAAACGTTACGTTCCTAATTCGAACTGTGCTGATTTCAATTAACACATTTCATGTATAACTCCCTCTAGAATTTGAAAGTCCTATCCTGTAATTGATATTCTACGTTTTGTCTCTGGAATTGAAATTGATAGCATTATAATAAGATATATCTGTCCCAAGCAGTTTGTAAGTAGGACATAAGGCAGTATTTCGATAGTCCCGTCGGGATTAAATCTACGCATGAATATATCGCTTGGTATTCACAACGGGCCAGAATGCTTCTTTGACACGTACGTCATTTACGAAAGTCGAATTAAGTCTTTACCTCATGAATATTCATGTATAGAACTAATGGCATCATGAACAGAAAACTTATATTAACTGAAGTTTTATAGTTGTATATGAACTCATAATATTTTGGCTATTGTACATACTCAGATCTATATAACTCGAACGCAAATAGAGTCCTCTGACATGGCATAGCAACATATAAATGTGCTAAAAATCGCCATTTCTCAAACAAGCCCTATATTTGACATATCTTTAGAATCGTCTCGAAGAGGGCATGAGTCATCACAACACTGGGTTCGGTGGAGAAATCAAGGAGTTCCTTTCGAAAATGGTTTAATTCAAGCATCGTATCTGGACCTCTAATATGGATCTGCTCGTGTTTAACCTTTAGCTTGCTAAGCAAAATATTTCTACAGAGTTTTTCACTTACTACAGTTTCAAATTTCAAGCTAGAATAAAGTTGTCTACCAAAATGCAATCAGGGTGTCCAAATACTTAGAATCCTGATGAGACGCCGAGTTGCTTGGCGTCTCATCTGGATCCAAACTATTTGCATAGGTATTCACCAATCCGCCCATAGCAGTCTAAAGGTTAAGGACATGTAAAGGTGTCACTATATGGTAAAGAGTTAACTCTTCGCTTGCTAGTCGCGTCAATATACCTACCTGTAAATAGTGAAGACCCAGGTGAGACAGCTCCTGCAGGAGCTGTCTCATCAGGGTCTGCACTATTTGCAAGTTGATTGTGCAACCAGTGCACTCCACAGCAGTGGTTGCACAGCGAACTACTTGTACACAGTGAATATATATGTAATTATACAACAGGGCATGGGTAAATAAGGAGAAATGTATTTTACAATTCAGCAAGCGAAGGGTTAAAGGTGTGAACTCTCCTACGTGGAGCAATCATTTATTATGATGTGATACATGTTTGTGAACCATCTTATGTTTTCTGTTTGCCGAAATAAATCTAAATATCTATCATATAATATCAGTTCGAAGGGATCTTCAGAAATATTTGTTTAACGCCTTACTCCATGAATATTCATGTGAGAAATAATGCCACCGTGAATGTTAATTAGATTATGTTTTAAAAAGGCAATTAAAACATGATTGTTTTGCGAAAGTAGAATCTACAGAATCAGATCTGTATCTTTCCATAAGCAAACAGAACAGATACTGTTATATAAAGAACATTAGGCACTCATCTGGCGACCATGGTGTTTGACGAATCACAGTGGTTCGAACAATCATATTTATTGGATGAGGAACATTCCTGTCACGCATGATTGATAGTTAGCGGTCACACCAGTTTACATTTAGCAATCGCTCACTTGTGTTAAACACTGTGTTTTGTCCCAGGACACAATGAACAGGCGTTGACCTACTCTGGCACTTATCTTGGTGTACCAAAAATATCACAAACAGCAAAACCTATTTAAACAGGACGTTAAAATGAGTATCCGTGTCAGTCTTTTAGGCACGAGGCAGCTAAATGAAGTTGAAAGTCATGTAAAACAGCTGCTAAAGGAACTTTCTGCATGACCTTCATCGTGCATTAATCAGCCACCTGCCTAAAAAGACCTTAACTAATCTTTATTAAAATACCGGTTTACAGCGGTTTTACTGTATTTTCTAACTATTCATCAATGGACGATAGGAATTATATGGGTTATGAGACTGGATAATCTGTACTTGGTGGTAGCTTCTTATACTATACACTGTCCCTGGTCAGCTTCAGTACATCGAGGGCTTAGCTCAAACGAATGTAACCACACTATATTGGACAACACGGCTAAGACCTCTGCAAACAGAGTAGACCTAGATCAGACGGTTCATATAGGAGTACAATGATCAGCGTCTGCTCTGTTTTTAATGGAGTAATTAGACACCCAACTAGGTTCCAAAGCGTTTGACACTCTACTGGTGTACTGTAAAACCTCTCTATAACGGCCACTAAATCGTGTTAATTAGTTAGTATTTAAGGCAGGTGGTTGCTTAAAGCAAGGTGAAAGTAAAATAGAACGCTCCTACAGGAGCGTTCTGTTTTACTTTCACGTTGCTTTAAGCAACCACCTGCCTTTAATACAAAATACCTGAATTAATTCAGTGGCAGTTATAGTGAGGTTTTACTGTATTCGGAAAATATGACGAAATTCTTGTTTTCAGAATAAAAGAAAAGGACGATTTTGTAAATGTTTATTGACGTTAAAGAGTGCAGTTTCAATAGTTTTGTACCAAGCCGTAGACGCACAGAAACTAGCAATGACTATTACATACTAACATTATGTATTATTACATAACTGTTAATGCTCGTTACAAGTATATGACAGGAGCTTTCTGTATGTATTTCATCATGTATTAAGCAGCCACTTGCCTAAAGGTATATATTTGTTCTCGACTAGAAGTTAGATTTAGAGGGGTTTTACTGTACATGACTTAATACGTCGGACGCTCGATATAATAGTTTTCTTTGCTAAAACATAAGCATGTGTCTTCTCTCGATTCGATTCAAAGCATTATTTATATAAGACTCGTGCATGAACGCATAAAAAGACTCGATAAGAAATGACTACCTGTAAATACTGATAGATAAAATACTACAATATATGGAACAACACGTTGTATTGACTTTAAATTTCAGGATAACCTTTAATTGTTTTCCCCACCTAATCTGAACGTCGATACACAACCAAGCAATTGCAGTAATTTGTACAAATGTGGGCGAACGCGCGCGCGCACGCACACATGCGCGCATGTGTGTACGAAGGCATGCAAACACGGACGCACACACACATGCACACATCTGAAATACGTACTTTACATACTTATATGTTTCCGCTTCATGCATGGAATTTATCGACACCACATCTCTGTATGCTGGAAAACTTGGCCTTCGGGTTAATGGCAAGTCTTCCGAAATTCCTTTGTGGGATATATACAATTGGGTTTGATGAGACTTTTGCCATCTGATAAGTTTATAGTGACCTCTATTTGTATATAAATACAGTAAAACCTTTCTATAACGGGCACTAAAATATGTTAACTAGATGGTATTTAGTGCAGGTGATTGCTTAAAGGAAGGTGAAAGTAAAACAGAACGCTCCTATAGGAGCGTTCTGTTTTACTTTCACTTTGCTTTAAGCAGCCACCTGCCTTTAACACAAAATACTTGATGTAATTTAGTGGCCGTTATAGAGAGGTTTTACTGTATTGTCTTAAGGTTGAGTCTAGCTAATAGACCACGCAATGTGTTCACATAGGAGACTGTAAAACAGGTGGTTGCTTCACGCAGAGCAGGAGGGATACAGAAAGTTCCTATTGGGCCCTTCAGCATATTTCTTTTTATGCATAAACCACTACTTGTTTTTAAATTCTAGAATTATACTTTTTTGAGTGCTCGTATTATTGAGACTTTACTTTAACCCATTTGCACCCAGTGGATTCTTCTATGTTTATACATTGGATTTGTCCATTTTTATCTAAGGGATGCCTGGCCTAAATTTTCATTTTCGTTTTGTTTTATATTAAAATTCCTATCAGCAAACAGTGTAGACTCTGATCAGAGTCTATACTTTTTGCCTATATCCCATATATGGGATCGTGGGCGCAAATGGGTTAAACACAATTGTTTTGATTTCCGTAAAAAAAGACAATAACCTTTTACTGAGCGAGATAAATGTAAATTGTAAAATCTTCAGGGATATTGGTGCTGCGTTAAACACAACCTGAACCAGTAACCTTTGCAACACAGTGCATGCGAAAATTCAAAAGTTAGTTTTTTGCCATGGAATGTTGTTTTGTAAAGTTGATAGGTTGTTGGTCCAAATTAGAATGCCAGAAACAGTTATGCCAACAATGTACTAAAACAGGTACTAAACAACAACTACATTACCCTGTCAGATATTCTCCTATGTTGTCAACACTATTGTTTACATGATCGTCTAAAACAAAATGAGTGCAGTAGAACATGTCTTAAGCGACCTTATATTAATTGGATACAATAACCTTAAAGAGCAGATGTTTGCTAAATACAAGGACAAAAGTAATAATGTAATGCAAAACGCTCCTATAGGAGCTTTCTGCATTACTTTTGCCCTGTATTAAGCTATTACCCGCCTTACAGACCCGTAATTAGACATCTTTTTGATGGTCGCCTTAGACAGGTTCTACTGTATACTATAGACTGTTGGGCGAAAGAGAAGCGGCATTTTGGTCTCAATTTGAATAGAACTCAAGTATGTGTTTCTCCTACTTTTAAAACTCTTTTGGAATTTAAACTCAATTCAATCGCAACTGTCACCAGTATGCAAGATGAGATAACTAAGTACTATCGAACACGATTAACCTTCCAATAATGTGCCTTTTCAACTTCGAAACCATAACACTGTCACACTTTATGCAATATGGATTTAACCCATTACCTCGACCAAAGACCCCATTCCAACATATTGACGCCTTTTGACGCCTCTGTAAAATACACTTTGTGAAACTATTGTAATAAATAGAGCATTTGCTCCTAAGGAGCAAATGCTCTATTTGTCACAATTGTGAAACCATTGTGATAAATAGAGCATTTGCTCCTAAGTAGCAAATGCTCTATTTGTCACAATGGTTTCAGAACTACACAATTCTGAAAAAATCATTTTCTCTAGTTAATGCTCCTTTTCGGTAGATTAAATCAAAGGGGTTAGGTCTAAAAATAGTGGGTTCTATGTTATGTGAAGGGATAAAGGAGTTAAATTTCTTTGCCCGAACATTTTATCAGTTTCATCACCATTGTTCGCCTGAGGAATCATGTGAAATGACAAAGGATAACTTTTTTTCTGTTCTCTCAGATTTTCCAGATCACGCTGACAAAGGAAATGCCTAACATCAAACCAAACTTTCTTCTGTATGTCACGTAGTGCAGTTATGTCAAATGCCATATCAAGCTTTTGTAAATCTGATTTGGAATTGTTGGTTTTGTTCTAAATGCCATCTCTCCTTTGTTACTGACACTTCTTCGCTTTTCCGATAACTCTTTTAGTGCTAAAATAGTTTTCGTCTGCATACATTGTCGTCTGCTTTCAGTGCACTAGTGGACTTTCCTTCAATTTCCTCTCAAAACATAAATGCATTGTCAAAGAGGTTAGATCCTGATCAGATGCTCAGTTTCTCGGTGCCTAATCTGGATCCAAACTGTTTGCAAAAGTAGTCACGGATTTTGACTATTGTAGCAGGCACAATGACTCGGTTTCCGGCGACCTTGGCGCGAAAGACTTTAACGTCGTAATAAACAATAAAAACTCAATATTATGTCAATATTTCCATTTCCCCTGACGTTTCGACTGACTGGATGACTATTTCAGTTCGCAAGGTTTCGGTTATTTGATCTAGTTGTTGTTGAAAGCGTTTAGTGCCAATGTTCAGATATACCAACTTAACCCCTTCCCTCATATTGACGCCTTTTGACGCCTCTGCAAAAGTCGCCTATTGAAACCATTGTGATAAATAGAGCATTTGCTCCTACAGGAATGCTCTATTTAACACAATGGTTTCAAACTACAAAATTCTAAAGATTTCCTTTTCTCAAGTTAATGCTCCTTTTCGGTAGATTTATTCAAAGTGGATGGATCATAGCCTATGAGGTAAAGGGTTAATGCTTACAAATTACGTGAACGTTTGCTCCTATAGGATGCTGTGTCTACTTTGCCTAGGCATGGAGTAAAGTAAAGGGTTAAAGTATCTTTTATGTATGTTTTAGGAATTCTTAGGATAACTGTTCACTGTTAAATCTTATTATTTACATAAGTTTCCTCTGATGAGGAACTCGTAATTAAGGCACACAATTTTCATTAATATGTTTTACTAATTAACATAACTATTCTGATAACTGCTGGGTGCGAATCACGCTGGTTTCGCCGTTATGTACAGAAACATCTTATCGTAATTCATGGGCTATGCTGCTACATCTATGGTCGCAATGTTTCAATATGCATCTCATGGAACAGTGCGTGTATGTGATTGATTGAACAATTAACATACTACATCTAATTAACATTGTATATGCTAATATATGTTATAATATGGCTAAGCTTGTTTCAAGCAGAATTAAAGGAATCGAGGAAAAGATCAGTGTATCAAAGAGAGAACAAGCTGAAATTCAACTTTTGGAATTTCACCAGCATTTTATTGTTGACGAACCGATTCAGTTTCTTAACAAGGAAAATGAAGACCAATTTAAGGTCAACAATGAAGTTTTAACCAGTTTACACGATGCTGAGGAATGTCTTACAGAATTGGTAAATAAAAGTGGATCTGCAAAAGGCGAGGCTGCTCTTCAGTGCCTTGTTCAGGGAATTAATATGCTTTTGCAGAGACAAAGAGCGATTATAATAAATGAATCATCTGTCGCTAAAGGTGGTGATGTGCAAGATATTGGGAACTCTTTAGTTAAAACTGAATCCAGCGATGAAGATGATAGTAATTTTGTGACAGATTGTGAGAGCAAGTTCAAGACAAGCAGACGAGCAAAGGTCAGACGATTCGCCATATCTACTTCCACACAAGTAGACTTGGAATTAACTGAAAAGGAAACCAAGGAATAGGGAGGTATTTGTTGCTTAAGACGACTATTGTCTTGTCGTGTCCAGAAAGCAAAACAACATATTCTGATATATCAAGAATATAAGAACGTAGACATACAAATTGTGTAATATATACCCCAGACACGTACATTTGATATTATATTCAAATTGTTTGATTTTTAATATATTTAGAACCTTTTTCCATGATTTTATAAATTTATTGCACAAGTATAGATATACTTTTATAGCACATATCTGACTGTACTATATAAAGTTGATGTATGTATTTTGAAAACAAAAACACCAACAACAGGAACTGGAAGGAAATGCATGTATTAAGATTCGCATTAATCACATAAGTATCCAAATGTATTTGCCATATACAATGCAAGATGATGTACAAATGTAATTCTATCCTTGATCAAATAATGTTCAAGTTATAATCATATGTTATCCATATACGGTTGTCCTATTAAACCTTTAGGCTGCTACGTAAGTCGTTGGGAGTAGAAACTTTTGTCTCAATCAGTTTTCTCAAATTGCTTTATTTCTCATGTCTTTCTTCAAACACAATCAGATACAGTAAAACCTCTCTATAACGGACACTAAATTACATCAATTATTTTGCTTAAAGTAAGGTGAAAGTAAAACAGAACGGTCCTATAGGACCGTTCTGTTTTACTTTCATCTTGCTTAAACAGTCATCTTCCCTAAATACCAACTAATTAACATAATTTAGTGGCCGTTATAGAGAGGTTTTACTGTAGTGTCAAATAGTTTGGATCTTGATGAGATGCTGCGTTACTCGGCGTCTCATCTTAATCCAAACTGTTGCATAGATAATCGTTCGCCCGCAACAGACTAAAGGTTAATGCAAGATGATATTCTACTCAAATTGTATGTAAGTTGTAATCAAATGACTTGGCAAATCGGATTGACAAGATCAAATTGTATGTAAGTTGTATGTAATCATATGACTTGGCACGAATGGCTCTTTTTAAAACATCTTATAATTAAGTTGTAGTGAAGCTCGTAATTTTGTCTGCAGAATTCAATATCAATAGTTACAGCTCTGAATTTTAATATAGTTCAACAACGCACAGTCAAATACATTGTATGTGTATTCGTTAGTTGAATATTCGGTTAACATGTTACGAAAGCATTCGTTGATCAAATTCATGTCGGTTTGAGTATATATTTGTTTAATTATATCTACACCCTGATGTACGATTTGAACAATTTGTATACGTATACTATACGTTATGCCGATCTTAACTATCAATTTGAGAATCATAATTTAATAATCTAGCTACACAAATGTACTGCAGGAGTATATGGTGATCATGGGCGCTATCCATTATATATGTTTCGCGCTATATTAGAATTATTAAATATTGGTGCAAACTTAAAAATTCTGATAATATAATATTAAAATCTGTATATGAACAAGGTCTGCTTGACTGCATGAAAGGTTACAATAATTGGGTGTCGAATGTTAAGAAACTTCTCAGTGAATTTGGGTTTGCTTATGTATTTGATAATAGCTATATTGATAACCCTAAGTTGTTTGTTAATGAGTTTAAAACTAGGTTAATTGATAACTTTAAACAAGAGTGGACCGGTGCACTGCATCGTAGTTCTGTGCTTAGTAGTTATAACTTTTACAAGATGCAGTTTGGTTATGAGGAATATTTAGAAATATTACCTAGAAAATATAGATTTTACTTTTGTAGATTAAGGCTGTCTGTACATCCATTTCGTATGCAAACTGGCCGTTATAGTAGAAATAGCGTGACACGTGACGAAATATATTGCCAGTGTTGTAATTCTTTTGATCTAGAAGACGAATACCACTTTGTATGTATATGTCCTTGTTTTGGTGATATACGTAGTAAATATATCAATAAATATTACTATACTAGACCATCTGTGTATAAATATTTAGAACGACTTAATGCGCATAATAAATCTAATCTGATAAAAAATATCACTCTTTGTAAAGGAAGCTATGTCCTTACGAAATGTTATTTTAAATTCCGGTTGATTTCTAGATAAAATATGATCATCCTCGTTATCTGAATTCCAACTTTAAAAACCGTAGTAAAACCAAACTGAAACTTTTGCTTTGTATATTTTCTGTTGCCTTGTAAATATCCACGTGTTATTAATATGATGTACAATGTAAACTAGACGATATACATTATGTATAAGTCTTGAATAAAATATCTGTTCTGTTCTGTTCCTGCACTGATCTTGGAACAAATTACGACATACCACAACTTTTGCTATCAATCAAAAACAATTAAAATCCATTTTATTTCACTTTCCTAACCGTTATTATGCCGACACACACAAAACAATTCATCTGGTCACATGTTTTGAAATATTGGCCAAATTTCCCTTAATCCTGGTGAATGATTGTTAAAAGCTATTTGCATATAGAATCACAGATAAGTGAGTGACATCGAGTTTAAATTTGCAACATCCTGTAACCTTTTGCCTGTTACGAAAGCTTGCACGTGCTTCTTTATTAAAACTTCACAAATTCGCTTATATTTCTTGTAGACATGTTGACTGAGTATCAAACATCTTAGATTCAGATCAGGCTCCGAGTTACCCGGCGTCTCATCCGGATCCAGTTTGTTTGCATATATGACATGACGCTCACGACAAGCAGGTTAAGGGTTAAAAGTGTCAGAAACACCACACCTATTTGTAACACGAGTGAAAAAAATCAAACGTTTATACGTTTACAGATGTGTATGTGATGCTGGATGTGAATTAAACACACACACACACACACTCATGTATTATTATTATGTCCACGGAATTGAGGAATACATACGTAACATCAAAAGTCAGTATAGAATATTTGTCCAGTTCATTCTTTCTTTCTCATTTTTTTGTAAAAAATGTCTCCTCTTTTGTCGTAATTAAGATCAGTCAACTATTTGTTACATCTAATTTCACATTAGGAAATTCATAAGGATGGGTGAATTAAAACTGAACAGTGCACACACTTTTTGCTGGTTTTCTAGGCAAAATTTCGAATCTGAAAAAAAAGTACACCTGAAAACCGGACGATCGATCTGTCCCCGAAGGGGTCCAGTTTTCACAAGTTTCACTGTATATAAAATTATCAAATATTAAATGTCCAAGGTTATTACTATTATTTAGAACAAGTAACATCTATTCCATTTATGTGTAGTTTATTCCAAAGACACATGCATAATTATGTTCACTTTTATAATATAGAACCACTGAAATGAAGTTATAAAATTTGGAGAAAAAGCTGCATGACTGTCTTATGTGACTACCTGTCTTATGTGACCCTCTTGGTTTTCTCCCACTGAAGATCACATAAGACAGGTTTGACTGTATTTTGATAATGAATTATTGCAACAATTGTTCGTTACTGAAGTGGGGCTTGCTATAATCAGTAATTATATTGATTATACAGTAAAACCTCTTTTAACCGGACGTTAAATTTAGTATAAATATCAGTCTTGGAGACAGGTAACAGTTTAATGCAGGGTGGAAGTCATGCAGAAAGCTCCTAGAGGAGCTTTCTGCATGACTTTCACCCTGCATTAAGCAGTCACCTGCCTAAAATATCTAAATTCTTCTCTTCTAGAATTCCGGTTAAGAGAGGCTTTACTGTATATTTTTGTCTGTTTCAGATACACCATTGTGTATAAGAGGCCATGCCAATGTAAGAACGCCAGAGTTGTCATATTGTACAGTTGGTGATTGAAGATTTCGATTTCTGTTCACCGAAAAAATAATGGTAACAACAGTTAAATATGCTCGTGCAAATGCAGTTAACATGTATGCATTTTACGTCTTTTGATTGTGTTCATCGTAACATTTCTACAACAGAGCTTCCAATGAAACGTGATAGTGTTGCTCGTAACCCTTACTCCATAAATACGCCTTTCTACTCCTTTGCAAATAATGGAGATAATAGAGGAGCCGTCTGATCAGGGTCTGGTCTGTTTGCTTATGGATAACATATATAATATGATTCTACAATTTCTGACGGGGCCAAAGTTCCTGTGCCTGTATGCTATTATAACAATTAATCTAATGAATGTTCATGATGTAATTATTTCTTAAATGGGTATTTTGGAGTAAAGGGTTAAGGTATGCTCGTATTGCCCAAACGTATTAGGACACCGATTCGTTCGTTTTCACCAGTTCGTAAAGCTTGGCACTATTTTGATAACTTTGAACTAAACTGACTTAGTATCAAATACGGAAGACTTTGGTCAAGCTGCTCCTTAGGGAGAAGATTGGTTTTGTTTCTTCATTATAATATTTTAGTTTGTCTTTCCAAACACTTACAGTAGTTAGGGTATGTGGGTTGAAATTATATGTTAAATCAAATATATGTAAGCGTTACATTCTGTTTGCATCCGCAGTCTTACTTTATTCTTTTTAAAATCACACGAGGATTCCGATTATTACGTTAATTAACCCTTTCGGCGCTAAGTTTCTAAATGTAGTCTGTAATCCAAGTTTGTTAAATCATTCAGTAAAATAAGGAAATGAGATAAATAAATACAAATTTCAAAGGAATAAAGCACACATATAGAAATAGAGATTGATACAAATAGTGAAGTCCCTGATCAGACGCCGCCTTGAAAAGACGGCGTCTGATCTGGGACTGCACTATTTGTCCTGGTGCATTTATACGACTGCGGCGGTGAAAGGGTTCAATGCATTTACAGAAGAACCTGCCTTAGGCGACGATTCATTTATAAAAAAAAGCAGGCTGTTGCTTAATGAAGTTCATGCAGGGCGAAAGTAATGTAGAAAGCTCCTATGAGAGCTTTCTGTATTAATTTTGACTTACACTAAGCTACGTACTGCTTTACATACCTATTAGACCTCTTTTTGTGGCTGCTGAAGACAGGTTATGTTGTAGTTATTTATATAAACGACATTGCGATATGATGTGACTTGTGTGTACCCTATATGTTATATTTGGCGGGATGAAAGTGCCTGTTTCATAGTAAAGATAAAGGTTGAACAACAACGAGTGGATATCCATCGTGTCAGAGCAAACATAAAACACAAATTGTTTGTGGAAACGACATTGTTATTCATTTTTCAGTTGTCAGTGAATTCTATTAGACGTCGAAAAGTGATACCACCGTTTTATTATTAAGACACCTTATAACATGTATTTCACGCTTATTGTGAGGTGATAATATAAAGTGAGTCTTAATCAGTTTATCAGTTTGCAGCATTCAGTGATCTTACATACAAATCAAGCGAATATGTTTAGACACACTCCCTTTAAAGGATCCGGACAGGGAAATGGTCATATTGACATTATTACATTCGGAAGCAGAGTATTTCAAACTCCTGAATGACTCAACACAGGGTTAAGATGCAGTCTTTGAAAAATGATACACACACGCAAGCTGTCTCTCGACTGTTAAAGCAGGTCGTTGCTTAATTCAGGGTATTACTTTAGACCTGCATTACTTTAGACCTGCACTAAGCAATTGTCCAGGCTAGAACATAGATTTCTTGAAATTCTGTTATCTCGAACTAATTTGTGTGGTCCCTTGAAGTTCGAGATATCGAAGTTCAACTGTATTTTAACATAAACACATTCAGTCGGGATCTGAATCGTTTGGCACTCGTATTGTTTATTTATGAAAAACCAACAACATTGGCATGAACGCTGTACAGTAAAATCTGTTAAAAGCGGTCATTCATTTGTTGAGTATAGGAGTCTTGGAAAATGGGTGCTTAGTGCAAGGCTAAAGTAATGCATTTTTATTATAAGAGACCTGCATTAACCTACAAATTACCTTACAGACTCATAATTAGACCTCTTTTGAATAGTCGCTTAAGACAAGTTTAACTGTAGTGGCAAATTGGTAAATGCGATACTTTCTGTCAATGTTTTGCTCACGAGGCTAAAGGTTAATTTAAATAAGCGAAACTCTATTTGTCCTAAAAACCAGATAAAGTCAACTATGTTGCGTTTTCTAAACTGGCAGACTGCAAACCAAACAAAGATTAGATTCAAACGTTGATAGGTATTAAGCTATCAGTAGTAAATGCAAGCTGTTCAACAATTGTATGCGCAAGTGATTTCGATATACTTTGCCAGTGTTCACAGTTAAACTCTTTGGAGAATTCGCCAATCAATCTACAAGCATCACCCATGTTGAACAGTTTGCACTTAAACTATTTTCCGCATTATTAGTTTTGTAAATTATGTTCACCCTTAGTGTGCTAAGCACGACTTAACTGTCATTTGTAAAACACATAGGGATGAGATGAGACTAAATCTCTGACTAATCAGTTTCTAAATTGTGCCGAAACTTGGTCAATACTTTTCTCAAATATTTGAACTAATCAGAAGTAAATATGGCAACATATCAGGGTTTTCTATCTTTTATCTATGGGATGTCTAGTCTAAATTTTCATTTTTGTTTTGTTTTATATTGAATTTCCTATCAGCAAATAATGTAGCCTCTGATCAGACGGCGCATAACGCGGCGTCTGATCAGAGACTCCACTATTTGCATACGTCCCATATATGGGATCGTGGGAGCAAATGGGCTAAACAACTATCATTATTGGTTTGTAAGACAGAGTGACATGTTAATGCAGGGTGAAAGTCCTGTAGGAGCTTTCTGCTTGACTTGCATCATGCATTAAGCAGACATCTGCCTGAAAACATCAAATCTTCATCACTAACATTTCGAAGTATAGAGATTGTATTGTATTTACATTTTGGATAATTAACATTCTTGCCTGCAAAATTGATTACACCTGCTAACAGTCAGCTTTATTCAGTCATTCGCAATTACAAACGTCTTACACTTTACCCTATATATACGCGAGTTTACGCTTATGCAAACAGAAAACCGGATAGTGTATGTGCCACCTGATCAGGGTCTTCTCTGTTTGCTATTGTAAAACAGAAATCAAATTCTAGTTTTTTGTCATTGCCAAAACTGTCTGTGTTTATATGCCATTATCAAAAATCATGTAATTAACATGTCATTATTTCTTACATGAGTATCCATGAGGATATCGGCTAAAAGGCATTGTCCAGGGGCTACATTGCCCTAGTAAAGCATTCAAAGCAATACCCTCTTGGTGATTGCAAGCATTCTTTATATGTAAAGTTTAGACTCATTGCTCCGGTAGACAGTTGCTTTAGGTGGGGGGGGGGGGGCATAAGTAGAAATACTGCCAGACCAATAAAGGTGTAGCGTCTCTAGCTCATACCGTTAGCTTTTCCATAGTTTCTGTCATTGCTAAAACTGTCTGTGTGCATATGTCATTATAAAAATAATGTAATTAATATGTCATTATTTCTTACTTGAGTATTCATTTGGTAATTGGCTTAAAGGTGGCATTGTTTAGAGACTACATTTTCTTGCAAATACTGCTTTAAAATTAATGCTCGCTAGGTGATTACACGCATTCGTTATATGTAAAGTTTAGATTCATTGCACCAGTAGACAGTTGCTGTAAAATTGGAAGTGTTTTCAAACACTGTAGGTGACGCTTCTTGCTCATATCTTTACCCATATACATGTAAGTCTCATGTTCGAAGTGCACGTTTTTACATATGAACAATGAACCAAGGCTATTTTAATGTTAAGGAATGCTTCTAAAAGAATTCTTTTGTCGACATAATATGAGGAAATAAATGTTTATCTTAGGAACCCTCTTGTTGTCTGTGTCCACATATTTGCCTGTATGGCTATTTAGAGATACACTCAGCTCTATAGTTTCAACGACCACATTCGATCCAACAAAGGAAAATGTCGCTGTAATGAACATAATTAAAGAGTAACACTCACTCCTGTCAATTGGACGTTCAAATTAGCACCAATACCGGTCTGTAAGACAGGTAACAGCTTAATGCAGGATGAAAGTCACACAGAAAGCTCCCATGACTTTCATCCTACATCATCTGTCATCTGTCTAAAATGATCTTAGTTCTTCTTTATTAAAATTTATGTTTAGACGGGTGTTACTCTATTTGTTTCCAAAATTCTTATCAGTATAATGAATATTCCTTTATATAGAATGGTGTTATAACAAGTTTTCACTGAACAAGGAACACCTGGGTTGATAACTTGTCTTCAATACTACGGCGGCCAATGCTTTCGTTGTAATGATTGTTTGATATATCATAGCGCGTAATATAAATTATCAACACCAGCTAGCCTGTAGTAGATTTCATTCAGATAAGTGGAGAGTAAATAATTAGATGTTTCTTTCTCTGTATGTGGATATTGACAGAGTTAGTGTGCTGTATATCACGACACGATGGCATTTTGTATGAGTCAGGTAATACAGTAAAACCCCGCTAATGCGACAATCTAAAAGAGGTATAATTCTGGGTGCTAGATGCAGGTGGTAGCTTAATGCAGGACAAAAGTAATGCAGAAAGCTCCTAGAGGAGCTTTCTGCATTACGTTTGTCCTGCATTAAGCAACCACCTGCTTATAAAGTCAACCATGTTTATTCATTAAGTGTTTGCAACAGAGGGGTTCTACTGTATTACGTGAAATGATATGTTATCGTATGTATTTTATGCGAGTGAATCATGCGATGCTGATGATAACTTATTACAGGAACGGGATTTATTCTAACCTCCTCCAAGGGATAAGGAATAGTTCTTTTCAAAACAAAATACAACATACAAAACAACAATGACGATAAATCTCCAATAACAATTAAGACCCATATCCGAGACAAGGCTGAAAGTAATGAAAGGGTGTGTTGATGTTGATGCCACACGCATAGGATATAATACCGACATCATATGAACGAAGAAGAGTTGTACTTGAGAGTTTTAAAATGGTCATTTCAATTATTATTATTATACAACAGCTATATATCACTCTTTTTGACACTGAGTATGTGCCTTCAAAAGCGCTTAAGCATTATATTGATATAAATTCATTTTAAATAACTTAAATAATTCATTTCACTACAAACTTGATGTTGCATCATTATAACCACTGCGCAGGGTGTACCATTATATAGTGTTACATACGCAAAGGGGAATATTGGTGGTTAACTCTTTACCTCATGAATATTTATAAGAATAAGAAAAATTAAGAAAATAACACCATGAATTTTAATCAGATGGAATTTTATAATTGCATAAGAACACAGACAAAATCTCTGTTTGCAAAAGCTTTCTGCACTATAGTTAATGTCAAGTCAATAATTCAGTCATGAAAAATATCAAATATCTCTTATAATGCTCAATCAAGGCCCATCGGCTATAGACACAAATCAACCTGCATTCAAGGTCCGTCGTTATAAACACAAATTTTCGTAACTTGAAATCAAGGTCCGTCGACAACAGACATAAATGATATCGGCATGTATTCAAGGCTCGTCGATTATAGACATAATCTGTTTGCCCACCCATATATGGGATAGTAGGAGCAAAAGGGTTAAATAGCTTCATAAACGAACATGTAGATCTCGACTTTTGTGCCTTTGATTTATCAAAACATAGCACAATAGTGTGTTACCATATTTAGGACTTCAGCCAAGCACAGTTATTTGCAAATTCAGGCAAGTTGGCCAATTATCTAAAAAACTAATACCTTACCAAGAAAAGTGTGTGTTATAAATTCTGTCTAATATACACTATCTTGACAATATACAACTCAGATAAGCGATCTAAGGCCGCTGTGGCCATCTCGTCCAATCGTTGGTATCTATGCCTGTATTCCTATGCACGCATTCAGTCAGATAATCCACACAACACATACATGTATACTGGGAGAAATGCAACACATCTGCTTTCCTTCTTAAGTGTACACTATTCTGTGGTCTTAAATATGTTTTACATACTTGTCCAAGTTGCTGTTCAATGACCTGTATATTTGGTACTTAGATCGAGGGGATATGTTATAAAAGGCAGTTGCGCTCATGTGGCTTCTATGTTCTGTTCTTAGAATACCATTATGGATACAAGATTGGCCATTTTAAGCCTCCAAAGACTTCACATTGTCTGCTTCTCATAAATTTTCTAATTGTTTTTGTCTGTTAATATTGAACTCCAGACATTTCAAGTGCTTAGTTGATAGTTTAGTTATTCCTTTCTGACGCCACAGAAGTAGAGTAAAGCAAAACATTGAACTTGATGCAGTACTGTGATGTCCAATAGCTTTAAGCTTAGCTGAAAGCTTTATCGCGATAAATAGGATAATAATATAATAGTGAATGTTTCCAGTTTTGGGGTCAGTAATTTGAATTCAATATGTTACTGAATCAATGAACAAAATAAGAGTCATTGCCATATAGCCAGAGTTACAGTAATTCGCTCACTATAAGTCTGAGCAATACAGAAACAGACAATACACCATGTGCCACCGCCATGGCTCATCATAGGATACACTGATTGCAATATAGCAAAACATGGAAGATACAGAAAACTATTGTAAGAAATTGTACGTAATAGTTACCAATTTTCTGAAGTTTTCGCTTTAGTACTTAAGGGGTAAGAATTGGTGAGAAATCTTGCGACACGTCGAAAGTTTGCATTTTTAAGACATTTTCTGCAAACCATATTTGTTTAGTAAGCTACATGTTCAGCTCCTGTGCAAGACACTCGTTAAACCTTTACCTAATGAATATTCATGCACTAGATAATGACAACTACATATGAATATTAATTACTTGAGTATTATGATAGTGGAATCATGAACAAGGGATGTTGGACCGCAGAAGCTGTATAATCATATTTATCACTGGGGGCCAACTACGTATTATTATCAAAATGTTTTGCTACGACAATTTATATGAGTATTTTAATAGATTTGTTTTCCTACGAAGCCAGTGTATCAATTGGGAAATGTTTTCCTACGATAACAATGTTGCCTTCGTAGGAAAACAAATCTATTAAAATACTCATATAAATTGTCGTAGCAAAACATTTTGATAATAATACGTAGTTGGCCCCCAGTGTTTATGCTATTTTATAAGCAAACAGAGCAGACCATGATCAGACGGTTCCTGTATAACCTGCCTGATTTCGGTCTACTCCGTTTTCCAATGAGTACAATGTGTGTCTGTCAGATTCGCCCTTTACTCCATAAATACGCCTTTACATGACTTGGCAAACAGAGTAGACCCAGATAAGTTGATCCTACAGGAGCTGCCTGGCCAGCGTCTGCTCTATTTTCTACTGATATAATATAGATGTTTTTATCAAAATATATTCTGTCATTGCCAAAACCTCTCGTGTCCATATGCTATTATAACAAAAAGTCTAAATAATATCCATGATGTCATTAATTCATACATGAATATTCATGGAGTAAAGGGTTGACGCGGGTTGTCTTCCTGTATGTGCAATGCATAAAATTCTGTGGAGAGCGACAACATGTATTGTCAACCCGAGGTTGCTCTCCATAAGATGTGGTATTTATTTAATTATACCGATAAGCACAATCAATTTCCCCAGCAAAAAGTTTATTCAATGACAACAATAACAGTTTGAAACAAAAGTTCTACTCGGTTATTAAAATCGCAGAACAGCTTCACACTTTTATTCTTTACATGTTAAGTACTGGTCGAGTCCTTTTCACTTTCCAATATTGATATTGATCTGGGTCTGCTCTAGGTCTGCTATGTTTGTTTATGGAATGATATGGAGATTTAAGGCTACAATTCCTACCATGGCCGACCATTTCCAAGTTCTTACATTCCCTTCAGTGTTAGAAACGAGTCAGTAACGTATTTTGCAAACAACGTAGACCTGATGAGAGGGCTTCTAGAGGTGCCCTATCATCTTTTTCTGTATTGTTTGTCATGTTACACGTTTCTTTTAAAATGTCCCTGAATATTCACGATAGGTTTGGCCTGTTTCAAGTTTGGAATATACCGTTTCAAAACTGATATTATGAGCGTGTTTTGAAACAGAAAACCGCAAGAAGTCTTCTTATATTAACCCTTTGAATGCGGGAACGTTTTACTGGCATTTGCAAACAATGTAGACCCAGATCTGAGAGGGATACTTCTACCTGCCTTTTACTAAAAATACTTGATTTAATTCAGTGGCCGTTATAGAGAGGTTTTACTGTAGATCAAATTCTAAGTTTCTGCAATGGCCATTAATTCCTGTATTCCTTTGCCAATATATATTATTACAATCACTACGAATGTTGTCATTATTTCTAATATGAATATTCAAGAGTTAAAGGGTTAAAAGTCAGCACAGACTTGGTTCGGATAGAATGTTGCATTGATTTCTGGTGAACAAGTAAAACACCTCTAAACCAGAAATTTCATAAAAACTATTTAGGTACTTTAGGCTTGTGGTCGCTTAATGCAGGATTAAGAAAAAGACGACTTTCATCCAGCATTAAGCTGCCACCTGTCTTAAAGATCGGCATTAATATTCTGCTGAATGTCCGGTTAAGAGGGTTTTTACTGTACTCTGTACAGTGTGTATGGTGTCTAGACAGAATATTTATCCCTTACTACACTGTGAAAAAACATGTCTGCTTATAAAAGGGACTTATGCAGTTTTAACCACACCTGAGTCGGTCAAGCTTCTTAGGAACCATTTAGCGAGTGTTAAAGAGCTTGGCCTCTAATGAGACGTCGAGATAAATTGCCTCTCATATTGACCCAAGCCGTTTGCTAATGTGAGTACGGTTGCGAATAGCAGGATAAGGGTTGAACACCTCTTGATATATAATGACTCGTACTGTTTTCAAATGTATGTAGATCTATTCAGTCGAACAGAAACCAACCTTTCAAATGGTGAAAGATGATGTCTGATCTCTAAATAAACTCTAATCTGATTTTACCGACACCAGGTTGTTGAATCTGGTTTTTAGAAATTATTAATAGAGTGTCAAGCAACTTGGTTCCTAATGAGATATCGAGTGTCTAGTCGTCTTATCTGGATCCAAGCTGTTTGCAAATTCCAGCCAAACCGTTTCTGATATACAGTGAAACCTCTCTATAACGACCACTAAATTATATCAAGTATTTTGTGCTAAAGGCAGGTGGATGCTTAAAGCAATGTGAAAATAAAACAGAACGCTCCTATTGGAGCGTTCTGTTTTACTTTCACCTTGCTTTAAGCATCCACCTGCCCAAAATACCAACTAATTAACACAATTTAGTGGTCGTTATAGAGAGGTTTTACTGTACATGTATTTTGAAAAGCAGAGTTCTGTTGAGAATGCGCCGTCTGGCTGTCAAACAGTTTGAATCCTGATGAGAAGTTAACCTTTAGCCTGGTGAGCAAATTATTTTTACAGAATTTTTCACCTACTACATTTTCAGAATTCAAGCTATAATTAATTTGACTACCAAAATGCAACCAGGGTGTCAAACAGTTTGGATCCTAATGAGACGCCGAGTTACTCGGCGTCTCATCTGGATCCAAATGTTTGCATAGGTATTCACTTATACGACCATAGCAGGCTAAAGGTTAAATTACACCATAGCAACGAAAAGATTCTAACGGAACTGACTAAACATATAGTTGAAATACAGTAGAACACATCTAAACCGGAATTCTAGTAGAGAAAAATATGGAAACCTTTAGGCAGGTGGCTGCTTAATGCAGGGTGAAAATCATGCAGAAAGCTAGAGGAGCTTTCTGCATTAATTGCTCTGCATTAAGCTGACATCTCTCTCTAAGACCGATATTTATACAAAATTAAAAGTCCGGTATTGATTTTCATTTCTTTCTCAAAAGGCAATGTCGCAAACAGTGTGGATCCTATATTCTTAACATTCAATATCCTTACCATTAGTCAAATACAGTAGAACCCCTCTAATGCGACCATTTAATGAATAAACATGGGTTTTGTTATAAGCAGGTGACATCTGATCTTGGTCTATTTTGTTTGCAAAGACGTAGAAAGGCGTATCTATGGAATAACTGGTTAATGAGAAGCCGAGTTACTCGGTATCATTTCCGGATCCAAGCAGTTTGCCAATGCAATTCATGTCGAGCTTAGCAGGCTATGGGCTGAAACATGTATGTACAGTAAAAACTCTCTAAAACGATCAATTAATTATATCAAGTATTTTGTGTTAAAGGCAGGTGGATGCTTAAAGCAAAGTGAAAGTAAAACAGAACGCTCCTATAGGAGCGTTCTGTTTTACTTTCACCTTGCTTTAAGCAACCACCTGGACAAAAAACCAACTAATTAACACAATTTAGTGGTCGTTAGAGAGAGGTTTTACTGTATCAAGATTTGAACCAGGCGACACTTTTTTCAGTCCACATTTTGCTACGTGTGTTAGATGTCACTACTCTGTTTCTTATGATGTAAATTATCTGTACCCAGAAGTCCAGAAAAGATGCGTAAAACATTTCCAAGAATAACTTCTTCAGTTTCCCACCAAACTCTATATTGTGACCTCTCTCTAGAATCGTCTCTTTGAGACAATTGTAAAGAGTGGTCACAATATAGGGTTTGGGTGGAGAAAGAACGATGAAATATTTGAACACGTACATTTGTGTGTAGCCCTGTATATTATACAGTACAGTATACTACATTACTTATACTATTTTTCAACGACCACTCAATAGAGACCTAATTCCTGTTTGTTTGTTGTCGTTTTTTAGACAGACGGTAGCCTAATATAGGATGAAGCGGATAGTTCCTACGATCTTTCTTAACCCATTCCCTCATAGGCTATTTTTAGACCAACCTCTTTGAATGAATCTGCCCAAAGGAGCATTTACTAGAGAAACGTAAAGAATAGAATTTTGTAGTTTGAAACCATGTGATAAATAGAGCATTTGCTCATAATGGTTTCAGGAAGTGGTTATTACAGAGGCGTAGAAAGGCGTATTTATGGAGGAAAGGGTTAATTACTTTCGTTCTAGATTAAGCTACCGCCAGTTATCGTATACCTCATTAAGTGGTCACTATAGATAGGGTTTACTGTGTCTCATTAGCAGGACCATAAGTTACCGTAAACCCATCTAAACTGGACTTTAAATCTAGTAGAAATCTTGGAGACAGGTGGCAGTTTGATGCAGAGTGAAAGTAATGCAGATAGGTCCTATATGAGCTCGCTGCATAATTTCCATCCTGCATAAAGCAGCCACCTGCTTTAAAGTATCTAAATTCTTCTCGACTAGAATTTCGGTTTAGGGACGTTTTGTTGTATTATTATGGCTTGGAAATGTAAAAAGTATTAGTACGTGAAGATGCACGTGCATGTGCATGACTACACGTGAAGCCATCTAGACCGCCCATGTAATCGTCTTAGTTGGACAATAGATCACGACTACAAAATGACGTTTATTTACTTGTCATAGGATAACCGTTATCAAGCTGAAACATCGAAATATCAAAATGTGATTTAGAGCAAGTTTGCTTATTTCTGATTCGTTCAATGTTTTGAGACACAACTGACCGAATGTCAAACAGCTTGGGCGCTGATGAGGCGCCGAGTTACCCAGATACTCGTGTAGATCCAAGCTGTTTGCAAATGCGAGAAAAATGCTAGAAATTGTAACTAGTCAGCCCTGGCAACTTTCAAATGAATGAATGCATTAATTAATTAAATTTGATCCAGCTGAGACACCGAGATTCTGTGGGATTTGTCTGATAAGTGCCTATCATGGTCTGCTAGGTTAGCAAATTGAATTGTCTACAGTTGTTTCTATCTTTTTTGTTTGCTTAGTTTAAACATATTTTATTTCCAAATACATGTATACATACAAGAACATAATGCTGAACATAGTCATTTTGAGAAATGGGATTGGATCGGAAGCAAAGTTTGCTTATATAGATCCTCTCCCGATGGAGGTCATGTGCTTTTCAAACAGTCACATTATTATAAATACTACTACATTATTTTCGGAAGACTAAAATACATACTCAAGCTAGACTAAAGAAATATAAAGTAAAGTGAAAAGGAAGGAGCTACAGAAACGGAAAGGGTCACAAAACCATTAAACGGAATAAAAAGGGAGTAAAAAGAAAATGGCCGGGTTGCAGTCTGGTAGTCGAAGGACATGAGAGATGCAGTAGATTAAATGTTTGTTTTATTTTGGTTCTCAGTTTGTTTGTTTTTTTGTTGTTGTTTTTTGCTTGTTTGTTTGTTTGTTGTTGTTATATGTTTCTGAATCATCAAGTCTCAAGAAGTAAAACGTTAATTTAGCATCCGATATGATTTCAATGAAAAAGTAGATGATACCAGGTTATGAATAGACAGGGGACATTGATTCTCATTTTCCTTGCCACTATCACATCTGTAATGACTTCTATGCAAACAGTTTGGACTCAGATGAGACGTCGAGATTATCGGCGTCTCTTAAGGGTCCGAGCTGTTTATTACTTCTATAATCAGTTTTAAAGCAAATAGGAGAAAAGTATACCAATGAAAATTGTAGCAGGCGACAAATGTTCCAGACGACAATATTTGGCAGCTAAACAGTTAGAGCTGACTTATCCGAACAATTGGTAACCATAAATACGCTTGGGGATGTTGAGTAGGTTTTTCTCCTTCATAGGATTCCATTTGTTCCAGTTTTCTCCTGCTTTGTTTCCAAAAGTCAAATCAATTTTGGCAAGGATATGAATTACCCAATGTCATATCTGGACCCAAACTGGCATGACATACATTGCATTCACTTGAAACGTTCTAATGGTTAGTGATGTGACAAGCACAAGTCCAATCAATTGACCAATACCATCTCTATCATAAACAACAAAGCTGTTACCGTGACTACGAGGATAAAATCTGGCCTACGCACCAGCAGAAATGCTATCATGTACTATCATAACTAACTCTTTCCTGCAGTCTGACTAGATTATCTATCACAGAAACTAGTTACAGTTTAGACTAAGATTTACGTGATGCCTGATCAGTATCTAATCCCATTCACTCTCGGTCATTAGCTTATTTATCTAAACAAATGAATGGAGTAAACATATATCAGTGGTCGAAATAACTCATAAAAACGAGAGACTGAGCAGACGACATTTTTATAGGCGGGAAATGGTTTCAGTCACGAGCTGAAGAGCTGTTAAAAGAAGATGATAGCTTAACCCTTTACTCCATAAATACGCCTTTCTACGCCTTTGCAAACATGGTAAATCCAGATCAGACGGCCCCTATAGAAGCTTTTAATATAATTAAGATATGTATCCATGCTTATAAAACTTTTTAGTTGCGTCTGAGTTCGTTCTCTAGTTTTTGATTGGTCCGATTTGAGCCTTTGGCTCAAATCAGACCAATCAAAAGCTTGAGAACAAACGCAGACTCAACTAAAAACCTTTATAACCACGGGCCTTGATTCTATAATTTCTGCCATGGTCAATACTTGCTGCGTCCTTGTACTATTATAACGTAACATCTAATTAATATTCATGATGTCATTTTTCTTTCATGAATATTCATGGAGTAAAGTGTTAGTGCAGTCGAAAACAGAAATAGAAAAATATCACTAAAGAACGTTCTATGTTGCCGTAGCAACCACCCACTATGTTAATTCACTAAATGACAATTTGCATAACGTTCTACTGTATTTCAATGAACGAGGTGAAATCATATACACAGCTTACATGACAACGTGACATGGGGAATTATGGAGCTATGAATTGGATAATTATCAGTGCGACTGAACTGAATAATGGCCAGCCACATCTGGGCAAGTATACAGGTAAAACTATTTGCTATTGCCTTAAAATACAGGTGAACTTATTTCAAGTCTGTCACAGTGAGTTTTGATTATTTGATTGTTTTTGCAAACCGTTTGGAGCCAGATACATGTAAGACGCCGAGTAATTCGGCATCTAATCAGGATCCAATCTGTTCAATAGTGTATTTATATTTCAATGGAAAATGGGGAGAAAAATAGCAACAGACGAACAAGTCTGCGGACTGTGAAATGGTTAATAGGTCCTTTAATGAACACACACACTGGTCTTTTTAAGCAAGTAGCTATTCAAATCAGAAAGGGAATAATACAGCAAAGACATATAGCATCCATCTGCAGTACGTTTTTCCTGCACTTTGCTATCACTGGTCTTATA
Source organism: Azorinus chamasolen (assembly GCA_963576725.1). Taxonomy (NCBI): domain Eukaryota; kingdom Metazoa; phylum Mollusca; class Bivalvia; order Cardiida; family Solecurtidae; genus Azorinus; species Azorinus chamasolen. Next base: position 8,787,542 of record OY755243.1, on the reverse strand, counting down.
GACTGAATTTGATGTTTGTTTTCAGTAGCCGTTTACTGTATTTCATTAAACCTACACGACAGGACTAATATAAATGCGTCATAACAACATTGAAGTGTGTCATTTAAGTGTTTTAATAAACAATACAAACATAAAGTTCACTTATTGGCATTCGTCAACATTTGCAGCAGATTTAGTTCTTGCTTGGGTAAACCAGGATAAACCTGAGTAGAAGTCAAATTCTGGATAAAAGCCGTAACCATATGATACACATTGATAGAGTAGTGATGACACACAAGGCATGGCTCCAATTACAGTAAACCCTCTCTAACCTCTAGGAGCTTTCTGCATGACTTTCACCCTGAATTAAGCAGTCACCTGTCGAAAAGTATGTAAATTCTTCTCTACTAGAATTCCGGTTTAGAGAGGATTTACTCTATTTCTCTTATTTACTTACAGGGAAGATTCAATTCGCAACGAGATGAGTATCTAAAAGATTATCAACTGTTATTGTTTGACTGAAATGCTAGCTAAAGTAAAACAACAATTGTTTTCGAACACTAAAGTGAGTATCATTAGCGGTATTTAAGACAGGTGACAGCTTAATGCAGAGTGAAAGTAATGCAGAAATCTCCTCTACGAGCTTTCTGCATTACTTTCACCCTGCATTAAGCAGCCACCTGCCCAGAAGTACATAAATTCTTCTCTACTAGAATTCCGGTTTAGAGGGGTTTACTGTATTGGCCCTGCATGACTTTCACCCTGCATTATGCTGCCACTTGTCTCCAAGACCGATATTTATACCAAATTGATTGTCCGATGTACAGGGGTTTTACTGTTTATCAATATGTCTGAGTTGTTTTGCTGTATCTACAGCCTAATACCCATGACCGTGGTGTTTGCGGATGATGGACTCGGACATTTCCGAACAGACGATGCACATACTTTAAAAAATCACTGCCAATTGTACTGTTTTGAATATAGCAGGCGGGGGTGTAAAACAATATCGTTGTATGCTCTTATTAGATCAATGACTGTAAATAACCACAAACCAATATCAAATCTATATCGATATTGAATAAATGCTGAGTTCAGTGGTCATATAAATATGGAATCCCTTTTGTGCCATTGCTATATTGTGGATTTTCCTTACCCCATGTTCAGAGTACGTGAATGATTCAGAGTACGTGATTTTCTAGTCACGATGACAAGGCAGTAACGCAATGTTATCATTACAAGGCCTTATGAACGATCAAAATGGCAATACCTTACCACACTCTCATGATGACAATACCTTACCCCATTGTGATGGTGACAATACCTTGCCGCACTGTCATGGTGACTTTACCTTACCACATTGTCACAATGACAATACCTTAGCGCACTGTCATGCTGACAACACCTTACCACATTGTCATGATGGCAATACCTTACCACATTGTCATGATGGCAATACCTTACCGCACTGTCAAATTTACCTTACCACATTGCCATAATAACACTACCTTACCGCACTGTTATGATAGCAATACCATGTCTCACTGTCATACTGACAATACGTTCTCGCACTGTCATGATTGCAACACCTTACAACACTGTCATCATGACAACAAACACCTTACCACACTATATTGATAAGAAGACTTTACCGCACTGTCATGATGACAACAAAATACCGCACTGTAATGATTACAAAACCTTTCCACATTGTAAAAATGACAATACATTACCGCACTGTCATCATGATGACAACACCTTATAGCACTGTTATGATGACAATATATAACCGCACTATCATGATGACAACACCTCTCCACACTGCCATGATGGTGAAACCTTACTTAACTGTCATAATGACACACGTCACTGTACTGGTATAAGGTCATCGTGCTGTCAGGATAACAATAGCTCACTGCACTGTCATTGTAAACCAACACCTTAAAATACTGTTATTATGATAAAAACAGCTTATCACACGGTCTTGATGATAAGGCCTTACATAATTGTTATAATTACAACTCCTTACCATACTGTCATCATGACAACACCTTACCACACTATCTTGTTGACAAGGCCTTACCGCACTGTCACGATGATATTGCCTTACTGTATTGTTATGATGAAAACAACTTACTGCACTATTATGATGACAAGACCTTGTCACACTGTAGAAAAGGCAATTATTATAGCTACGGATTAAATATTTGTTTGATCAAACAAGTTTAATCATTCACTCTACGCACTGTAATGACACTACTTTACCACGTTGTAAAGATGGTAATACATTACTGCACTGTCACCATAACAAGACTTTACTGATATGCTATGATTACAAAACCTTACCGTTCTCTCCTGATGCCAAGACATTGTCGCACTGTAGAAACGGAAACTATGATAGCTACGGATTAAATATTTGTTTGATCGAAGTTAACCATTCACTTTAATTTACGCCGTTTAACGCATTTGCAAACAGAGGACAAAGGGACCAAGGTCTGTCCTGTGTGCTTATGAAGTTATACAGATCTGATTATGTTGTGGTTTCTAAGCCAGAATATCCTTTGAAAAACTTACGTATAAATTTGATTTAATTAATCAATTCACGCATAATTTTTCATTAGAGAAATGCTTCAGAAAGCGATATAAAGAAGATATATGGATGGCAGACTGAAATATATGCTATTTTATGCCTAGGTCACACATTCACGGATCACCTCGCCGATTCCACTACGGATTAAATCTCACGGATGACTCCGGAAAATGCCAATTTCGGTAGTCTGATTCGGATGCACACAACGTTATGACAACGGGCTTTGACGGTCACACATTCACGAATTTGACGCCGGATTAGCTACGGATACGATCCGGCATCATTCGTGGCTATCTGTACTGGTCCGTAGTTTTCCGTATTTTAGCCGTAGTCATATGTATTAGTACTTGTATATCCATGACAATTTTTGAACATGTTCAAAATTTGACCACGGATCAAACAACCCTAGTACATCGTTACTAAACTGTATTAGAACGTATACTGATCCATATTAGTCCGTATCACAATCCGTATCACTCGTGGCCCATTCCTGCCTTATCTTACCGTAGGTACGTCTAAACCCGTAGTCACACCACCGTTGTGTGCATCCGTAGTGGACTACGGAAATTGACATTTCCGGGATCATCCGTGAGATTTATTCCGCAGTGGCACCGGCGAGGTGATCCGTGAATTTGTGACCTAATACGGAAATGACACGGTTTAATACGGAAATAGCACTGTTTAGTACGGAATGACACGTATCAGGGCGTGTGCACTGCGGATGAACAACGGTTTACAACGGTATATGTAAGAGTTAGTACGAATAAGAACGGTCCAACATGGAATAGCAGGGAGCGAAACTGACCTAAGCAATCCTACTTCGGGCCTACGAATAAGTACGGTTTAATACGGTTTTAATACGGACTAAAACGGATCAGTACATTTTAATACGGTTTAGTAAAGATATACTACGGTTATTTGATCTCGGTCAAATTTTCAACATGTTCAAATATTGTCATGGATATACAAGTACTACTACGTATGACTACGTCTAAATTCCAAAAAGCTACGGATATACAAGTACTATTTGGCATGGTTACGGCTAAAATACAGAAAGTTACGGACCAATACAGATTGTCACGGATGATGCCGGATTGTATCCGTAGCTAATCAGGCGTCAAATCCGTGAATGTGTGACATAGGCATAAAATAAGGTTATTATTCTACGATTTGGAGTAAGAACATACCAATTTTTTTTTATATTGTTTTTCAATAAAAGTAATCGTTATTATGAATTTGATACCGACACATGTCTCATACCAAATGAACCCTTGGTAAATGACTTTCCTGTGAACCATCTGGTTTGAGTTTGCTCAGTCTACCTTTGTCGACATAAGCTGGATCAATGACATGAAAAAGAACCACTGACATACAAATACGACCTATTTGCAATAGAGTCGTCAGTGAAGAATTCACACTGACATCAATAACGTAATGACTATATTCATATTGTTTCCTGAAACAGCTGGATGAGTGATTGAAAAGCCTGATGTAAAACAAGGGTCAAAAGAAATTGTTCAATTCACGCCGCATGTTTTGATTCTGATGAAGATGTACAGTACTCAGATATTTGTAAAGCAATCAGGTTTTTACACTGGGAGTAAAGGACAGTAAAACCTCTCTATAACGACCACTACATTGTGTTAATTGGATGGTATTTAGGGCAGGTGGCTGCTTAAAGCAAGGTGAAAGTAAAACAGAACGCTCCAATAGGAGCGTTCCGTTTTACTTTCACCTTGCTTTAAGCAGCTACCTGCCTTTAATACAAAATGCTTGATGTAATTTAGTGGTCGTTATAGAGAGGTTTTACTGTACATACCAATGGTGTACTCTATGAATAACATACATGTATATGTTAAACTATTGGCAACAGCCGTTTGTTTATAGTAACAGTAAAGTTTCGCTAATGCGGCCACACACTTTATTTGCATGAAAAGCTGGAAAAGCAGGTGGTTGCTTAATGCAGGGCAACAACAATAAAAAAAGCTTTCTGCATATCTGTTGCCCTGCATTAAACTACCACATATTTTTAAAGATCTAGAATTATACTTGTTTTGGGTGATTATTAGAGACTTTACTGTAGTTATTCATAATATGTTGACAGCCATTAATAGTAATAAGTGTTATATTTAGCATACATGTCAAAATGCACGTCACATTTTTGTTACATGCATTCAGCCATAAAATCAAAGAGAATAATGTTGATCCAGCGTCATGGTGACATTGGTTTGTTATTTAAAATGTCATGACGTCATCAAAATGACGTCATCAAATGACGTCATGGGTGCAACGACGTCATGCATGCATTAGCGCATTATCCTCTTTGATGTTACAGCCAAATGATCTGTACGTTCTCAGCCTCCATATGCAATCAGTTTCATGGATCTGTTATTCAATTCTACATCCATGGAACATCCGTTTCAAAACTACAAATCTCACATCATCACTGCTATGGCCACCGATTCCAAAATATTTGTTTATTGGCTTCTCTCTCTCTCATGCCTCACATCACTCAAATGTTCTTTCATTCTCTCCCGAATTTCTCTCTCAATCTCGCCGATATAACTATTATATCGCATTTACTGCATTTAATTGCATATACTACATTTCTTTCTCTACAGTTAATATTGGTAGACACATTGTAAACTGATTGCCTATTTGTGTCACTAATACTTGACATTTCAAGAATACTGCAAGTAGCACAACCCTGTGAACAAACTGTATTGCTTGGTCTAACAATCCGGTTAGTTTTTTAATGCACCACATAGATTTTTATCACGCCTGAATGCTACAATTGGCAGTTGTTGAAATACTTCTTTAAGCCGGTCTGATCGGTGCAAAACCTTTGAATGTTTTTTACAATGTCATGTATATTCGGAAGCAGATTTGTCAAAACTAAAGGGACCCAATTCATTTTCCTATTAGATCTAACTGTTTGTTTCTTTACTAAAGTGGCAGACCTGTCAAGTTTATCCACCCTTACCAACTGATTTTCTATCATCCTGCCACTATATCCTCTCTTCCTTAACTGAACCTTGAGTTTATTTCTTTCTCTAATATAGTCGGATTCTCTTTCTCATATACGCTTAATTCTTAGTCCCAAACCATATGCTATGCTCTTCTTTGTACTAGGAGGATGACAGGAAGAATTGTTCAGGTACAGCTGTCTGTCTGTAGGCTTAACATAAAGATCTGTATATATATGGCCATTGTCTATTTTAACTAGAGTGTCCAGAAATTCTATCTGATCCAAACCATATCTAAGCTCTATATTAATATTCGGGTGAATACTGTTTGCATATTTCGCAAAATCTTCCAGTTCTTGAACTGTACCATCCCAGATCCCGAAATCATCATCAATGAATCTCATGTAAAACATTGACACCTTTTTGTTTGACATCAATTCTTCATCCCATTTCTTCATATATGCACAAGCAAAATTCTTTCCTAATTTGGAATCAATTGCCACCCCATCTTTTTGTATGAAAGTGTTATCTCCAAAAGAAAATGTGTTGTTGTCTAAAACTATTTGAATCATCTTCTGTATCAATAAATGGATCACTTCCGTTTGCAAGGCCTTCCATACATGCATCTAGTCCCTCTTTCTTTGGAACTGATGGATACAACTTTGCTACGTCAAAACAGAACAAAATGCAATTTTCTGAAAATGGTTCATTAATCTCTTTCAATTTGTTAATAAACTCAGTTGTATCCCTGATGTAGCTTGGTGAAGTTTCAACAAATTCACTAAGTTCATGCTCAGCAACCTCAGCTAACCTCTCAGTGGCAGTACCCATGCCACTAACTATTGTTCTAAAAAGGGCAGTTGGTTTGTGGATTTTAGGGTTCCCTTTCAATTTTCCTGGTCTGGAGTACTTTGGGATAAGATACTGTTTCTTTTCTTTTGATATGGCGCCTTCCCTAAACATTGTGTTTACTAGTTTTTTCACTTCTTTCAGGCTTATTTCAATTCGGTCACTATTAGTTGCCTCATACGAATCACTTGTTAAAACCTCTTTTTTCATTGACTCTATGTATACTTCCTTATCAAAATCAACTATACATGAACCCTTGTCTGCAGGTCTACAGAGTCTACAGAGTTCCTTTCTGTTTGCGTGTTCTTTTATTTAGTATTATAATTATTTTTGTTACTTGCTTATTTCCTGTTTTATGTGGTTTTCACATGTGTTACCTTACACTGGTTGACTCTTTCGTTCAGTATTTATTTCGAAGCATGATTGCGATATGCAACCCCTGTCTGTTTCCGCTATCCTCGTAAAATGTGAGTGTGAGTTTATTGGTAGTTTCTGCATTATATATTGCACAGCACTGCCATTGTCTTATACTGGTAGAATATAATTTCAAACAATTTGCACATATTATCATAGATGCAACTTTGATTGACCTTAAGTTCGATCGGTTTTGGTTTCTGGAACACTTAAGTACGTTTCATACAAATATGTGTATTGTTTTATAGAGCTTGTTTTCAAATTCATAGTTGTAAATATGTATATTAAAATGTGTGTATCAGTCACCATTTTATCTGAATGAGTATATTACTCCAGTTAGAGTAAACTCTTATTTTCGTATCAGGCGCGTTGCATTGCGATTCGTATGTGCTTAGTCTGCTAAATATTAATTGTGTGTATTGGCAGCCGACATTCGTATCTTCGAACAAGTACCATATGCTTTGTCTCATAGTTTGTTTATACAATGGACAATCGAATAATCTAACTTCTCCTAACATTCCTTTCAAATGCCGCCATGTAGTACAAATTAGTTTCAATTCCATAAAATTAAGTATACGCAAAGAAGTGTATTGAGATCAACATACGGACATACATATTCATGAACATCCACTTTCATGGATGTGAATTGAGATATTAAACATACATAATCATGCATGAACATCCAATATAATTGATTTGAATTGAGATCTACATATGGGCATTATAGGGTATGGGCATCCAGTATCGTTGTAATGAGATCTGCATACTCGTATAATTATGCTTCAAAATCCAGTTTCATGGAGTTGTATTTAGATTTATATAAGGGCATAAATATGCGTTAGCCAATATATGTGTATTATTTTGTTTATGCATATTGTTATATGTGTACTGTATTCTCGAATATACTGTATTTGTATTGAGATCTACACGTGGGCATAATTATGCGTTAGCATCCAATATAATGGAATTGTATTGATATCTACACGCGGGCATAATTATGCGTTAACATTCAATATAATGGATTTGTATTGATATCTACATGCGGGCATAATTATGCATTAGCATCAAATATAATGAATTTGTATTGAGATCTACGCACGAGCATAATTATGCGTTAACAACCAATATCATAGATTTTAAGATTTACATACAAACATAATTATGCATGAATTTCCCAAGGGGGGATGTTTTGCTAGCGAAATTTCATTTCGCTTACCAATCAATATTCAATATGCGATTTGTTTTCTTTTCAACAAGGGAAAATGTTATTCTACCATAACATTAAAGCTAATTGTCCAGAAACCACCTAGCAAACAGTATCCACCCTACAGCTTCACAATAGTTCAAAATTGAATTCGACATGCTCCACCACCATAATATTTGTATTATAAATGTTAGGGAGTTTACGATTTTACACAATCACCCAGAGACTAAATCTACACACGCGTTTGGTAAACAAAGTTCGCACATACACAGATGCATGTATTTTCCATATCCCACTACATTTAGCTAAACTACACTTTTGTTCTATTTTGACAGAATTCTAGAACATGTCATTGATAGACACTGTATTTGCCAATGTCGCATCTTGTGCTACCATTCAGGTAGGAAGCCGAGTAACTCGGTGTTTCATCGTGATTCCAAACGTTTGTTACTGTTGTAATGTTGTTGTTGATTTTTAAGAAAAAAGGCGAACATAAAACAAACAAAAACTATAGAAGGCAATAAATTTTCAGACGAGATTAATTGGACGAGGATATTTGGCAGCGATATAGTTTTAATCCCACGATTCGTATAGGTAGTGTATTTTGTTTTCTTTTGTTTTAAGCATATTATTCTGATATTGTTTTAGACTTGATTGGAAATCTATTGACGTGAAAAACAATGCACAAGAAGTATAACACAATTGTAACGGAACATATCTAATAAAACGTTTAACAATTGAATAGAAATGATAAATAAATTCAGCGGTTTCAAATGCGGGATAAAGAAACTTGCAAATTGATATTAGCTCTATAAATCTTCTTTGACTTACTTTTTATAGATTACGTCGTTCATTTTTTTCTGAGAGCTCATCTGATATTGTGTCTCAGCTTTTGATTGGTCAGATTTGAGTTCTCAAGCTTTTGATTGGTCAGATTTGAGCCAAAGGCTCAAATCTGACCAATCAAAAACTTGAGAACGAACTCAGACTCAACTAAAAGTTTTATAAGCATGGACCCAAGTTGGCGTTGTTATTTCATTACCAAACATTTGATACTCCAAATGCTTTGTCATATTGTAGTTGGAGTTACATTTAAAACATTAGTAAGTACTGACATTGTCTATATACGTCGGCTCTTTCGCATGGCCCGGCCCCATTCCAAACAGTATATGGAATAAAATATGCTTAAACTAACTAACAAATTCGCAATTAGCATGTTTCCGTTAGTCTTTCTCCTGGTTCTGAGGTTATAAATACTTCTGAGTATTAAATCATTCTTATGTATCAGACTGGTCAGAGTTTCTGCTGCTCAAATTGTGTCCACTCAGATGCTTGAGAATTGACACGGACCCATGCAAAGAGTTTTAAAACCTCGGGACTAGCAGACAACTATACTTACAGTGTAACAACGCATTTTGGAAACTCATGCGCAGATAGATTATAAACCTTTTATTTCAAACTGAGCTAATTGTGGCATAATGCGTTGTTCACGTAATTTCAAAATACTTCAAAGTTTGCCATTTCGACACATTATGAAACATCATATAACGTTTTCTTCATAGCAGCAGTAGTAGTATTTGTAGGTCTAGTCCTTGTACAAATGGACGAATGCTCTGGGAATCAATCGGTTCATGTATTAGACGCAATGATAGCAATAACGGCAGATGCACTATTGCAATATCATTTATCTAACAGAACAGTAGATAATGCTTCCCACTCCTCCTCTTAAGCAATGTAATATATTTGCAATGCGTTACCCCATTACCTCATAGGCTATTTTAAGATACGACCTTTTTGAATAAATCTACCGAAAAGGAGCATTATCTAGAGAAAGGAATTTTAAGAACTTCGTAGTTTGAAAGCATTGTGATAAATAGAGCATTAAAATGTTGCTCCTATAGGAGCAAATGATGTATTTATCACAATGTTTTCACAAAGTGAATTTTACAGACTCGTCAAAAGTCGTCAATATAAGGATATGGGTTAAGACGGTACAGTGGTTCAACACATAATGAAACAGTTACACACTTTGACTTTTTTTCAATCTGCACATTTGTCTTCAAAATAAGCTGTTACATTGCAGTGTACCCTAAGACCCGTATCTGTTCGTCAGATGTTATGTTAACTGGAAGTTGCAAGAAACATCACCCATAATTATCTGCTTTGTTTACAACTTACACTTTTGAAAGTTGAATATCTAAACTAAATGTATCCATCAGCGTTTAAGGAGAGAGTCCAATCAATATAAAAGGCAAATTAGTGCTATAGGATTTTGAAAGACAAGCTAAGTAGACCATGATCAGATGACACTGATATAGGTCTACACTGTTTTCAAATGACATTATAATTGTTTCCAGCATTTTTTGGGTTAAACCAGCGGTAGTTCCTGCATATTCTCTCAGCTGATGGTTTATACCTAATGCCACCCGCATTTTTTTCTACAAACCTTTCTTCCCTTAGGAATGTTTATATGTATCTAACAGACGAAGGAGTTACAGGTGCAATAAAACATAAACAATCGACACACTTCTTGTTAATAGGTCATCCACATTACAAGAAACAAGAATTACATTTGCGCATCTTAACAAAGATTACACCATCATACGCGTATGAATATCTGAGTGCATAATAAAGTTATCAACTTATCACCGCAAAGCAATAAAAAGTGTCAGAACATGGCACGCTCAACTATTAACCCATTTGCTCCCGGTGGGTTCTTCCATACATATATATTGGATTAGTCTATCTTTTATCTAAGGGATATCTGGTCTAAATTTTCATTTTATTTGCTTTATATTGAATGTCCTATCAGTAAACAGTGTAGACTCTGATCAGACGCCGCATTATGCGGCTGATCAGAGTCTACACTGTTTGCCTACGTCCCATATATTGGATCGTGGGAGCAAATGGGTTAACCATATACATGTACTCCAAAGAGACACCTTTTGATATATTTGCAAACAGAGTTTAGTAGCACCTGCCCTAAGCAGTCATTCATTTATTGAATATAGAAGTCTTAAAAAGCACGTGGTTGCTTAATGCAGGACAAATGTATAGGATCGTCTAGTAACTTTCTACAGAACTTTTGATTTAATCTGCCACCTGTCTTCCACACCCATAATTAGTCCCTTTTTGATGGTCGCTTAAGACAGGTTCTACAGTAGTTCCAGATCAGATGTCTGGCAGGAGACGTCTAAGCAGGGTCTGCTCTGATTGCTGATAGTAAAGCTTAGGTTTTATTCTATACTTTTTAGCATAGCTATGTATTCATTTATTTTACATAACCATTTAAACTAATTATTTCATATACACGCTTTTTCACGCCTGTGCCAGCATAGTAGACACAGCTCATCCGATTCCTGTAGGAGCCATTAGATCAGGGTATGCTATGTTTGCTTATGAAATTATATAGATATGATTCTAAAGCTTCTGTCAAGGAAAATATTTTTTTGGTCAAAACGCTTTTATAAAAGTCAGCTAATTAATAGTCATGATGTCTTTATTTCTTACTAAATATTTAAGACAAATGGTTAAATAATTACTATAATGGGAGGAGTCTACCATGAAATGTATTGAGGTAAATGTGTATATAAAAAGAAACGCGAGGCTTTGGTGGCCTTCATTAACAAGTGGCTGCTTGTGTCGCCATATGTGACTATGCAATGACTGAAAGCAGTCATAACCGTATAATCAATGTAGCATAGTCCATAATGTTGCAGTGATGTTTATATATCATTCTATATTACTCTTTTGAATATATTAATATGTAGCAAGCCAATACAGTATAGTGACTAACACCATGTACTAGTTAGATACATGTTTCAATCGGGCATGCAGTTTCTGCCAACAATATATAGTCGTTACCTTGACAACCACAGCAGAAATGAACATTTAATTAGCTTTTGTTTCCCAAAGCACAACTACTGCGTTGTGTGACGAAAAACGATTTCGTTTCTCGAAGTCAGAGCATTTATTGTGAGGGATACATATTATAGAGCTTAGTCATATAACGAGGAGAATCAATATATACACTGGTATAGAGATCATTCCATACTAACATAACACCATAACAATCAAATACAGTAAAACCTCGATTATCCGAACACTAAAATACGTATTATTATAGATCTTTAAGACAGGTGGCAGCTTAATGCATGGTGAAAGTCATGCAGAAAGCTCCTCTGGGAGCTTTCTGCATGACTTTCATCATGCATTAAGCAGCCACCTGCCTAAAAGGGTCTAAATTCGTTTATAACGAAAATTCGAATAATCGAGGTTTTACTGTATACATAATAGCTGGCGATACGTACTTACGTACTAGCGTAACATCAGACTGAAAGGTGAAAACAGTATTTTGTCCAAAATCGACGAAAAATCGACATCTAAGTGGGGTAAACTTTGATAAACGCTCTGTTCTGTCTTATCATGACAATTTTGACCTATTCCCTCATATTGACGCCTTTTAATGCCTCTTTTTGTCACCTTTTGAACCATTGTGATAAACAGAGCATTTTCTTCTATAGACGCAAATGCGCTATTTATCACAATGGTTTAAAAACTACACTATTCTAAATAATGTCCCGGAGTGCGTGCTCCCGGATCCTACGGTGCGTATATTATATTTGGATCAGGCTGCGCTCCTGACAATTAATTGAATACAAGTAACACACTATAAGATACATGAAATTAACTTCTGAAGCTATAAAATATAAATCTTCTGTTTCATTACATAATATTCAGTCACAAAAGTAGTACATGTATATACATCAATACATCTATCTCTATGTACATTGCATATAAATAACACTCCATTGGTATAAATAATAGCAAACATGAATTGAAGGTATAGGATCAATGCATCAATAGACCGATCATCTGCATAAGTTATGCAAAAAAAGTGTTGTTTACATTCATGGAGTTACATACGAGCGACTGGTTTATTTATATATGCATTATCTTTTGCACTTGTATGTAATTTATTTTTTTCACAGTGATCACTGTCTTAAGCAGTCATCAACGGAGGTCAAATTATTTGTATGTAAGGCTGGGTGTATTTTAATGCTGGACACACGCTACGTAGAAAATTCCTATATGAGCTTACTGCATTAGTTTTGCCCTGCATTAAGCAACCGTCTGCTTTTTAAGACTCTTGCATTCAATAAATGAATGGCCGCTTAGGACAGGTTCTGCTGTAAACGACAAAAACACGAGCTATACTCTTGACAAATATGTATGTAAACATAACGTGACCTGCAATAACCTACAACTGATTTCCATTAACCAGTATCTCACTGAAGAAACCCATGTCGACTCAAATTTTAACCTAGTGCACTTTTTGACTACTTTCGATTCGATCAAACATCTGGGAAAAGATTGACCAGATGTCAAACAGACTGGATCCTGATGAAACGTCATGTTACTTGGCCTCTCATCTCAAATCAAAGCTATTGGCATATGTGAGTAATGTCATGGTTATCGAGATAAGGGTTAACTCATTCCCTCCTAGGCTGTATTTAGACCAAACCTCTTTGAGTAAATCTACCGAAAAGGAGCATTTACTGTAAAAATGGGATTTTTAAAAGTGTGTAGGTTTAAAACCATGATGATAAATAGAGCATTTATAGGAGCAAATGCTCTGCAGTAAAACCTCTCTATAACGGCCACTAAATTGTGATAATTAGTTGGTATTTAGGGCAGGTGTATAGGCGCGTTCTGCTTTACTTTCACCTGGCTTTAAGCAGCCCCCTGCCTTTAACACAAAATATTTGATGTAATTTAGTGGCCGTCATATAGTGGTTTTACTGTATTTATCACCATGGTTTCAAAACACGACTTTCACAGAAGCATCAATAGGAGAGAATGTGTTAATGTATCTAGATAAGGGCTAATGTACTTAGATAAGGGTTATATAATATAATATGTCACAAAAGTAAACTGATCTTCAATGGTATCAGTTTTAATAGTTAATACTCTACTTTGCATCTACTACCAAAGAAATATGAACAACATAATTATATATGCATTCATGCTTTATCACATCAAAGCAGGACGAACGTTTTTCAGACAGTTCCCGTGAGAGCTTTTTGTTGTGGGAGCTTTCTGTTGTACTTTCGTCCTTCATTAAAAAACAACGTGATTTTAAAGACTGGGTGGCTTAATATCGTTACACTAATTAGTAACAGACACGTCATACACTGATCGCAGTTTGTATTTATGTATATTAGTGTTATATATGGGATATATATTGGATATGAATTACATGTATGTTGATATTGCAAATAGATTCGTTTTTGAATGGTTTGAATGAGTATTGTATAAAATAAAACTTAAATGGAAAATATTAATGCACAAGCTCAAAATAGGTTATTATATATGTACCTTATATACATACCTTAAAACTTCCGATCTGCTTCCCATCAAAGTGTTCATGTAAGGCCTTCACTTCAAGTAACATTCATGACTATTTATTAGATGATTGTTTATACATTAATAGCATCTGAACACACTGTGCGGGAAACAGTTCTATGTGTATGGTATATGTGTATGATATATGTGTATGATATGAGTGTATGAGCGCTGTTCATTTGCTGTAAATCGTTGTTTATAGAGTGTGTTTTTTTATATTTAACATCCCTTGGCGCTATGTGGCATTTTCAGTGACTTTTTCTTAATAAGTATCGCAGTGACCTAGACCAAGCCCAGATTTTTAGTTTTCAGTAAAGCGTTTTGTGACATCATACATTTGCGCACGTTATATTGTTACATCTTGGTCCATGCTTATAAAACTTTTAGTTGAATCTGAGTTTGTTCTCAAGTTTTTGATTGGTCAGAGGCTCAAATCTGACCAATCAAAAGCTTGAGAACGAACTCAGAAGTGTAGAAGCAGATGGAGACATTCTGTAAACATAGGTTTTGCAGCCATTTAATTTTGACTTAACCTATTCCCTCATAGGCTATTTTTAGAAAGCACCTCTTTGAATAAATCTACCGAAAAGGAGCATTTACTAGAGAAAAGGAAACTTTTAGGATTGTGTAGCTCTGAAAGCATTGCGATAAATAGAGCATTTGCTCATATGGAGCAAATGCTCTATTTATCACAATGGTTTCAAAAAATGACTTTTACAGAGGCGTCAAAAGGCGTCAATATGAGGTGTTCTACACAACTGATTATGTTCAGTTTTGTGTAGGAATCTTTCTCAGTAAACAATATATGTATGTCACTGGCAGTCTAATTGGTGCTTCTGGAGCTCTCATGGTTTCAGTAATTTTGTCTTTAGGACATTAATTAGATCAAGTTGCCAGAAACCTAACAGCAACCAGCAGACAAAAATAAAATTAAATCTACGTAGATGTGATATGATTGTTATCTGAAATACTGATTAGGTCTGTTTTACAGTAACTCGGGGATGTCAGAGTCTTAATAACAAGGGCAGTGTACTTGTATATAGATTTTACAAAATGACGAACGTGGTCGTTTTATACATTGTATCAAACCGCGTTCTCTGTCAGATCAAACCTATAATTAGCAGTCCGCTAGGCCTAATAAGTCACCATTGCTTTTGTATGGATGCAGCTATCACCTCGATGGATAATGGTATTGACGTCATATTTAGTTATAATGCTATCTTAACACCATGCCTTTTTTCACTATTTTGAACAGAAATGTTTATAAAAATATTTATTTTACTCCATGAATATTTGTAAGAAATAATAATATCATGAAAATTAGTAAGGTAATTTGTTATAATAGCATATGAACACAGGAACGTTTGGCCATGGCAGAAAGTGTAGAATTAGATATATATTAAACCATAAGCACACAGAGCGGACATAGATCAGACGGTTCATAATGGAACAATATGCTATGGGTCTACTCTTTTTGCAAAGGCATAGAAAGGCGTTTTCATGGAATAAAGGGTTAAACAGTTTCCTTCCCACCAAACCGGTGTATATACATGCATGTCGTTTTCAACTACAAGGGTGACAACAACGTGTTTCTTGATATTTGTACATACTATCGGCACTTTCTGAGTACGTATTGATTAACCCTTTCCCTCATATAAATGTGTATTCACGCATTTGCAAACAAACTAGACCCATATCAGACAGCTCCTAGAGGAGCTGTCTGATCAGGGTCTGCTCTGTTTGCTAACGGAATTTGATAGATCTGCATTTATACTTTCTAAAATGACTACAATGTTCCACCTACCATATTTCATTATAACTTTTTTATTCATGAATATTCAGTAGGTATTAAAATCTGGAATAAACTTAGAACAGGGAAAGGGTTAACCTTTGCCCCGTTGGAAAAACAATACTGCCTGCTTACATTTGGATCTTGTACAATTACGAATACCTCTAATTCGAACGAGGCTATCAGAAACTATTGGCCGAGTGTAAAACAGCTTTGCTCCTAACGAGACGCCCGGTTACCGGGCGTCTCACCTGGGTCCAAGCTATCTGCAAAATCAAGTCATGTCTCGAAATGGCAGGTTAAGAATTAATATGCTATTACCTTTAACACTAAATTCTAGTTGATTTTTGGGCAAGCGTTTATGAGATATGAACTATCTCTTTATCATCCCCCAGTACATACTTTATATGTGTATAATAGAAGTCTTAGTCCCAAATATTTCTTGACATGTTTTATGTGATTTTATGGTACAGTGCTCCCTCTCTACAACGACACCCTTTGGGATACGAGGATTGTATGTGTTGTTCAGAGGGAGTTGTTATAGGGAGGGAGAATCAAACATAATTAGCTTGTTTTCAGATCCCCAGATAAGGTGTATTTCGAGACCTAAAACCGTTATGCCTCTATCAAACCCTATGTTGTGACCACTCTTTAGAATCGTCACAAAGTGACGATTCTAAAGAGTGGTTACAACATAGGGTGTGATGGAGGCATAAACAAAATACGATGGAAAAAAGTTGTTTCTGGAGTCTTGTTGTTTCGGAAACAGTGACATGCGTTGTTGTAAGGGGGGAATCGTTATTGAGAGGGTCGTTGTAGGGAGGGAGCACTGTACAGCAATGTCTCTGCACTAGTGAAAGCTGGTTTGCTGTTTAGTCATGTATATTGTACAAGTATTTAATGTATAGTCTCTAGAGGGTCACTTATGACTGGTTACATTCATGCTAATGTGATGTATTGTAATTGTAAATGTAGTGTGTACATGTAATGTAATTGAGACTTAAATAAAATATTTTAATTGAACCGATCGTGTCACATATAATATTTGGAACAATTCTGTTCTTTTAAAACTAAGTTAATTATGTTATACTTTACCTTGGCGGCCAGTCTCTACATCAAAGAGCGTAGATACTGATCGGATGTAGTATTTGGATAAGAATTATCGTAGTGTATCCATTTACTGCTGACTGTTGCCTAAATGTCCACGACCGGACTTTAATTTAATGAGACAGTGTGATGTAGCAACCTTTAAAAGACCGGGGTCCATGCTTATAAAACATTTAGTTGAGTCTGAGTTCGTTCTCAAGTTTTTGATTGGTCAGATTTGAGCCTTTGGTCAGATTTAAGCATGGACCCTGGTCTTTTAAAGGTTGCTACATCACACTGTCTGATTAAATTAAAGTCCGGTAGTGGACATTTAGGCAACATTCAGCAGTAAATGGATACACTACGATAATAAGCATGGACTCAGGTATACATGCAGCATGTTATAAGTACCTAATTAAGCCTCAGCCTGTCACATACTTTTTATCACTATGCCCACTTTGAATATTAATTAGCCAATTGTTTACAGAAATATACAAGATATCTTGAAATTACTTTCCTAGACAAAAGCATAAAGCATGCATGCATGTCTTTTCCATGGCAAACAGTGTAAACCCGGATGAGAGAGATCCTATAGGAGCTCTTTCATCTGGGTCTACACTGTTTGCAAATGGCAAAATAGTTGTGACTGGCAGGCTATGGGTTAACACTTATCCAGTCAAGAAAGTATCTGTGGTGCAGTTGTGTCTACCTCCAATTAGAGCAAGCATTTCAGGGTCCATGCTTATAAAACGTTTAGTTGAGTCAGAGTTCGTTCTCAAGTTTTTGATTGGTCAGATTTGAGCCTTTGGCTCAAATCTGACCAATCAAAAGCTTGAGAACTCAAATCTGACCAATCAAAAGCTTGAGAACGAACTCAGACTCAACTAAAAACTTTATAAGCATGGACCCAGATACTATGAACCCTTCCTTATATTGACACCTTTTGTAAAAGTCATGCTTTGAAACCATTGTTATAAATAGAGCAGTAGATCCATATTTATCACTATGTTTTCAAGACTACACAGTTCTAACATGTTCCTCTATTTCTATTAAATGCTCATTTTCAGTAGATTTATTCAAAGATTTTGGTCTGAAAACCAGCATATGAGTCAGTGGGTAAACCGTGTCCAACGGCTTGGAATCCGCCAAATTAATCGATGTCTCATTTGGGTCCAAACTGTTTGCATATACGTGTAAGGTCGCAGTAAGCGGAATAATGTTTGAAAATGAATGAAATAGACAATTGTTATACATCGATGAAATATCGCCGTTCCTCGTTACAGTCCAGGTATAAGATGAGATGATTTAGTTGACCTGAACAACTCACCTAGTTAACCTCAACGAGGCACCATACGCCCTTTCTCTAGCTTTGTATATTTATGAATGTTCAGATTACTTTTGATTCCTGTTGCTATTTTTAATTCCTAGACATGGCCTATCAGTAACAAGGTGGATGTTTGATTTTTAGGAGCGTAAAATGCAATCAAGTTGTGTGTTTAACCATCAGTTTTGTCAATGAGACAAATTCAAGTCATTATTCATTTACAACGGATCAATGCTCCAGTTTCTTCTACCGTAGGTAAAAGAATGCAACGTGTTCTATCTAATCAATGAGATTAATACAAAGTGTTTCACTGTGGAAGACATCTCCACACGGACGTCAGTTTACATTGTAGTGACTCAGGACTTAATCTGTTTGTACGCAACGGAGGTAACAATTATATTTTTGACTGATGCATACATATTTATGAATTGCATTTTGATGAACATTTATAGTATAATTTTAAAATGTTTTAAATGCCACTTTATGTTATTTGAACCGAATACTCCATAGATACGTAATTTTAGGCATGAGCAAACAGAATAGATCGCGATCCTGCACTTCATATAAACATATTTTTATGCATTCGGAAACAAGGAAGACCCAGATCCGTCGGCTCCTAGAAGAGCCGTCTGATGAGGGTCTGCTCTGTTTGCGTATAATAAGTAAAACCTCTCTATAACGGCCACTAAATTGTGTTAATTAGTTGGTACTTAGGGCAGGTGGCTGCTTAACGCAAGGTGAAAGTAAAACAGAACGCTCCTATATGAGCCACCTGCCTTTTACGCAAACTACTTGATGTAATTTATTGGCCGTTATAGAGAGGTTTTACTGTATGATATAGACATGATTCTATGGTTTCTGTCATGATAAAAGTTCCCTTGTTCGTAGAGTCATGATACAATTTAATATTCATGATGTCATTAAGACCTACCTAGCTATACCTACCTACCATCTAAATACATGCCTACCTATATCCGTACATAGACTCTTTTACCTACCTGCATTCATGACTGTTTCTCTACTCGTCTATTTGAAAAAGTGCCATGAGAAAGGACAGTGTAGATCTAAACTCATCCTCTGTGTCTTCATCTATTGGCAGTTTAAACAGTGTAAATAGATGGACAGTTACATTGTGTCAAAGTGTATGAGTGTCATACCTTGTAGAGTCTGATCAGACATATTGTCTGAGATGAGACGAATGATCTAAGTCTTCGCTGTCTGTAAACCAATTTGTCTGTTTTTCTCATGACAGTGATAATATCTATATACTTCCGTTTATCAGATTGGCTTTCTAAACAGTATAGCAAGGCATATATTACAGTTGTATGTCTCATTTCGCGCTAAATAATTTTCATCTGCAGACATCGTTGTCTGCTTTCAATTTCATGTTTGACTTTCAGTCAGTTTTCTTCTTTAAAACGTACGTGGTATATCAAATAGATTGGATCCTGATGACACACCGAGTTACTCGGCAACTGATCTTGATCAACATTATTTGTAACGGTAATCACAGATACGCCCATTTCAGTAAGCCCTGCGATTCGCTTTCTAGCGACTTCAGCCTTGATAGAATTAATCAAATATATCTAGTTTCCTTGTAGCCTGTATATAAAATATTCGCGAGAAGAAAATACAGTAGAGCCTGTCTTAACCATTTCCCTTATATTGACGACTCT
This sequence comes from Azorinus chamasolen, assembly GCA_963576725.1. Lineage (NCBI taxonomy): Eukaryota > Metazoa > Mollusca > Bivalvia > Cardiida > Solecurtidae > Azorinus > Azorinus chamasolen. Next base: position 8,767,263 of record OY755243.1, on the reverse strand, counting down.
GTAAAAAAACACCTTTTAAAACCATCGTGATAAATAGAGCATTTGCTCCTATGGAGCAAATGCTCTATTTATCACAATGGTTGCAAGACAACACAATTCTATTTTTTTCTTTTTGCTAGTAAATGCTTCTTTTCGGTGGATTTATCCAAAGAGGTTAGGTCTAAAAGTAGCCTATGATGGAAATGGTTCAGTGGTCATTCACTTATTGAGCATAGGAGTCTCAAACACAGATAGTTGCTTAAAGCAGGGCAAAAGTAATACAGAAAGCTACTATACTACACTACTTTTGACCTGCATAAAGCTACCACCTGTCTCACAGATCAATAAGTAGACCCCTTTTTGGTGGCAGATTTCTATTGTAGACATATATATGGTTTCCATATATCTACTCCCTACTTATCCACATAAGTATTAACCCTTTCGCTGCCAATGCCGGATCTGTGATTACCTATGCAAACAGTTTGGATCCAGATGAGACGCCGAGTAACTCGGTGTCTCATCAGGATTCAAACTGTGTGTTACTGTTACTATGTTTTTGAAACAAAAATGAAGAAAATAAACAAAATGAAAATTTATAGCAGACAACAAAGTTAGCAGACGGCAGAGTTTGGCAGCGAAAGGGTTAATGACGAATCCGAGATAAAGGCTGTGTTTTATTGTGAAAACATCCATTCATATTTTATTACTACGTTAATTCTGAACATCACTGCTGTAACAAGACGGTAAAAATATAGAACAATTTTTTGATAATATCCGCCTGGTTCCGAGACATTATGATATCTGATAACTAGACAGCACAAATTGTATAGTGCTTCGATATCGGAGTTGTTATTGGATCGCAGCACGCGCACTGTGTTATACATTGAATGGATATTCTTTGAGGGTATTAGCATCTGACTTAGATCTTCTGCTGCCATATATTGTCGTCTGCAAAACATGTCGTTTGTAGCACTTTTATTGCTATATTATCTGCCATTTTCTTTACAAAATAACCCCACTGGCACAGTAACAAACAGTTTGGAAACTGATGGTTCTGGATCCAAACTGCTTGCAAAGTTATCTACCGAAGGAGAAAGCATTCATCCTTTCATTGTTTGACATTAATTTTAGAAATAAGGACATTATATGAATAGTTAATGAATTGTATGTGTCCCCACACAATTGGGAAGGAGGCATATTGAGTTTGTACTTTTTGTCTGTGTGTTAGTCTGTGTGTTGGTCTGAATGTTGGTTTGCCTGTCTGTCTGTTTGTCTACGCTTGTACTAAACGTTCCCTTGTGAAAGCGCATTTCGACACATCTGCAAACAGACTAGACCCAGATCAGACGACTCCTATAGGAACCGTCTGATCAGGGTTTGCTCTGTTTGCTTATGGTGTACTATAGATCTAAGCCTACAGATTGTGCCTGAGCCAAAATGTTATGTGATCATATGCCATTATGAAAAAAATAGTCTTATTAATATTCATGACGTCATCAATTCCTACATAAAAAATCATCAGGGAAAGGGTTAAAACGTGTTGATCAGATCGTTATCGAACAAATGTCCATGTTCTATTTTGTGGATTTGAATGAAACTTCACAGCTATGTTTACCTTGAATTGTAGTTGTGCATATTGCTAAGGTGGTCTAGTTCTTGAAGTGTAGTTGTGCACATTGCCAGGGGGATCTAGTTCGATTATTTTCGCGTAGTTGTGCACTTTGCCAGCGTGATCTAGTTCGATTATTATCACGTAGTTTTTCACCCTTTTTAACTTTGAACTTTCATTTTTTCGCTTAGTATGTAGGGACGTTTTTATGAAACTTTGCCAAAATGATATATGTAAACTTTTGTTTGTGGTAGAGATATTAGGTTGTACTTTTTTATTTAGGGGGGTGGGGGGGGGGGGGGTGAGACATGTGTTTGTTATTTCAAACACAAGTTCTAGTTATAAACATATGCACAGAATGTGCTTTGGTATTAGTAGGAACTGTTGAACTGTTGGGTTAGATATATAGATGATTTTACATGAGTGTTCATAACAAATTGTTTTCATGAAACAAGTTTACTATGATAATATGACATGAACTTTAGCGAGTGTAATATTCATTATTGTAAATGAGCTTCATGAAAGCAATTTGTAATAAACTAGAATGTAAGATTCTTTTTATCACATAACCCTTAAAAAGTGTCATAGAAAGTGACAGAGACACTATCTGAGGGCCGTTTCAGCCATGGTTTACAACGGAGTACAGCCGGAGTTAACGCTTCGCTTGCTATTCGCGTCAATATCTACCTGTAAATAGTGAAGACCCAGATGAGACAGCTCCTGCAGGAGCTGTCTCATCAGGGTCTGCACTATTTACAAGTTGATTGTGCAACCAGTGCACTCCACAGCAGTGATTGCACAGCGACATACTTGTACACAGTGAAGATATATGTAACTATACAACAGGACATGTGTAAAGAAGGAGAAATGTATTTTAAAATTCAGCAAGCGAAGGGTTAAACTGCTCACGCTCATGTTTGCTTATGTGCTTCAGTAAAGTTTTCATGCGTTAATATGCCATTTTAAAAAGTAACCTTATTAATATTCATGATGTCATTAATTCCTATACATGAATATCCGTGGAGGAAAGGGTTAAATATACCGATATAGAATACTCGTACAGTAGAACCCCTGTAATGCGACCACTTAATGAACAAACATGGCTGTCTTCATAAGCAGGTGGTTGCTTAATGCAGGTAAAAAGTTATGCAGAAAGCTCCTATAGGAGCTTTTGCATAACTTTCGTCTTGCATTAAGCTACCACCTGCCTTTGCCAATGTCAATTATTCTGAATGCCCCTTTTTGGTGGTCGCATTAGAGGGGTTTTACTGTATGTCAATCATCTAGCAGTTGTATAGTGTGGAATGTTGCACGTTGTTTCGTTTGACAGTATTGTAAAGCCGTATCTCACTATATGAGACCCGAGTCACACTTGCAAACAGATTGAATCCAGATGAATGACTGAGTACCTCGACATCTCATCATTATCCAAGATGTTTGAGACAATGCCAAACGTTTCTTAAAAGCTTGTGTCATGACACTCGGTCAATAGTTTCTCAAAAGCTTGTGTCATGACACTTGGTCAATAATTTCTCAAATGCTTGTGTCATGACACTTGGTCAATAATTTCTCAAACGCTTGTGTCATAACACTTGGTCAATAATTTATCAAAAGCTTGTGTCATGACACTTTGCCAATAGTTTCTCAAAAGCTTGTGTCATGACACTTGGCCAATAATTTCTCAAAAGCTTGTGTCATGACACTTGGCCAATAATTTCTCAAAAGCTTGTGTCATGACACTTGGTCAATACTTTCTCAAATGCTTGTGTCATGACACTTGGTCAATAATTTCTCAAACGCTTGTGTCATAAAACTTGGTCAATAATTTATCAAAAGCTTGTGTCATGACACTTTGCCAATAGTTTCTCAAAAGCTTGTGTCATGACACTTGGCCAATAATTTCTCAAAAGCTTGTGTCATGACACTTGGCCAATAATTCCTCACAAGCTTGTGTCATGACACTTGGCCAAATAGTTTCTCAAAAGCTTGTGTCATGACACTTGGCCAATAGTTTCTCAAAAGCTTGTGTCATGACACTTGGCCAATAATTTCTCAAAAGCTTGTGTCATGACACTTGGCCAATAGTTTCTCAAAAGCTTGTGTCATGACACTTGGCCAATAATTTCTCAAAAGCTTGTGTCATGACACTTGGCCAATAGTTTCTCAAAAGCTTGTGTCATGACGTGTCATGACACTTGGCCAATAATTTCTCAAAAGCTTGTGTCATGACACTTGGCCAATAGTTTCTCAAAAGCTTGTGTCATGACACTTGGCCAATATTTTCTCAAAAGCTTGTGTCATGACACTTGGCCAATAATTTCTCAAAAGCTTGTGTCATGACACTTGGCCAATAATTTCTCAAAAGCTTGTGTCATGACACTCGGCCAATAGTTTCTCAAACGTTTGTGCCATGACACTTGGTCAATAATTTCTCAAATGCTTGTGTCATGACACTTGGTCAATAGTTTCGTGGACAAACTAGTTATAACGAAATATGGATGGTGGAAATCTTTAGCCATTTTAGAAAGTAAAGCAGACCCTGATCAGACGGTTCCGTTTGCTAATGCGTGGAAACACGTTTATATGAAGGTGAGGGTTAACTCTTTCCCTCATATAAACGTATTTTCACGCAATTGCAAAAAGAGCAGACCCAGATCAGACGGCTCCTATAGGAGCCGTCTGATCAGGTTCTTCTCTGTTTGCTATTAGAATTTGATAGATCCAATTATTTGCTTTTTTAAATGTCTACAATGTACCACCTTCATTATTTCTTTATAACTATTTTGTGAATGAATATTCAGTAGGTAGTGAAAATTGGCCTAAATACAGAACAGGGAAAGGATTAATATCAGGTTGTATTCTGCCGATATTCCTCTGTCCTATAGTGAAATACAATGTCCGAAACGACTTTTTTTTAAAAACAAAAAAGACTTTTGCCACACATTGATAATAATTATAATTATTGCTTCTTGCATGTTTTCAACGTCAGTGTGCGAGCATCGGTTTGACTTATCGTCCCATCATTTTTAAGCCTAAAGATACCTTTACAATAACAGGAATGCAAATTAACGATGTTGATTAGATCATTATCGAACAAATGTCCATGTTCTATCAATTTATGAGCAAACGCAATAATAGGCTGTAAAAGTAATACTACTTCCCCGGAAGAGAAGCGATGAGATTCCCCCCGTGTTGGGTGAAAAAAATCTAATTGGGTCAAACGACTGAAGTGCCTGTTTCCTTAATATAACCAAGTGGTTGCATTACGACAAATCTGAGGAGCGATATTTGTCTGAAAATCAATTGCCCTGTCATAGCTATTTGAAAATTGAACGTAGCGTACACAAATGCAGAAGCGAAATAATCGACCATTTTAGTTTTTATATGTATATATGAAAATTCTGAAATAGTTGGTTCATTAATACAATTTGATTAGGATCTATTCTGTTTACTTCAAGAACTATTTAGGTCTGGTTAGTCAGTTTCTGCAATGACCAAAATACCATGTGTTTATGTACCATTCTAATCAATCAGCTCATACATATACATACTGTACCATTATTTTTAACAAGCCTATCACCAGGTAGAGAATTAAGCATTACATTATCACGTAATCGTCGGCGTGGGAGTGCCGAAACAGAGCGCCGCAAATGGCGGAATGTGCATTTGTTTTATCTTTAAGAGAGAATACCCGGAACAAAAACATGACGTTTAATCGTAAGCCAATCACAGCGCTGCTGTATTACTACTATGTGTGCAAATGACAAAACAACCGTCAGCTATAGCCTATTTCATTTTTTGTGGCACTTTCAAGGGTTATGTGATAAAAAGAATCTTACATTCGTGTTCATGACAAATTGCTTTCATGAAACTCCGTTACTATAATGAATAAGTAACCTCGTTTCATAATTTTATTTTTGTAATGAACAGTCATGTAAAATCCTCTATGTATGTAGTCTCTCTGTTTGCATGCATGTAGGTTAAGTACATAAGAAATTCAAACTTCAAACGCATTGAATATGTATTTAACAGTTGATAAGCCAGCCAATGAATGAAGCAGTGTTCATGTTAGAAGCACATTCAGTTCGAACCATGTCTGGGGCCTCCGTGACCGAGTGGTTATGGTATTCGACTGACAATCGCTTAGCCCCTCACCACTCTGGTTCGAATCCCGATCTGGGCATTTGGATTTATCATTTGAGCAAGCCTTCCAGCTGGCTTGCGGTAAGTCCGTGGTCCTACCAGGTGGTCCGTTTGTGCACATATCAATGCATATCCGTGCACAGAAATCTATCTGGAGTCTTCCTCCGCCTGTAATTAGCTGGACGTCGTGATATAAATGAAAAACTGTTTAAGCGACGTAAACCCCGATAAAAACCAAACCAAATCGAATAACATGTTGTTTGCTTAATTACTGGTTAAGTCACGTGTCTGTTATTTGAATATTAGAAAGAAGATGTCGCCATGTGTACGATGAGAGACTGTAGTATTATATCATTTACAGTGGTTTGCAGATATTGATACTTGATAGTTGATTGTCTCGTCCCCTGGTTAAGATTTTCTCTGCTGTCATGGCTATATTAGTGCACGTCACGTCTGTTTGTCAAGTAACTGCAAATTGTATAAAATAGTTACGATACAATAGTTACACATGTACATTAATAAGTCAACAACATATTGCAAGACACAAATGGACAATACAGTGTAACTTCACACGGCACGTAGTAACATCATCTGACTCAATTATTATAACGAATATGGTTGGTGCCAATGGCGAATCTGTGATAACCTATGCCAATAGTTTTAACCTGAATCCCTGAGTACCTTGGCGTATCATCAGGGTCCAAACTATTTGGTACTATGGTTATGTTTTAAACAAAAAAGGAGGACATTAAAACAAACGCAGACGACAGTATATTTAGCAGCAAATAAGATACAGCAAATATTTCACAGTTGCTATAGGATGTTAGTCCCTTACCAGCAATCGGAGGGAGAATTTTTGATTGCACTCAGTCCGTCCGTCCATCCTTTTTTCAGTACATTGTACTTCTGTCCGTCTTTCGTCCGTTCTTTCGTCCGTCCGTCCTCCAGAATTTTGTCCGACGAGATATCCTCAACCGCCTGAGTTATTGGTTCTGAACTTGCCGAAGTGGATCTTGGGAAGACAGAGTGCCGCAATGATGTATCTGTGACCTTGACTTTGACATTGACCTACATTTAGGGATAGTGTTGTCACGACATTTGTCCACATGATGTATCCTCAACCCCTTAGGTTAGGATTTCCAAATTGCGTGTGTGTGTACGTCTGCGGAAATGGGATGCTTTGATGTTTATGTGACCTTGACCATGACATTGACCTTGACCATGACATTAACCTCAATTTGAGTGAATGTTTGTCTGAATATGTGTCTCTGCAATATCTGTATAATCCATTGTTCCAAATTTCTTGCTTATGTGGATGAATCTGAGCAAAGCATATGATCACATAGAACGCTGGTATACCTATGCATTTGACCTTAACCTTGATCCCAGCTTAGTTTGTCAAGAATTTTGTCTCAGCTGTCTCGGTAACTGTTTCCAATTTTTGTTTAGATATATCGCCGAAAGGCGGAGTTTCTCGTACTACTTTGGTGTCTATGTGACATGGCCTTGACCTCATTAAGTAAAGCTCTTGTACGGAACCTTGTATATACAACATTACTCCCAGGTTCCTGCAATATGTGTTTGTATTTACAAGGAGGCTTCTTGGACATTTATCTATGCGGTCGTTTGACTTTTAAATATCGAAACACGTGTTCCCTCAGATCAGCAGCAGCCTTGGAAATGAATGAGATACACTGTAAATGGACCATTAATAAATTGTTACACACCATCCCTCGTATACACTTCTGATATCAATAAATATTCTCCATTAGTCCATATCCAAAAGCAAGCTGATGACTTAGAAATACCAAGAACAGTCTCTGATGTTTATATACGTTGGCAGAATATATACACTCAGCATCGATACTGTCATTTAACCCTTTCGCTTCTAAACTCTGTCGTCTGCTAACTTTGTCGTCTGCTACAAATTTTCATTCTTTTGATTTTCTTCATTTTTGTTTCAAAAACATGGTAACAGTAACAAACAGTTTGGATCCTGATGAGACGCCGAGTTACTCGGCGTCTCATCTGGATCCAAACTGTTTGCATAGGTAATCACAGATCCGGCACTGGCAGCGAAAGGGTTAATTTCCTTGGTCGAATTTCTGTTCACTTCAGTCGTACATAATATAAAGGCATAGGTATTTATTACGCTGTATGTTTTCAGACAATGTTTACGTTTTATACTGTACTTAACCGTTATAAAGGTATTTTGACGTCTTTGTAAACATACATCGTCGCTGTGCTGACAAAACCTCGTAAATCCATGTTGGCCGAAAATCATGATTCTGATTTAAATGTACAATGCCCACATCCTGTAAAAATCTCAGCACAATCGACCAATGAAAAGTGTCAAAACTCGCCCGTGACTAAACCTCGTATATTTATTGTTCTGAATTTTTCAATATCAAAACCTCGTATAGATTTTACTCTTCAAGCATGCGGAGCAATGACATTAAGCATATCAAAACACATGCAGATTAGGTCAGTGCATGTATTGTGGTACATGGAGCATAGAGGTCTGTTCTTTTCTTTGTGTGTCAAGGTACAAAGCTTAAACTTAAGTGAAATGTAAATTGTCGTATAACATGATCGCCGGATAAAAAATAAACGACGAAATATCGTATAAGTGGTAAAAGCTCGAATATACATAAGGTGAACAAAAACTGGTATAAAAATATCGTACATTTAAAAAATCGTCATACCAAATGAAAGAAAAAATAAAGTTTTATTAATGATAGAATCAATAAAGTTTTGTCTATTAATTTGTGTTTTAATATGGTACTAGAATATAGACCTTATTTGTCACATAAAGACGAATTCATAAAAATAATCAGTTTTTTGCTTCTCCTGAAAAGTAGTGATTTTCATTATACGAGGTTTTGTCAGCACAGCGACGGCATGTACATGTAGTAGGAACCGTCTGATAAGCGTTTACTAATGTTTTTGCTGCTTGCTTCTGAAATTATATAGATCTGATTCTACAATTTCTGACATGGTTAATATTCCCGTGTCCGATTGTCATAATAAACGTATAGTAAATACATATTCATGATATCCTTATATCTTACATGAATATCCAGCGTATAATGAGATATCCCTGACATATGTCAATACAGGATTATTATCGTTTCTAATCTTAAACCTAACTCGACCTAATACGAGAAACAAGTGTACCGACATTTGCAAACAGTGTAGACCCAGACCAGATGGCTCCTATAGGAGCCCTCTGATCAGGATCTGCACTGTTTGTTGATAGAAACCCTCCGACGAATTCCAGCGTTTCTTACTGAATGGACTCAATAGTTAACCCATTCCCTGTTCTATGTATATTCCAAATGTCAATACCTACTGAATATTCATGGACAAAATAGTTATAGTGCAATATGGAAGGTGAAACATCGTAGCCATTTTAGAAAGTAAAGAAACAGATCTTTCAAATTCAGATAGCAAACAGAGCAGACCCTGATCAGACGGCTCCTCTAGGAGCCATCTGATCTGGGTCTACTCTGTTTGCAAATGCGTGAAAACACGTTTATATGAGAGAAAGGGTTAAACACTGATGGGTCGTTTCACTCTGAACTTTCAGCATTGACAGGGTCTGTGCACACAGAAGTGATGTGAGCATGCAGATAAAGTCGGGTGAGCAATCCTACATTAAGTCAGACGTTTATAATTTTATGGGTCTTGTAGCAATATCTATATCCTGGTCTGACAACCAAATACACCAGACAGGATTATAAAACTGTAACTGTACTTTCTGAGAGCATTTGTACGTCAATATCTATAAGTAGTACTACCATAGCCTGTTTGACAAGGAGATATTTGTAGACACCAGTAAGGCCAAAAGACCCAGCCAAGACCACAAATAGATCACAGTATGCTTCTTTTAGATCTAGGAGTGCCTTCCGCATATCTTCTCAAATCGATCAAGCCATAAAAATGTTAGTTGAAGTCTTCATGTGTGTAAATTGAATAATAAATAATATGTATGTACTTCTTGTTTTGAATTGCTCAACAGATTTATACCACGTAATGTAGTTCTGTTGAAATATAACTGCATATACTTGGAGTCAGTCGTTATGTAGGTTCATTTACAGTAGAAACTGTGCTAAACGACCATTCATTTATTGAACAAATGATTCTTAAAAAGCAGGTGTTGCTTAATGCGGGGCAAAGGTAATACATATAGCTTACTTTTGACCTGCATTAAGCTACCACATGCTTTACAGACCCATAGTTAGACATCTTTTTTACACCTTGGCAAACAGTGTATACTCCTGATATAGTGTTTTTGATCAGGATCTGCACTGTCTGTCATAATAATCTTTTGATCAATTATATTTTTTATATTGCTTTTTGGTTTATATAGTAAAACCTCTCTACACCGGACGTTAAATTTGGTATAAATATCGATCTTGAAGACAGGTGGCAGCTTAATGCATGGTGAATATCCTGGAGGAGCTTTCTGCATCATTTTCAACATGCATTAAGCAGCCACCTGCTTAAAATATCAAAAATGGTCTGTACTATAATTCCGGTTTGGAGAGGTTGTATTGATATTCAGTAAAGGAGAAGTCAAGTTTAATTATTCAGCAGATTACCTCCTTCATGTAGGAAATAATGGTATCATGAATACCTGTTAGCTGAGTTTCGACAATGGCATATGTGCTCAAAGTGTTTTGGTATTGGTAAAAACTGTAAAGTCAGATCTATAATAATTTCTTAGCAAACAGAGCATAGGAGTCGTCTCATATTGGCCTTCTCTGTTTGAAAAGTCGTATGTATGAAAGAAATGGTTAAAAGTTAAATTAATAGTTTTTTTTATATTATGACAGAAGCATTGTGTTATATTACACAATGTACAGTTGAACTTCGATATCTCGTACTCGGATAACTCGAACTTCTGGATAACTCGAAGTACAGGATCGGTCGTTCCAAAATTCGCAATACAGAATTCTTCAAAAATGTATCACCACGAATATCTAGAAACACATCTGATAGTATTAGGCTGTGAACTTGACTGTGACCTGCATTAGGCTGTGAACTTGAGAAATTATTAAGAGTTTAAACATAGGTTGACTCGAAATCATTTGTATGGTCCCTTAGAGTTCGAGAAATCGAAGTTCAGCTGAACATATTTTGGATCACAGTGTCAGCGGTCAATCCGTAACCTGCTGAAAATGGACCTCTGCTTAAAGTGAAATTTCTTACAATTGTACTTCCCTCCGATTCATTCATGTTTTTTAGAAGAAAAAAAAAATTTGCATTCTGATAACACGTCGAATGACCAGGCGTTGTTTTGATCTACTGTTTGAAAATGTTACAGTAAGGTCGCTTTTAGCAGGTAAATGGTTGATAACTTGATAATAAATACAGTAAAACCTCTCTATAACGGCCACTAAATTGTGTTAATTAGTTGGTATTTAGGGCAGGTGGCATTTAAAGAAAGCAAGATGAAAGTAAAACAGAACGCTCCTATAGGAGCGTTCTGTTTAACTTTCACCTTGCTTTAAATAGCCACCTGCCTTTAACACAAAATAGTTGATGAAATGTAGTGGTCGTTATAGAGAGGTTTTACTGTACATGTATGTTGGCATTTGAAGCATGCATTAGGTTTATTCAGACAGTAATAGAACCAGCGTGCTAAAGGATAAACAAGAAGGTGAGTTGGTGAATATTAATAAGTTTTGTCTTCTTTCGATTTGACAAAGCTTTTGAGAAGCTGTTGCTTTATGTCAGACAACTCGGATACTGATTAGAAACCGAGTTACTCAGAGTCTCATCTGGGATCTAGCCTGTTTGCAATTGTAAGTCAGATCGCGGATGTCAGGATAATGCTTAACCCATTACCTCATAGGCTATTTTAAGACACAACCTCTTTCAATAAATCTACTGAAAAGGAGCATTAACTAGAGTAAAAGAAAACTTTCAGAATTTTGTAGTTTGAAACCATTGTGATAAATAGAGCATTTGCTCCTATTGGAACAAATGCTCTATTTATCACACTGGTTTCATAAAGTGAGTTTTACAGAGTCGTCAAAAGTCGTCAATATGAGGGAAAGGGTTAATGCTTCTCAGGTATACTTGTATCATGTGTCCCCGTAGTTAATAACTACAGTAGAACATATGCCTATAGCGCCAATTCATTTATTGAACACAGGAGTCTAAAAAGCAGGATGGTGCTTAATACAAGGCAAAAGTAATGCAGAACGTTCCTATAGGAGTTTTCTGTATTACTTTTGACCAGTATTAAGTTACCACCTGCCTTACAGACCCATATTTAGACGTCGTTTTGATAACCGCTTAACCCTTTCCCAGTTCTATGTTTATTCCAAATTCCAATACTGGATATTCATGGACAAATAGTTATAATGAGTTATGGAAGGTGTAACATTGTAGCCATTTTAGACAGTAAAGTAACAGATCTATCAAATTCCATTAGCAAACAGAGCAGACTCTGATCAGACGTCTCCTATAGGGACAGTCTGATCTGGGTCTATTCTGTTTGCAAATGCGTGAAAATGCGTTTACATGAGGGAAAGGGTTAAGACATGTTCTACTGTACAATTATTTGATCGCTAACATGTCAGTACTGGTTTTATACTCTAATATTTTCACTTCGACGGTATTCCTGTTTGTTACATGTGGCTTGAAATTTAGCAATTGGTATGATAATTTCAGTCAACCCAGATGAAATACGAGCTAATTTGTCTGGATCAAGACCGAGACTGCCATATATATCTACATACTGTAATATGAACGTTTTGTTCAAAACGTTGGGCAATGTGTACATTAATTTTGATAGAACAGTAGACATCATTAATACAAACATTTAGAAACGATTATTTTAAAAAGGTGACAGCTTAATACAGAGCGAAAGTAATACATGTATAGATACAATCCCAGAGGACCTTTGCATGGATTTCTCCCTGTATTAGGTTGCCACCTGTCTTAACCCATTCCCTCATATTGACGACTTTTGACGACTCTGTAAAAGTCACTTTGTGAAACCATTGTGATAAATAGAGCATTTGCTCCTATAGGAGCAAATGCTCTATTTATCACAATGGTTTCAAACTATAGAATTCTAAAAGTTTCCTTTTCTCTAGTTAATGCTCCTTTTCGGTAAATTTGTTGAAAGAAGTTGTATCTATAAATAGCTTATGAGGTAATGGGTTAAACACCGATAATGATACTTACAGTAGAACAAGTCTTCAGTGGCCAATAATGTCTGAACATAGGAGCTCCCTGCATTACTTTTGACCTGCATTAGGCTACCACATGCCTTACACACCAAAATTAGACTTCTATTTGCTGACAGCTTAACCCTTCGCTTGATATTCACGTCAATATACCTACCTGTAAATAGTGGAGACCCAGATGAGATGCAGGAGCTGTCTCATCAGGGTCTGCACCATTTACAAATTGATTGTGCAACCAGTGCACTCCACAGCAGTGATTGCACAGCGACATACTTGTACACAGTGAATATATATGTAATTATACAACAGGGCATGGGTAAAGAAGGAGAAATGTATTTTAAAATTCAGCAAGAGAATGGTTAAGACAAGTTCTACTGTATGTAAGTGTTCCAATTAGCGACGTTTTACTTTAATCCACACGTTTCTTGCAATTTACAGTAAAACCTCTCTATAACGGCCACTAAATTGTGTTAATTAGTCGGTCTTTTGGGCAGGTGGTTGCTTGAAGCAAGGTGAAAGTAAAACAGAACGCTCATATAGGAGCGTTCTGTTTTACTTTCACCTTGCTTTAAGCATCCACCTGATTTTAACACAAAATATTTTATGTAATTTAGTGGTCGTTATAGAGAGGTTTTACTGTACTTGGTAGCCTTACCCATGATCCCATCACTGCCTATATAAATTCTATAAATTGTTAGAGTACATCTAACCTTTCCATCAAATATATATCATTTTAACTCATGTTGCATGCAAATGCCTCAGATGAAATCCAGTCGTGATTGTTCAGCTTAGTATTACATGTAACTCGTTGTCATTATTTGAAGCTTAAATGACCAACTTGGGTCTAAAGTAATTTGGAATAAACATTATTTTATCAATCACATTGTTTACCCATCTCAGATCTTAAACATGCGATTAATCTGCCAGCTTTCCTTTATGAGGTGTCTGACCAGGGTCTACTCTGTTTGCTTATGTCATAAATAGATCAGGATAAAAAAGTCCCTATTCATATGACAAAAATAAAACAGTCGCTCTTGGAATGTAAAAACGTATTATAATAAAATCTACAGTTGTGTTTTTCTCTTCCATAACTTACGAGTGGTCGTCACCTTTATCATCAACATCAGTATCTGTTCCACCCCTCCCATCTAAACCTTCGCTAGTCAGTGTGACAATGTCGAAAAACCAAGCTCATTCATTAAAGTGTAGGGCGCTTATTGCAGCCTCTGTCTTACTGTGCAAGCAAAAACATCTTGTCCTTCCAGATTTTCAAAATAAAACGATTAGACTACCGTACCATCCATACAGTTGCTCTGATAACGCTTGAAAACTAATCTGAAATCGATATGAGAATATGTTACGTATCTAGTGTGGTTCGTTCGTAAATCAACAGCAATTGCTGTACTTTATCAGATTAGAATAAGCAAAGGAAGAGCTTAAACATCCATTTCATGTAATCGTTTCAGTCATGAAAATCACCACAGGTATTTTACGTTATGCGATAAGATCACACATCGTTTACGCATGTGATAATCTTCGTGTATCGCTACCACCGTCATGACAAGCTGTTCGGGATAGGCAGTTTGCGGTTGTTTATTTTACTAAAGACTAGAATGAAGATATTATTTTGAACTCTGGAGATTCTTTCGATGTGGTATTTGTCTGAAAATGCAGGTAACGTTTGAACATATACACTGCAAGGAAGCATTGCCTTTCATGTCTGTCTATAAAACTGTTTTTTATTTTAAGATACCACGAAGTTTATCCATTGAGAAACACGATTTCTGATTACAAGGAAGTAAATGCAGATTTCTTTAACACAAGTTTATTGACTGACGAGCAGCCGAGTCACTCGCCGTCTCATTAATTCAAAACTATTTGCAAATATTATCACAAATGTCTCTCCAGAACTTAACGGGTTAACGGGTTGGATTTTAGAAAAGAACGGTGACTGTAACAGCTTAACCTTGTACCGACTGGTCTAGATATATCTATCCGTCAAGAAACAGGTAGACATGTGATATACACTTTGGTAAACTATAATATGATATATAACTTAGACAAAGATGGGTAAAGACATCCGCATTATAAGTTGGACACTTTCTTATTTCGAGACACCTTGTTTTAAGAGCCACGTATTCATTTGCTCAAGTATTATATAGCTTGGTAACGAGCAGAAATAAACGAACACAGTGGTGTACGTATTCGTTAGCGTTCGTGTACTGTCTACATTCTAGCACGACCTGTCTTCATCCATAGATAAACACTGAACACCTAACAGTGGTTCAAACACAGTGAAACCCCGTATAATCCGAACATTTAAACCTATATCATTAGTGGTCTTTAACCCATTACCTCATAGAGATCGTACCTCTTTAAAACAATCTACCGAAAAGGAGCATTAACTAGAGAAAAGGAAAATTTTAGAATTTTGTAGTTTGAAACCATTGTGATAAATAGAGCATTTGCTCCTATAGGAGCAAATGCTCTATTTATCACAATGGTTTCATAAAGTGAATTTTACAGAGTCGTCAAAAGTCGTCAATATGAGGGAATGGGTTAAGACAGGTGGCAACTTAATACAGGATGAAAGTCATGCAGAAGGTGTCTCTAGGATCTCTCTGCATGACTGTCATCATGCATTAAACAGTCACCAGTACTTGAATTTCGAATTATCGAGTTTTTATTGATGTTTCACCCATTGACAAACTATTTGATATGGAAGGCACCCTCGTGACCTGAATAAATCCACATCTCAATTCAAATTTGTGATCGAATATACGATGTACATGTAAGGCTGGAATGAAATTATTAATAATTCAATAAAGCAAATTTGGTATAATTCAAAATTAAGTTATTTCTATAATATTTACAGAATTTGCAGTCTGAAAAAATGCACTAATAGTAAAGCGAAACGTACAAAAACTCCAAAGTCAAACTAAACTTAAAATTAAACTTAAAATGTGAATGGTGCTTAAATATTAGACTGCACAGCGCACAAACTTTCAGACATCAACATACACTCTATACATAACAAACGACAAGCACAACCAAGTGTCTACCGACACAACATGGTTCAGATATCGAATAAGTCTCCTTGTTTATAACAACGACAGTCTCGTTTATCAATGCATGTATTAAACTATTCTGTCTGTATTTGAATGAGTGTCAGTCGCTGAGATTGATCGTAAAGTATTCACTATCCTGGTGTCTATGAAGACTGTTATGCTGGTTTTGATGCACTGATCGAGGCAACCTATACTAGAGAAAGGAATTGAGACATAGCTTTATAAAACGCAGTAATAAGCGCCTTTAGCATGGGCTTTGTGTATCAATGGTCTCATAAAATTAGACAGGAAATTGCTTTTGATGGCAAATAGTACACGAACAGATAATGGACTTCCTACTGTAACAGACTGGATTGATTGATCCGCCCACATTTAAAAGACACACATTCACAATGTGCACAGCTTTTGAGTGCAATGCCATTTTTCAGCAGTTATGTTCAATTTGTTGAATGAATACAGTTAAGAACTTAAGTCATTGAAACAGGATGTCTTTGTAAGAACGCATATAACTCATTCAGCGTATGAATCATGCGTAAACACTGTCAGGAACACTAAACGCATACAGTTCATTCCGTATATAGCTCATGCGCAAGCACTGTCTGGAACACTTAACGAATATAGCTCATCCCGCATATGGATCATGCGTAAGCACTGTCAGGAATACTTAACACATAAAGTTCATACCGTATAGCTCATGCGCAAGCACTGTCTGAAAAACTTAACGCATATAGCTCATCCCGCATATGGATTATGCGTAAGCACCGTCAGGAACACTTAACGCATAAAGCTCATTCCGTATAGCTCATGCGCAAGTGCTGTCTGGAACACTTAACGTATATAGCTCATTCCGTATACAGCTCATATGCGCAAGCACTGGCAGGAACACTTAACGCATATAGCTCATTCCGTATAGCTCATGCGCAAGCACTATCTGGAACAATTAACGCATATAGCTCATTCCGTTTATAGCTCATGCGTAAACACAGCCAGGGACACTTAACGCATATAGCTCATCCCGCATATGGATCATGCGTGAACACTGCCAAGAACACTTAACACATAAAGCTCATTCCGTATATAGCTCGTGAGTAAATAGTAAATACTGTAAGGAACACTGTGACACATATAACTCCATATATAGCTCATTTCGTACGTAGCTCATGCCCTGGCAATGTAAGAAACACTGTAACGCAGGTAATTAATCCCGTATATGGTTCATGCATAAACACTATAGGTAACATTGTAACGCATATATCATTTATAGTCAATGCGTAAGCACTGTAAGGAACATTGTAACACATATAGCTCATTCGGCATATATCCTATGTGTAAGCACTTTAATGCGCACTGTGACGCATATAGCTAGTCCCGCTTATGACTCGTGTGTAAGCACTGTAAGGAATGCTGTAATACATAAAACTCATTCGGCATATAACTCGTGTGTAAGCAATGTAATGAACATTGTAATACATAAAGCTCATTCGACATATAACTCATGTGTAAGCCCTGTAAGGAATAATGTAACGTAACTAGCCAATGATAACTTTATGCAGAGGACAGGTTCATTAATTCCACATTAAGCTTGATTTCAAGAATATCTCTCCAACTCGCGGCATAATATGAATTCTAAACATCTTTAGACTTGTTTTAACAAATGGAATTTTCATATTTTATTAAGAGACTGTTCCGTTTAAATCAATGTGATAATCACAATAGAGGGTTCAATGTTGAGGTTGATCACGCATTTATTAACGTTAGTCTATGGTATTAACCCTCTACTCCATAAATACGCATTCATACACCTTTGCAAGCAGAGTAGACACAGATCAGTTGACTCCTATAGGAGCCGTCTGATCAGGTTCTGCTCTGTTTTAAATATGAAATAATATAGATATGATTCTACAGTTTCTTCCATGGCCAAACATTCCTGTATATATGTGCCATTACAAAGCATCAAATTTTAATATTCATGGAGTACTTTAATATTCATGGAGTAAAGGGTTGAATATTTACCATTGTCTTGCATGTCTTCTGTTTGAATAAAACAAGTCATTAGCCACGTATTATATGTACATTTGTATACGTATGTAACACACAAGTGAGCTGTATGCAAAATGAGATCTATGCTGTCTTACATTAAGGAAGTCTAAAAATCGGCCTTCAGACACGTGGTATATAATTTGGGAAAATGTATTAAAATATTTTTGACAAATACATGTGACATATAATTTGGGCAAATACATGTGATATATGATTTAGACAAAACATATGGTATATAATTAGGACAAATACAGTACATTAATAAACATTGGACAAAGATATATGGTATATAATTTGGGCAAAGACATTAATATAATTTGGACAAAAACACGTGGTATATAATTTGGGCAAATAAACTGATATACATTGGACAAAGTCATGCGGTATATATTTTGGGCAAAAATATTAATAGTATTTGGACAAAAACACGTGGTATATAATTTGGACATATGGGACATAATATGGGTAAAGACACGTGGTATATTTTAACGGCATGTTCTGGGTTATATTCACAATGTATTAAGAAAGTATTCGCCTCCAAGGAACCACTCTTTAATTTATTAATATATGGTTTGAAATGTGTTCTTTAGATTTCCTTAACCCTTTACTCCAGGAATATTAATGCAAGAAATGATGACATTATGAATAATAATTAGATTGAGTTTTAAAATAGCACATTAACACGTGAATCATTGCCAAAACAGAAACTGTAGAATGAGAACTACGTGTATATTATTTCATTTGCAAAAGGAGCATACCTTGATCAGACGGTCCCTATAGCAGCCGTCTGATCTGGGTCTACTCTATTTGCAAAGGCACTTTTATGGAGTAATGTGCCAAATAGGACTTACAATAAAGATAGCAAATGCATGTATGAAACAGTGTAGCTGATGAACATTACCGTACAACACTTTTAAACCGGACTTTTAGTAAAGAAGGTCTGCTTAAATCATTACCTCATAGGCTATTTCAGATACAGCCTCTTTGAATAAATCTACCGAAAAGGAGCATTAACTAGAGAAAATGATTGTTTCAGAATTTTGTAGTTTGAAACCATTGTGATAAATAGAGGATTTGCTCCTATAGGAGCAAATGCTATATTTATCACAATAGTTTCACAAAGTGACTTTTACAGAGTCGTCAAAGGTCGTCAATATGAGGGAATAGGTTTAGAAGGTGGCACCTAAATCTGATCTATATACTTCCATCAGCAAACAGAACAGATCCTAATCCAACGCATCCTCTGTTTGCAACTGCTTAGATGGACATCTCTATCAGGTAACAGAAACCCAATTATCTCTCACACATCTCTCTTTATACAAACCTTCAAGACTGGCATTTGTGCAGTAAAAGGAGCAATATCTGCATGGCTGCTAAAAAGACAAGAGATACCAAAATGCGTTTGTCCTTTTGACCCTTAATTCCAATGTTTATTCATGTAAGTAATAATTACGTCATGAAGTATTAATTAGATTTTATAACAGCATAATTATAAACATGATAAAAAAAATTTCATGGTAGAAGCTGTAGCATCATATCTTCATTATTTCATAAGCAAACAGAGCAGACCCTGATCAGGCGGCTCTTATAGGAGCCGTCTGACCTGTGTCTACTATGGTTGCAAAGACGTAGGAAAGCGTCCCTATGGAGAAAAAGTGTTAAAACTCAGTTCCTGCATTGACCCTTATCCCGCTATTTGTTTCATGACTCCTAATTACAAACAGCTGGGATCGAGATCAGCCACTGAGTAACTTGGCATCTCACCAGGATCAACGTTGTTTGACACTTGGTCAAACGTTTCTCCAAGGCTTAATCGAATGGGAAATAGTCTTAATTGGACCATATCCAAATTAAACGAGACATTATTGGAGAGACCATCAGGTCTCTCCTCAGTGTTGGAATTGGATGTCGGCGTATTCTGGGATGGTTTACAATTTAGCTCAAGGAGTTTTGAATTGGGATAGTAAAAAGAATATCGCCGTCTACAAGACGGGACGAGTTGTGGCTATTCGCATGCGCGAGTTTGGTTATATAAAAAATACGCATTCAAACTATCACTAACCAAACGTAATTGAATTTGAACAATAGGATCAGTTTAATCCAGATTGTCGATATTTTAATTCAAATAGACATGATTATTTTATCCCAGAACAAAGTGCAATCATTTTTGCATTCCGTATAAAATTCGAGTAATGGTCGGCTCAGTTTCTAGTTTTAGATTGACCTCGATGGAGCTGAACATATTATTTAGGTCTATGCCATTTCACGTCCCTTTAATAGCTTCTTAAACTAATTAACATGCGAGTAGAATGGAAACATGTACTTTTTATCCATTAACCTTTGCTTTCTGACTTCATTGTTATTAAACCGCGTTTCTCCAGCGGTGGATTTAAGTCGGTATGACTAAACATCGGATATGATTCTCATATCTGCGGATTCGCAGCCTAAAATCGGCCACAAAAGCATTATTTTTTATTAGAAAAACATTTTACCGAGCTGATTCAGTTAATAAAACTGATAAATCGTAACCAATTTAACCAAAACAAATTCTCTGGGTTTTTTTCTATTGTCTTATTTGTATATTTCTATTGGTGATTTTCCCGTTATTTCATCAACATATGCATATTTACAGAAAATTAGAATACATGTACTTACATTGTGAAGGATCATTATGCCTTAGAAACGGCTAGTATTATCACTAACCTAATAACTCTTCTAGATACTACCGGAAGAAAACTGATAGGAGGATCTAGCTTACTTGGAAGTGCTTGCTAGATACATAAACCAATGTTTTGACTGGTGTGTCCATGTGCCTTAGAACTTCACGAGGAAACAAGATGAATAAAATGTATTGTTGTTTGTACGTGATTTACCAATATGTGCCTAAGATATTATACACATGCTTTAGTTTCATGTCAATTATGTTAATCATAAATAGTTTAGTATGCATTCATTTGTAACCCGAGGGGGTCCATGGTTGGTAAATAAAACCTGTTCTAATATATATTCTATTCTAAGAAACCTACGTTTATCCGCACTCCTTTATTACGTCACTAGAGAAGCTTGCTGACTGGATAAATTCCAATTCAAAGATTTCTTTTTCAAAGAACTACATGTACTTGCAACGATTAAAGCATTATATATCTCCTAAGCAGTGGCGCTTGATATTCACCGTCTTCGTTCTAATTATAACGCACGTACTACTTGATATGCACAATAGTTATTTATAGAAACCTATTTACGACCCGGTGCCAAAACATTGTCAAACGGCCCCAGTATATAGCAAATGTTAGATAAAAACTGCTGCAGGTCTCTCCTTGGCTTCCTTTTAGAAGGAAGCCAACTTGTTGTTTTCAAAGCGGGTTGTGGTAGTGCGGTGGTCTAGTGATAACGCGCTTGACTACCAATCCGGACGTCCGGGGTTCAAATCTCTGTCCCTCCCGGAAATTTCAGAAACGCCTTTCAGTGTCTCCCGCCCGCACGAGCGAAACCTCCTCTCCACCCAGGGGTTAAAATGGGTACCTGTGGGGTTCACTAGCCGTTAGTACCGCGCCTGCATGATTGCACCATATGTTAGCAGTGCTCAATATTGTAGGCGAATGGCTCAATGACCAGGAGAGTAAATGTACAGTCGGATGAGCGGTCCTTCGGACTGAAAGTAGACTATAACTAGGTACCTTACTTTTGTTTAACTTTAAATAACTGATTGAACCACGCGAAAATATTTATGATAATATTTATTTTGGGATGGGTGTTAGACTAATGTTACCTGCACTATGGCTTGCGATATAGCGTTGTTAAACCTTTCGCTGCCAATTTCTTTTGATTTTCTTCATTTTTGTTTCAATAACATAGTAACAGTAACAAACAGTTTGGATCCTGATGAGACGCCGAGTTACTCGTCGTCTCATCTGGATCCAAACTGCATAGGTAATCACAGATCCGGCATTGGCAGCGAAAGGGTTAAACGACATTCGTAACATGTTACGAATGTGATCACATTCCATTCGTAACATTTTGTGACGAATGTGATCGATGCCGAGTTTTTATGTGACATACTGTTACATTTGTAACACGTCAAATGTCATATAGAAAAGGAAGCGAAAAAGTGCATGTGTACAACTGAAAGGCATTTGTCACAAGTTGTGAGCAATTACATGATGTGTTATTTCCAGTCAGGTCATGATTAGTATCGGAATGAAACCATGACCACCCAAGCATCACCTCATCATCACCATCATCATCATCATCCATCGCAAAAATGAAACCTTCTTTAGATTTTAACAACAAACTAAATTATTAACAAAAGAAATGACTAATATTGTCTTTCCTAAAAGTATATCATTAGATTTATTGTTGCTAAAAATAGCTGGCATAATGTATTACTCAATTAACAGCAAATAAATCAACTAAGTAATGTTTTATCATATTACACATCACACATTAACAGCATTGCATAGGTGCATGTATATGACAAGTTCTATGAAAAATGGAAACTCTTCAAGATCTTTTAGGCAGATATCCAAAACATGTTACAAGCATGTACATTATATCTTTAAAATGTGCCGCTAAGGTTGTGAAAAGTTGAGACATGATCCTGAAGGAAATATAATAACATACAATTATAGTCCTATTACTGGTTACTAATTGAACATTGTCAGCCAGGAACTCAACCTGTTACATATGTGATTCTAATGGCAACCTCCATGTCGGACACTCACATTTGTAACACATATTACCTGTTACGAATGTGATCACATTCGTAACACATCTATTACAAATGTGATCCGTTACGTAGCTTTGCACAGTCTGTTTACACAGTCTGATTCATGTTCTGGAATAATTCGACAAGATAAAGTATATAATAACAGGCAGGTTTATTTAATAGATGTTGTCGTGAGCTCGGGGTAAACATGTTGAATTTACTCTTGTAATTATTTACTAAATAATGATGTTGATCTGTCGTCCATTTCTATTGACAAACACGCGAACATGGTATTTAACAGTCTAGGTTCTGATGAGACGCAGAACTCAAAACTATTTGCATGGGTAATATCGAGAGCATCAACTTTATACGTTTATTTAAATCCAATTGGTTTTCACTACGTCAGCTCTGGGCGTGCATGTCGAGAGCTTAGCGCAATAATATTGTATTTACATTCTGTGATGTCTATAATCATTTGCAAATTGACCCGTTTAACCCTTTCCTCCATAAATACGCCTTTCTACGCCTCTGAAAACGTCACCTGTTGAAACCATTGTGATAAATAGAGCATTTGCTCCTATAGGAGCAAATGCTCCATTTATCACAATGGTTTCAAATTACAAAATTCTAAAACATTCCTTTTCTCTAGTTAATGCTCCTTTTGGGTAGATGCATCCAAAAATAGCCTATGGAGGAAAGGGTTAATTCTGAAAACAATGTTATGTTTCATTTCTTTCTGAATCAATAATCAGAGCATCAAATAGTTTGGATCTTAGCTGTTGATGTATTGTTTTGCTTTTCACAACATATAGCAGTAACCTGAACAATAACAGCAGCAAAGGATGTTTAATTGATGTCTGGTTTTCCAGTACCTAATTACTTTGTTGTACGGATATTTATTAGCCGGTATTCTCTCACTAATTGTATTGGTCATGAGGGTTACACATGTATACAAATGTATATCTTACAGGAGTGTTCACAGTTTAGTCTTTCACAAACGATCTACAACGAGACGCGTTTGTTTTATCGTGCTTAACATATTACCTCATAGGCCCATTTTAGACCCAACCTCTTTTAATCAGTCTACTGAAAATGAACATTTACTAGAGAAAAGGAAAGGTTTAGAATTATGTAGTTTTGAAACCCTTGTGATAAATAAATTAACCTTCTGATCTTGGCTTACACGGTTTGCCTATGTCTTGTGTGAATGAGTTAGATACGATTGAACAAATCTAAACTCAACGGTGTCTTGGAAGTTTGAGCTATGGAACTTAACGCATTACTGCATAATTACGCCTTTATTCGCATTCGCAAACATAGTATACCCAGATCAGACGACTCCTGCATGAGTCAGGGTCTAACCACCAGGGTATGCTCTGTTAGCTATTTATGTGATATAGATATTATTCTACAGTTTCTGCCATGACCAAACATCCCTCTGACCATGTGCTATTTTAACAATTAATCTTATTACATATATTCGTGATATAATTATTTCTAACATGAATACTCATGTAGTAAAGAGTTGACATATTATGTTAGCATTTGACTTCACTGTTCATGAATGGTCTTTGTGGGTTTTTTCTTTAGATAGCGTGTATATTTTGAACTTAAGTCAACTCGATCAACGAAGTGAACTTAGTATATGAATACTGTAATATATAGTATACACTCTCGTTGTGAGTCTTAATTTTATACTCAATAATAGTCAATAAAATGTTTATATCTGCAGTGCAAACCACTAATTATTTATATATTAACCTAAACAAATGCAAATGTTTCCAGGGATTTAGACATGGGCAAATCATATAATCTGACACCATGTAAGGTATTAAAATGGGGATACATATGGAATAGAGCGTTACAAAACACAGCACTTATCTTTTTTGTTTCTAGCGGTGATAGGTTTTGTGTTTTGAATTGAGTTTGTTTTGCTCTTTTGTTCAACATTTGTTCCGGTCAGATCCGTTTTGTTTTGCTTTCAGTTTAAACCCTTATTATACTAAGCGCGGTCTGCCCCCGAGGTTATAAATATTTTTGTGCATGAGTCCGAGGTCTGAGTGTTGCTCAGAATCTGACCAATCAGATGCTTGAGTATGATATCAGACTCACATTCAGGGTTATTACATTGGATCCTGACTGGTGTTTGCAAACATCACGGACACAGACAGATGAAATCCGGCATCACGTCAAGATCTAAAATAGATGATACACGATCAATGGTTTCTTAAATGTTTGAACTAATCGGACATTAATTAGAATTTGCTTCAAATTAAAGTTTGACACAAGACACTATGTTTACAGCATGATATCATTAAGTAGCCCGGGAGTCTCGTCAGGATCAAAACTATTTGACACTTGGTCAATAGTGTCTGAAAAGCTTAATCGAATTTTAACCCATTCCCTCATATTGACGAATTTTGACGACTCTGTAAAGGTCACTTTGTGAAACCATTGCGATTAATAGAGCATTTTTCCTGTAGGAGCAAATGCTGTATTTATCACAATGGTTTCAAACTACAAAATTCTAAAACTAAAAAAAAACAACCTTTTCTCTAGCTAATGCTCCTTTTCGGTAGTTTTATTCAAAGAGGTTGTATCTAAAAATAGCCTGTGAGGTAATGGGTTGAAGCGATCAAAATTGCATCAGCACCAAATTTAAGCTGGCGTTGTTTATTCACAGCAATTTAACCCTTTCCCTCATATAAACGTGTTTTCATGCATCTGCAAACAGAGTAGGCCCCGATCAGACGGCTCCTCTAGGAGCCGTCTGATCAGGGTCTGCTCTGTTTACT
Organism: Azorinus chamasolen; assembly: GCA_963576725.1. NCBI lineage: Eukaryota > Metazoa > Mollusca > Bivalvia > Cardiida > Solecurtidae > Azorinus > Azorinus chamasolen. The sequence goes on along the minus strand of OY755243.1, from coordinate 8,741,719 downwards.
AATGGAATTTGACAGATCTGTTTCTATACTTTCTAAAATGGCTACAATTTTCCACTTTCCATATTTCATTATAACTATTTTGCCCATGACTATTCTGTAGATATTTAAATTTAGAATAAACATAGAAAAGGAAAAGGGTTACATGTAAGAGTTACTAGATCTGCTTTGACATATCATGTTAAACATACATGGTATAGCGTTCTGTAATCTTGTCTTTATGATATTAATCAGATCAGGTTTTCAGCACAAAGCATCAACACAAAGTAGCCAGAAAACACAATTAACAGACACTTACCCGGAGCTGAATTGCTGGCGTATATGTTTTATTCTATTGGTACACCCTCATGATGTCAATGCTGACCTACACTTCCTGCAAAATATACAGACCATAAACCGTTATAATGACGCATAGAATGATATGAATGCAATTTGTTAATATTTGTCAGATCAATATCAGAAAATGCCCTTGTTCCGTGGAATTACGAGCAAACGAATGACAGGCTGTTAAAGTAACACCACTTCCCCGGAAGACAAACGATGAGTATTTCCTGTATTGGATAAAACAAATCTAATTGGGTCAAACGGCCGAAGTGCACCTGCCCTTAATGTAACTACTTGTTGACTCGAAAAAGATCCGCGGAGTGATATTTTTCTGACAATCGATGATCCTATTAATATATGTGTTAAATAAACAAATTTGGTATATAAGTTATTGACCTTTGTCGGACAATCAATTATCATGCTACTGCTGTTTGGACTGGAAAGTCATCAATATGTTATATAAACACAAACTGATCGAAAGGTTAAACCTTAGTATAGCAATCCGATATTTCTGCAGTCACATTTTGCCTGCTATTTGCCAATAACTTGGATCTAGACGAAACGCCGAGTAACTCGACGTCTCATCAGGACCCAAGCTGTTTGGCACTCAGGCAACAGTACATTAAACGTTTGAACTTCTTGGAAATGTTAAACAGATCGGAGATTAACCCTTCACTCCATAAATACGCCTTTCTGTGCATTTGTAAACAGAGTAGACCCACATTAGATGGCTCCCGTACGGTCTTCTCTGTTTGCTTATAAAAATGATATAGACATGATTCTACTGCTATGGCAAATACATGCGTATGTCCATGTGTCATTATAAACATTACTCTAATTATCATTCATGATGGCATTATTTCTAAACATGAATATTCCTGGAATAAAGGGTCAAGCAGACCTTTATGGTAGGATAAAGGTTAAAACAGTGCCTGTCAGTCGCAACTATTATTGCATTTGCAAACAGTGTATCCAGATGAGACAGTTCCTATGGGTCTGCACTGTTTACCATGGAAAATCCATGCCTGCATGCTTTGTGCTTTTGTCCAGGAAACCATTTCAATATATCCTTTATATTTGTGTTAACCCATTCCCACTTAGGCTATTTTTAGACCTAACTTCTTTGATTAAATCTACCGAAAAGGAGAATTAACTAGAGAAAAGGAAATATTCAGAATTGTGTAGTTCTGAAACCACTGTGATAAATAGAGCATTTGCTCCTGTGGAGCAAATGCTTTATTTATCACAATGGTTTCACAAAGTGACTTTTTCAGAAGCGTCAAAAGGCGTCAATATGTGGGAATGGGTTAAGAGTTGCCTGATTAAAATTCAAAGAAGGCAGACTGATAAAACTATGTGATGCGCTAAGGGTTATCACATACCTTGGACTGTTCATTTGTCATCTTTGTTGTAAAGTTATGTTGAGTTCAATACCTTTTCATTGGAATCCGTTAATTTCTACAACAAGCAAAGTTGTTTGACAAATAATTCGAATTCAAGTACAACCAATTATACAAATGACTCTATGACCTAGCTTACTTTGTTAGATGTAAATGTATTTCAGTCTATGACCTGTATTTCCTATTTGTGTCACAGTTTTGGACGTAAGATTGATCAGCATGTTTATTCTGTGACCTGTACTCAACTGACTTCCCACCTACATGTATCACAAAACAAGAGCTGTCACAGTCACGTGACAAAATGCTCCCAAAGGATATCACGGACACTAAAACCTGTGTCATGTTTTGTCTGGACCATGTCGAATTTCGCCGAAACCCATTTGTATGTCTCCCCTAGTTTTACCTTTGACCATCGATTTTGGCATTAACCTTTGAGATAGCAACCTGGTTCCTTTTCGCGACATATCGTCGCAAGGTGGTGAACATTTGTAACAGGTTATATTGTAATCCAATCGTATATGTAGGAGTTACAGAGCGGACACAACAAAATGTCCCCAGTTTTGAACTTTGACCACCCGATTGTGACCTTGAACTTTGCGATAGGAACCAGTCCTTTTTCGTAACACATTGCCTCAAGGTGGTTAACATTTGTACCATTGGACACGACAGACAGACTGACAGACTGGACGGATAGTGCGATTAAACGAATTGTCAGGCAGGAAATGCAAAAGGAAACCGACTGAGACCAACTGAAGTGCTCATAAACATGCACGCGGGCACACGCCCGCGCACGCACACACGAGCACGCGTACATAGAGATCCGTCTTACTAAACATCGAACGCGCAAACTTATTTTTATCACACTCGCAAGTTCTGACATATGATCATCGTGACTTACATTTGCGACAGTCGTATATTAGGACTTAGGGTAATGTCAGTGATGCGATCTTTAACCTATTTCCTCATAGGATGTTTTTTAAATCCAACCTCTTTGAGAATATCTACCGAAAATGAGCATTGACTAGAGAATAGGAAACTTTTAGATTTTTTTGTTTGAAACCATTGTGATAATAGAGCATTTGCTCCTAGGAGCAAATGCTCTATTTATCACAATGGTTTCAAGAAGTGACTATTACAGAGGCGTAGAAATGCGTATTTATGGAGGAAAGGGTTATAAAACGGGCAACTGATATCGACCTAAATATTCATATATTTCCCATGAACATGATATCAGGCATTCAGTTGACATTAAATATTAATTATAATAAATTAAAAATAGCAAAATCTAACAATGTGTTAAACATATTAGTCCGAACATCTGTTCACTGAAGTCCTTTACGTCTGTAATGCAACATGTTTATTATAGATTTTATATATTTAAACAATGCACAGTAAAACCATCCTTAACCGGGTCTTCTAAGAAGTATCTATACCGGTCTTTGAACGAGATGGCAATTTAATGCAGAATGAACGGCATACTACTACCGAAAGGAGCTTTCTGCATGACCCTCACCCTGTTATAAGCAGCTACCTTTTTACAAAGATATTCATTCTAAAACCAATCTAAAGCTCTAAACATATTTATCCTTTCTTTAATAAGTCCGGTTGAGATGGGACGTGCTGTACTGTTTGACACAGAAAATACATCGTCAAAACATATTGATCATTGTTAGCACGCAAGTAATATAAAGCGGCTTGACATTTCAATATAATACAGTAGAGTATCTCCGATACGACCACATAATTTAGAGGTCCAGATAAGATGTGTAGATGTAAACATTTTCATCAATAATTCCTTTATTTCTCCACCAAATATGTCACAAATGGTCACAGCATATTGTGTGGTGGAGGAATGACGACGTAAGTACTTGGGTACGCACTTTTATCTGTAGCTATGTAATTAATCAACATATGAGTGTATATAAGTACATGTAGGTTGCTTTTTAATGCTGGACAAAAGTAATGCAGTCCCTATAGGAACTTTCTGCATAACTCTTGTCTTGCATTAAGCTACAATCTGTTTTAAGAATCCAGAATTATACTTCCTTTGAGTGAGCGTATTATCAAGTCCTTACTGTATATCTCGATTACTGTATATCTGGTTATAGTGAAGCGGTTAAATGTCTTAAATTTCAAATAGATGGCTGCGCTGTTTAACTCCTTGTCTTGCGCTGTTTTACTCCTTATCTTCCTAAGCACGGTCGGGTGGACATTTGCAAAAACTCGTGATACGGACAATTCGAGAGATTTGACACTCAGTAGTTCTCAACAGCACAATCCAATCTGAAGTGTCTGATCTTGCTCCAGATCAGTGTTTTCTCAGATATCAATTTTCCATCAAGATAATGGTTAATTTAGTACACCTGTCAAAGGAAGCCTATTATGGAATGTTTTATGAGCAATATCTGCCTGATCACATACTCGTGATTTTGCGGCGTCTTAAAGACCATGATTATAGCAAACAAAACAGAATTACTATTCGAGATGTATATAACTAAATGTAAAACGTATGTTTTGCCTCTAAATTTAACGGTCATTGGCAAAACAAAACGTTACATGTATGTGTAGCGATAGGATTCCAGTTCGAGAAGTGATGATCAGAATAGCGGGATATATCTTCAGAATACTGTAGGTTAAGTATATACAATGTTATGGATTGGTTGTAACAATATATTTGTTTGTTGTATCTGCGTATAGCATAATCATGACGAGTATACCAATTTGTATAGATCTAGGTCTACTTTGTTTGCAAAGGCTTGAAAAGGGCGTTTATATGAAAGTAAGGATTAATTAGTGGCAATGTGATTATATTTCATTGGCAAAAAATAATGATACAATGAGGTATGCATGAATCAAATTAAATATATGTTTAACCTTAGCAAATAGATTTGATCCAGACGAGATGCAGGCGACTTTGAAAAATAAACGAAGGGAAGAAACTTTTCTTCGAAATCTGAACGAGAAGACATTTTGTATTAACTAAATAGTGAACAATATGTCAAAGGGGTAACACACCCGTAAAGCACCATTCCCCTATGCTGTGATTATGATGGCGCGGCCTTCAGTATATCTCAACGGTATAGCACCATTCCCTTGTGCTGTGGTTATGATGATGTGGCATTTAGTTTATCAAATAATCACACATCTCTCACCTGTTACAGATTTTAGTAACATGCAGACAATTTATAAAAAAAATACTTTTGTTTTCAACCTTACTGTTGTCCATCTTGTATTTATTGGACAACGACCGATTCAAGTGAACTAAGGGAGTGGGAACAGTACATGTATATGCAATACTTTATCATCACTGTGGTGTACAAACTATTTTCATTCCTGGTTGTTAAATGATAGAAATAAAGCGAACAAGAACGAGGTGCTAAGCTGGTGTCTTTGTATACTAAACGGCACAGCATCATACCACGATACAGTTGTACCGATGTGTGTATGATGAATGTAACAAATAGTTTGCGTTAACCCTTTGCGTGTTTCCACGTATTTGCAAACAGAGTAGACCCAGATCAGACGGCTCCTATAGGGGCCGTCTGATCAGGGTCTATTTTGTTTGCTAATGGAATTTAAAACATATGTTTCTTTACTTTCTAACATGGCTACAATGTTTCACCTTGCATATTTCATTGTAACTATTTTGTCCATAAATATTCAGTAGGTATTGCAATTTGTAATAAACATAGAACAGGGAAAAGGTTAAACCGCATTTAACCCTGAATTACCAGAGTGGAATAGCCGATCGGTGTTCAATTATAAAGTAAATTCAGTGCCATAGGCTTAAACTTGCTAGTGGGTTTGATTTTGAATAACAAACAATGCAGATCCAGATCAGAGGGCTCCTCTAGGAGCCCTCTGATCTGGGTATTCACTGTTTGCATATGATAGTGCATGCGTGTCACTGGTTGAAAGGGTTAAGTCAATGTACTGGTAAAGTTTCTGGTAGTTCAATCCTACTGACACTCGGAGAATGTAAACAATGTAACACTTTCCAAAGCACAGAGTAATAACTAGTGCCTTCTATCGTATATCCAGCCTGAAAGTATGTCGACAAACCAGTAAAAATACGAATTAATTTCGCATTACTGTATAAATAGTGTTTTGCACGTACGTAATGCATGTTTGATCATATCAGTTTCCATAACTTTCAATAAACACTCAGCGTTGTTTTGCATTCTTTGCTCCGGGGTGTTAACCCCAACGCATGTGTTAGACGAAATTCTTAATTAATGTCGTTATATGTAACTGCACAAGTCTGCCTTATAATTCCGTCAGTTTAGACAACTTATACATGCCCATGTGATACGAAATAAACCGTTTTCGTCGATACTTAAAAAGTCTTTGCTGTACAACAAATATTAGCCAGCCAGTATCACAACTATAGTAGCATTTGCAAACAGTGTAGACCCAGATGACATAGCTCCTATAGGAGCTCTTTCATCTGTATCTGCACTGTTTGCCAAAGAAAATCCATGCCTACATGCTCTATGAGTTTGCCTAGGAAAACCATTTCACCATATCTCGTATATTTTTGTAATGACTTACCTTATTAATATTCAAAGATGGCAGAGTGATAAACAATTATGTGGCGGGCTAAGGGTAAATTATCGACTTATGTCGAACAGTTACGAAACCAAAATGCGGCCCGAATACACACTAATGCATGGGTATATCTTCTATATTGAAAACATTGAAGTTGAGTTTTCTACATATTTTTGATACGATTTCTAGCGATATGTTTCTTTCAGTATTTAAACAAATGATGTTTGCAATTTGTAAGCATTTATAAAACAAGTTGAAAGTGCTGACTATCACTTTAACCCATTCCCTCATATTGACGACTTTTGACGACTCTGTAGAAGTCACTTTGTGAAACCATTGTGATAAATAGAGCATTTGCTCCTATAGGAGCAAATGCTCTATTTATCACAATGGTTTCAAACTATAAAATTCTAAAACATTTCCTTTTCTCTAGTTAATGCTCCTTTTCGGTAGACTTATTGAGGTTGTATCTAAAAATAGCCTATGAGGTAATGGGTTAAGCAAAACACGTGGCACGTGTCAATTCCACTTTACCCTGTTAACTCCTTACTCCTTCACTATTTATGTATGACATAATGCTAATATGAATATTAACTACATGTATATGGTTTTATAATGACTATATAAACACAAATTTTGTTTCATCACGGTTGCTAATGCCACTAGCAAACGGGGCAGACTCTGACCAGACGCTCCCTTTGTTAGAGGGTTTCGATGCTACTACATTCGCCAAGTGAATATCTTATTGTTGTACATATATTTATCCTAACTTTGCTAACATTGTATTATTACATTTTATAAAATGCATTCTGTTCAATGTCAAACGATTAGTATCTCACTTTGTATACAATCGAAATACTTACTGATATAAAGTTTAATTTGTCGTAAGCGGCCATTCATTTATTGAACATAGGAATGTTAAAAGCAGGTAGTTGCTTAATGGAGGACCTAAGAAATGCACAAAGCTCCTATAGGAGTGTTATGCATTGCTTTTTACCTGCATTAAGTAACAGACTCTTGTTAACAGACCCATAGTTACACCGGTTTGCGATGGCCGCTTAAGACAGGTTCTACTGTATCAATAAAGTTGTTATATAGTAAATATTACATCACTGCATACGGCAACTTGATTAGTTGATATTGATGATCTGATTTATATTGTAAAATTAGATTTGAATATTTTTGCTTCAATGTCTGCTACATCCTGGAAGCTTTCTCTCATGAATTATGTAATACGAAAAGTTCCAGGCCAACTAGCATGGTAAGCAAAACAATTTATGACATTTCATCTAATGCACTTATTAAAAAGCACCATGGCTATACTTTCACCATAGCTTGTTTCAAGCTACAAACATCATTTTCAAAGCGTAATTATTCTGCCTACGTGAAAACGTCATCATACTATTATGTTACATACAGAACTATTCAAATACACTGAACGTGTATAATGTCTGCGAAATTAAATGTTGCAGGAACTATTTGTATTCTTGTACCATGTTTTTTGTAGGGTTTTACCTCAAACTATTTGTAGGGTTGTATCAAGAAACTATATGTAGGGTTGTATCTAAAATGTATTTGTACGGGTGTAAATAAAACATATATGTAGGAGTGTAGGATTATATATAAACCTATCTGTAGGATTGTATCTAAACATATATGTAGGATTATATCTAAACCTATCTGTAGGATTGTATCTAAACATATCTGTAGGATTATATCTAAACCTATCTGTAGGATTGCATCTAAACATATCTGTAGGATTGTATCTAAACCTATATGTAGGATTGCATCCAAACCTATCTGTAGGATTGTAATTGTATCTGAACCTATCTGAAGGATTTTGTCTTAAATCTATCTGTAGGAGTGTAAATGAAAAGTAGCTTTATGAATGTGTCTAAAACCTATGTGTAGGATTGTATCTAAAGACTGTCTGGTATCTAAATGTATCTGTATCATATCTGTAGGATTGTATCTAATTACTATCTGTAGGATTGTATTAACAAACTACCTACTGTGTTTTATCTGAACCCTACGCCTTGTATCTATGAAATGGATGCTGAATACTTCATTTTTGAATGAGTCGGCTGATAGTAAATGTTTTAGTAAGTGAGGGTTATGTAGCTAATACAATGATAGTTCGTGGCAAGATCGGGATGATCCATGCTATTGGTTAAACGTTGTATAACTTTTGAAAAGTGAAATAATTTAAATTGTACTGAAATCGGTAAATTTCTTATGGTAGCGTTTCGTATTACTATCTGTCTGTGTCATTTGCTAAAATAAGATGAAAAGCTGCAATAACAATAAAGAAACGAATACAATGATTTTAAGAAGATAACATTGCTGGTGCTCACAAATACGAGGTTGAGTCTCTGACAGCTCATTGGTAGTGAATATTAAAATTTAAGAAACAGCTGCTATTCAAACTTACTAATTATCAATTCGTTTAAGCCGTTGCTCCATAAATACGTCTTTCCATGCCATGATCTGATGTGTTTGCTTATGATATGATATAGATATGATTATACAGCTTCTCTCATGGCCACAAATGCATATGTTCATGTACATATACTGTTTTCGCAATAAATATGCGTAATACTCATGATGTCATTATTTGTTACATGACAATGCATATAGTAAAGGGTCAGTATGAACACAAACAAGTAGCAACCAGAGTCCATTCTTATAAAGCTTTTTAGTTGAGTCTGAGTTCGTTCTCAAGCTTTTGATTGGTCAGAGTTGAGTTCTCAAGCTTTTGATTGGTCAGATTTGAGTCAAAGGCTCAAATCTGACCAATCAAAAACTTGAGAACGAACTCAGACTCAACAAAATGTTTTATAAGCATGGACCCAGTATATTTAATATATGCGCTTAAATCTTATTTGTTTTACTGTTGTTGTCATGTTTTGTTCACAAATAAATCCACACATGATGTTTATAATTCGACCAGTTTAACCCTTTCTCTCATATAAACGCCCTTTCACACACGCCTTTAGGAACCGTTTGACCAGGAGCTGCTCTGTTTTGTTTGCTTATGAAATTACAGCAGATCAGACTCTATACACATGTAGTTTCTACGAATACCATCATGTGTACATATGCCATTATACAAATTCAACTTTCTCTCTCTTCAGAATTTATTAATACATGTATTCCTGATGCCATTATTTCTTACATGTTTTGATACGTGTCTTCAATGTGGGTTTAGCATGCCAATCTAAAGTCCTTCGCATTTTTGGGAATAAGTGCATTTACCTTTCTGTATTTCAACAACACTATTTTCTACACCTTATCAGTCAAGAATGAATAAAGGAACAGATCAAAGGCGGTTAATCGCTTCAGTACTGAAAATAACTCGAGGTGTGTACTTTGAACGATAACATCGTGTATCATTAAAACCATGTTTCAGCATTTACCTAATGAATATTCCTGTACGAAATCATGTCTGTATGATATCATGAATAACAGAGCAGTAGTTTCCATGTTTTAAGCTGTATATCATTTTATAAGCAAACAGAGCAGACCCTGATGAGACGACTCATTCACCGAGAATATTCAAGTAAGATACGCCTCTGTTATTCCATTTATTTTTTTTTTAAAAATCAGTAATGGTGAGACGACGTCACACTTGATCTAAACAAAACATTAACTCGTCGCTTGCTGTTCACGTCAATATACCTACCTGTAAATAGTGAAGACCCAGATGAGACAGCTCCTGCAGGAGCTGTCTCATCAGGGTCTGCACTATTTATAAGTTGAGTATGCAATCAGTGCACTCCACAGCAGTGATTGCTCAGTGAAATATTTGTACACAGTGAATATATATGTAATTATACAACAGGGCATGGGTAAAGAAGGAGAAATGTATTTTAAAATTCAGCAAGCGAAGGGTTAACGGTTTCTACCAAAATGCCTACTTATAACCCTTTCCTCGTGAATATTCCTGTAACTATGCATCACTTCATATATGTTTGTATATAACATTTAAGAGGGAATAGTTGGTCATGAAATAAACTGTATAGTGAGTTCTTCTATAGCATTTCATAAACAACTTGAGTAGAACCTGACCATGCGGCTCAAACAGGAGCCGTCGTATCTGGACATACTCTGCAACGACGTAAATAAGTCTATATATACTTAAAAGGATTACAATGTGTCTTCTTTCTACATCAGGCCAGATAAAAAATAATTTCATTGTGTCCGAAATGTGAATGAATTAGCCACCGATATGCTCGGAAAGAAACATATGTCTCAAAAGACTTTCAATTCCTCAGTCTAGAAATATACTAACCTTATATTTCAAATAACCATTACACATTGGACATTGACATAACGGTCCAGAATATGCCTTACGTGTTGCAGTTTAAATGTATCTGCATTCGCGATCTTGTCTGCATTAACCTTTTACTTTTTACATGGACCTATCAAACTTTCAAACATGTCCAGCTTACCATGAATATTCAGGAAACATTTTAAAGAACGGGGAACGTGCTTAACAGTGCAGACCCTGTTGAAACTGATCTAGGGGCACTCTCATCTAGGTATTTATTGTTTGTTTCCCATACTAACAGAGTTACTTATGCCGTTAGTCGGCATGCATTGACAATGGATCATTGATACTGGTGTCCAAAGCTTGGTTGTTTTGTTGGTAGTCTTGCATCATGTGGCTATTTGAAGCGCCTCGGTATGGGTGTGAATATAAGATGTTTGTTTCTTAGCCATTAACTCCATGAATATTCAGGCAAGAACTAATGTCATCATGAATATTAGGTAACAGAGTTGTGCGACAATGGCACTATGAACAAACCGTTTTCAACAATTACAGAAACGTTAGCAGCAGGTATATTTTATACCATATTGAAACAAAGCAGACCCTGGCTAGACGGCTCTAGTAGGAGTCGTCTGATCTGGGTCTACTCTGTTTGCAAGTTAGTAAATAGGCGTATATATGGAGTAAAGGGTTTAGGTATTGCTTCTACAGTACTAATGCACGGTGGGAGTTTAACCCACACCCTGTCACATGATCATGACACATGGAAACAATCATAATACACATTCGGATAGCGTATCATGTCAAGTTATATAGTTAATTTTCACTTGTGGTAAATGCTATATTATCATTTCCAGTATATATTCTTTTCACATTAGACAACCACCTGGAACGTTTCAGATAGACAGTAAAACGTTCGGTTTCAGATTAGAGGTCGCATGTTCAATCCTCGCCTGGGTTATACCAAACACTTTGAAATGGTAGCATTTAACGCTCAGCATATCGGTGAATTGTACAACTGATTGGTCTGGTGGCAGTATTATACGTTTGGGTAAAGTTCTGCTGGATGGCAAAGTTCTGATGTTAAGCAAGCAAAACAGACTCTTATGGTTGGTCCCTGCGTATCGTTGCATTACTTTTACATGCGTGCTTAACCTTTAGCCTGCTGAGCATATTATTTTACAGAAATTTTCACCTACTACATTTTCAAAATTCAAGCTATAATCAAATGTTTACCAATATGCAATCAGGCTGTCAAACAGATTGGATCCTGATGAGACGCCGAGTTACTCGGCGTCTCATCTGGATCCAAACTGTTTGCATAGATATTCAGGCTAAAGGTTAAATGCTTTACGTGTACATGCATTCTCTAAGCTTTTTGAGTGCATGTTTTTCTGTTTTCACTGTGTTGGCGAGTGTATAGTGATCAGTGCCTGAAGTCAAAGAGCCAATGATGCAAATTGCATCCTTATAATTATTTTCAAGGAAATGTTTTGAACATGTATTATCAGGAAGTAAATTCAATACTCGCTAGTAGCAGCAGGTAATGTAGAAACTGGTTACATGTACTTGTTTTTGAACATTTCTCGATTATTCGAATTTTCTGTATAGAAGAATTTAGATTCTTTTAGGCAGGACTGGTGACTGCTTAATGCCTGGTGAAAGTCATTCAGAAAGCTCCTAGTGGAGATAAGATCGATAATACTATGTATTTTAGTGTTCGAATAATCGAAATTTTAATTTCTGGAACATAAGCAATGCAATTCCGTTCATTCTACATAATATACTTCAAATGATTAATGACAACTTTATATGACACATTATATATTACAGTATAATTATGCTTTTATGCCGACATGGTCGCCGAAAAGTGACGCATTGGGTTTCCTGTGGTAGATAAATCTGTGATTAGGTTTGCAAACAGTGCTGATCCTGATAAGATGCTGATTAAATGTATGATACCGTTATTATGTTTTGGTAACAAGTTTGACTAATATTTAACCCTTCGCTTGCTAATCACGTCAATATACCTACCTGTAAATAGTGAAGACCCAGATGAGACAGCTCCTACAGGAGCTGTCTCATCAGGGTCTGCATTATTTACAAATTGATTGTGCAACCAGTGCACTCCACAGCAGTGACTGCACAGCGAAATACGTGTGCACAGAGAAGATATATGTAATTATACAACAGGGCATGGATAAAGAAGGAGAACTGTATTTTAAAATTGAGCAAGCGAAGGGTTAAGATGAAAATTGCAGCGAATGCACGACTTACGTTTTTGAGAAGAAACTGAAGGAATGTTCATTCTGAAACTTTAATTAGACGACATGCGTAGCAGAACAAAAACCTGTTTAGCGCCAAAACGAGTTCAAGCAAACAAGTAGTACATTAATACTGATTTGACGTGGCTACTAAACATAATCACTGCCAATGACACATCTGTAATTACTTTTCCAACCAGTATGGAGACAGACGAGACGCCGAGTAACTCTTTGTCTCATCAGGACCCAAACAATTTAATCCTGTGTTCAACATGTTTAAAGACATTTCAAAAGGAAGATTGCAGCAGACGACATCGTTTGCAGACGACTGTACGTTACTGTGAAGGAGTAAGGTGCGGTTTGCTTCACTTAAATGTTTTCGTTTTACATGCACTTTACCACTGTATTTGCCATCGCCTTTGTTGTAGATTAGTCGGAGAGGGGATACGTTCATTTACATTAGTTGTCTTTTAGGGTGGGGATGGAATAAGTGTGAGGTTGGGCCCCGAAACCGGTTTAACCCATTACCTTATAGGCTATTTTTAGATACAGCCTCTTTGAATAAGTCTACCGAAAAGGAGCATTAACTAGAGAAGAGGAAATGTTTTAGAATTTTATAGTTTGAAACCATTGTGATAAATAGAGCTCCCATAGGAGCAAATGCTCTATTTATCACAATGGTTTCACAGTGTGACTTTTACAGGGTCGTCAAAAGTCGTCAATATGAGGGAATGGGTTAACTCCCGCACCCCTCCCGTTCCAAGGCGGTACTTCCATCTTCCCCATTTGTTTGTTTGTTATGTCTGTGCGTCTCTGTGTGTGTTTTATATACATATACATTTGTTGTTTGTAGTCGTGGTTATGTTTGGGCGGCTGTGTGTTTTGTATGCGGTGTTTCCTGCATGACTCATAAATGTACTTGAAAGGAAACAGTCAACTTCTTTATCTGTTATTTGTGAAGAATTTAGCCACCGTCTGTGTTAACCCGTTCCCTATTTAAAGTTTCTTCACCTCATGAATATTCATAGATGGAATCATTTAAATGGAACATGGAACATGGAAAATGAATTAGTTACACTGTTATTGGAAATTGCGCATCGAATTTCTGTAAGCAGACAGAGTAAACCCTCATCAGACGGCTCCAAAATATTTGTCTGATCTGGATCTACTCTGTCTGCAAAGTGTAAAAATGGGTTTATATGAAGAAGAGTGTCTAAGACTGCCAATGAGATATCTTTCCATATGTGAGTGAGTGAATTGGTAGTTTAAGAGATGTTCTGTACATTGTGTATTAGTTTCAATGGTCGCAATGAATGTTGTCTGTGCCATATTTAGATGGCCGCCAAGCACAAGCCAATTTCAATTTCAAATGAATGTGTCTATTGCAGTTTCACCATTTTTGATAGTGTCAACACATATTTCATACGAAATACCTAAACCTGTTCTGTCTAACGAGATCTCTCAGTCATATCTTGAGCTATATCCACAAAACTGATTCGATTGTCTCAGCCCGCACGGAAAACCGTGTTACACTCTTAAAAGTAGAAAAAACACATACAGCGGAGGGGAGCGCCATGCACAAAACAACACCAAACACCAACAAGCACGAAACAGGGCAATTACAAGACCAAACGTGACGAAACTCCCCAAAACATAAAATATTAAACATATTTATCTCTGGAAGGGAACTCCTTAAGCGTATGCATGAACGTTACTGAACCATCTTTATTCTTCGAATGTTGAATTTTCATATTTGTTCAATGTTGGGGCATAAACGTGTATCATTTGTTGGATGATTTTGAAGTATACAGTATAGATTTTGATCAGAGGGATCATGGAGGGGCAAAGAGAGCAAGTGCACTTGTTTTCCACATCAAAACCTCTTCTGTTTGAAACGCTGGAATAGTGGTGTGTAAATTCAAAAAGCTGCATATTATGTTTATTTTTACTTTGTAATTACAGAAGTAATAGAATAATAAGCCTCAGTTCTGACAGTCCACTATTAATTATTCAGTCAATCATTTATTGAACATAGAAGTCTTAAAAACAGGTGTGTGTTTAATAGAGAGCAGATTTAATGTAGAAAACTCTTATATGAGCTTTTTGCATTACTTTTGACCTGCATTGAGCTATCGCATTCCTTACAGACCCATGATATGACCTCTTTGTGATGCCAGTATGAGATTCTTCTGTATGTGGGAGAAAAGTAAAGTTTTCAGCATGCTACAGATTACGTAACAGTTGTTACTAGATTGTCTTCATAATAAAATAAGAAAGGTCACAACGTCATTGTATATTGTTTTTGACAATCAATATACAATTTTAGCACACTATTGTGATATACACGCATGTGTGTGCATAGTTTGGGGATAATTTCCGAACTATACCAACACTTGTATGCGACTTTAACCCGCAATAATTTGGTACAAAACAGAGATCTTGACTGGATGACTTCCGTGCGAGTTATCCAATCAGAATCAGAATCATATCACGTGTATACATACCGGTTACTATGGACCTTAACAGATTGAAACAATAACAACATACGAATTCTAGATATATACATGACATCTAAATTGTCCATTATACCTTCATATATAGTAATCGAACAGCCACTGTAGAATCAGCGACGTAAAATCTCAAACGATTGTAGGATCAACTTTTTAAAAATCTTGGCAATAATTTGATTGATCGACATATTCTATCTAACACAACATTTATGCCAGTTTCCCATACACAGGTTAGTTTGTTCAGATGACTAATTTAACCATAACCACGATTGTCCTAAGATGTTAAATCAACAATGTTTATCTTAAATTATTTGTACACGAGTTGACAGATTTGTCCACTGTGTGTGTTTTTATTCACCTTGTTTGATGACTTTGCTCTTGCTTTCCATTCTTCATTTATCATTCAGGTGTAGATTTATAAAAAGGCAGACTATTGTTAAACAATGTAATGAAACATTAATGCATTGCATACATACTTTTTACATGTTTCTTGCAGTTTAGTCATAAATTAAGAATGTGTATTATTTTAAGAGCATATAAAAAGATGAAACACTTCATCTGATGGATTCTTTCATGATATTCCCGACAAGTACTTACTTTATCTGATAGTATAAACATATTTTATTTCATTTTATCATTTCATGAAAAAGGGTCGGGCCACAAGTGCGGCCAACATTAGTTACGGCCCTCCCCCTTACAACTCTCTACAGTAAGTGTGTCACATGAAACAAAACACGTGAAACATAAAAAATGCACTTTATCTGATGATTGCACGTTCGACATTAATCACTATCCTCTTTACATATTATGAATGAATTGATTTATGATTGAGAAAACTAGTTCACTTAACCCATTTGCTCCCACGATCCCATATATGGGACGATGGCAAACAGTGTAGACTCTGATCAGACGCCGCATAATGCGGCGTCTGATCAGAGTCTACATTGTTTGCTGATAGGAATTTCATTATAAAACGAAACGAAATTGAAAATTTAGGCCAGGCACCCCTTAGATAAAAAATAGACTAATCCAATATATAAACATGGAATAATCAACTGGGCGCAAATGGGTTAAACACGTGAAAAGTCAACTTGTGGTGCTGCTAGTCCCAGTTGGCGTCCTGTTTGTATGAAATATGTTTACCGTAATTCAATACTACATGTATGAGAAATTAATTTGCTCATTCGGAATCTAATACATTTAATTTAATATCTTGAGCGTTGAAACATATTAACGTCTATTTAAATTATTGTATCCTTTATTGAATAATTCACTTTTCTGTATCTTTATCAAACACGTGATCAATTTGAAATGGCTTGGACCCAGCAGCATTTATCATGTACTATTATTTTACTTACATGTACACCATGACGGGAACTGTGTAATGTGACATTTGCCAGCATTGTCCGAAATAGAAACAATAAGCACTAAGGATACAACACTGTTTTATGAATATGTACACTAGATCCCCTCTAAACTGGAATTGTATTAAAGATCAGTTTAGGTCTTTTTAGGCAGGTGGCTGCCTAATGAATGGTGAACGTCATGCAGAAAGCTCATAGAGGAGCTTACTGTATGACTTTCAACCTGCATTAAGCTGCCGTCTGTCTAAAAGACCGGTTTGGTACTATTTTTAGGTGGATTTTTCTGTATTAAACATGCATTAGATTATCAGAAATTGTACGTGTGGGTGTGTGGAGTTGCATGATATGGGGGCTTCATAACATTGGCCAGTCAACCGTTATACTTTCCTATTATATACCTCGCAGATATACGCCTCTGCTTACAAACTAGTCTATAGTCAAACTTTTCTGTGTTCACATGCTATTTTAAATATTTATCTAATTAATATGCATAACGTCATTAATTCGTGAATATTTATGAAGTAAAGGGTGAAAATAAACGAGCTGAAGCAATCTTTGACATATTGCATTAGATACAGTTACCATCCAAACAAAATATACTTTAAATATACCAATATGATACACTCAATAAGGTTTTATTTTTTACATCATTTTTAGGGGACTTTCGTGATATACTGACTGACGATGTACCGAGAAAGCGGAAAACCTGACGTTCAGAGATCTACTAGGTGCACGTTTTGGACACAAGACACAGACAATAATGAATACTTCGTGCGTCAAATTTCTCTTACCCTTTCCCTGTTCTGTGTTTATTCCAAATTTCGATACCTAATGAATATTCATGGGAAAATTAGTTATAACGAAGTATAAAAGGTGGAAAATTGCAGCCATTTTAGAAGGTAAAGAAACAAATCTTTCAAAATCCATTAGCAAACAGAGCAGCCCCTGATCAGACGGAGCCTATAGGAGCCGTCTGATCTGGGTTTACTCTGTTTGCAAATGCGTGAAAACACGTTTATATGAAGAATAGGGTTAAATAAGAAAATGTATACAAAGAGCATATTGCACTAAGCCACATATGTGATATGTTGGCAATCGTTACCAATCACCAACATCAATCTCTTCAATAGATATCAATAATGGATGGTAAATGCAGATGTATTTGGTATAACGTGTAAAGTAATATAAAGTTTTGTTAGTTGAGCTTATTATTTTGTAATTTATCGTACTTTGTTAATCAGTAGATATCATCATAAAAAACTTAAATTAATACACATATTGATATATGTTGAAATATTGAAATATTGATATTTCAATCCCATTTGCCTACATCCCATGTTATCAACAAACCAATAGCTCAAATCTGTTAAGATTAACCCACTTGCGCCCATTGGATTCTTCCATGTTTATATATTGGATTAGTTATTTTTTTTATCTTAAGGGTGCCTAGCCTAAATTTTCGTTTTGTTTTATATTGAAATTCCTATCAGCAAACAGTGTAGACTCTGATCAGTCGACGCATTATGCGGCGTCTGATCAGAGTCTACACTGTTTGCTTACGTCCCACATATGGGATCGTGGGAGCAAATGGGTTAACAAGCAGGTAGCGGTATTGCACTGATCTAGTGGTGTAATCATATCAGAACATACTGAACTGAAACAATTCGTATAGTGCGATTTTGAAATATCCACCTGGTTTACCTTTTCGACCGTTTCTTTGAAAGTATACTCCCTGGCAAGACGTTGAGTACTCTATTTAAAATTGACATTTTAGAAAGGATATAGTTGAAATTATAAATTGTCGAGTACGACTACAAAGTCGGTCAACATATTTAAGAGTACGGTCGTGTATTATAGCGCGTTGTTGCTCCCGAATCAACGGGTGTAAAAGTGGAAAAATAGTCCTACAGAGAGAGCTACACAAAATTGGCAACGCACAAACACATCATCAAACACGATACAGCACACTTATAAAACAAAACAAAACGTGACGAAACGCACAAAAATACATAAAACGTCCACCATATAAAACGGAGTAGACGGTGGAAAACAGGAGTACCGCCTTGTAACGATCAGTAGCCACCAAAGGCTACTGTGGACTTAAACCAGGTATGTGGGTACACAACCTTCATGCTTATCCCACCTTCAGCCAAGTCAGAATGTAAAGTAAAACCCACCCCCTCCAGACAACTTCACAACATGAGTAACGATGTCAAGACCAAATAATATTCAAATAAAGAGTAAAACAAGTGACGTCATAAATTAACGGACGTGGTATATATCAATCACGTCTACACCAAGCCATTTTGCAAAACAATCAATTGTATTAATTAATACAAAATCATACATTCACATTTGTCGGTACTACGTTTTGATTCGAAATTGAAGACAAAGCTCTACTAAGTATGACATAGCAGATTAACCTGGATCGTTGAATTAACCATTATCAGGCTGATTACACAATGCCTGCATCAATTCTGTTCTGCTTATAGTTTGACTGATTTGTGATTCGTTTTGATTTTTGATAGGCTGTGTGTGCCAAACAGCTTTTAAAAATCCTAATGAGACGCCAAGTTACTCGACGTCTCGTCTTGATTTTAAGTACAGTAAAACATGTCTTAAGTGACCATCAAAGAGATGTATAATTATAGGTCTGTAATGCAGCAGGTACAGTGCTCCGTCTCTACAACGACACCCTTGATATGAAGACTGTATGTGTTGTTCAGAGGGAGTTGTTATAGGGAGGGAAAATCAAACATAATTAGCTTGTTTCCAGATCCCCAGATAAGGTGTATATGAGAACTAAAACCGTTATGCATCAATCAAACCCTATGTTGTAACCACTCTTTAGAATCGTCACAAAGTGATAATTCTAAAGAGTGGTCACAACATAGGGTTTGATGGATGAAGGAATACAGAAAATACGATGGAAAAAAGTTGTGTCTGGAGCCTTGTTGTTTCGGAAACAGTGACATGCGTTGTTGTAAGGAGGGAATCGTTATTGAGAGGGCCGTTGTAGTGAGGGAGCACTGTAGCTTCATGCAGGGCAAAAGTAATGAAGGAGCGTTCTGCATTACTTTTGCCCCGCATTAAGCAACCACCTGCGTTTTAAGATTCCTGTGCCCACTCAATAAAAGGTCGCTTAAGACAGGTTCTAAAGTAGTTGAAAAGTTTCAGGCAGACTGCGACTAACAGGATAATGGTGAACCCATTGTATGCTGATTATAATATGTGTCCCCTCCCTTTATGGGTAATAATGAAACAAACCACTAAAACATTTTTTATTGCAGAATAATTATGGTTTTTATGGCAATCAGTGCAGCTCTTGATCAGAGGTTTCCTGCAGGAGCCCTCTGATTTTGGTCTACACTGTTTGCATAGTCGTAGTGATTAAGGTATTGAATCAAATGCCTCATAGATATAAATTGGATCCTAGTGACACTGGAGTTGGTTCAAAAGATAATTATGTACAGAATAATGAAGCTAATACAAAACCTTCTAAACTGGAAGTACGGGGAATATAGACCTTTATCATGTTGAGTTTTGATGTCTAGTAAATCCTTTCCCTGTTAAATATTCCTGTAAGAAAATATTGTCTCTATGGTTATGTATTAGTTGATTTTTTTATAATGGCATATGTACACAGTATGTGATGGTATTAGTAGAAACTGAAGAGTCAGATATATTATAATGTCATGGGCAACAGAGCAGGCCCCGATCATACAGCTCCTTCAGGAGTCGTGTGATCTGAGTCTACACTGCAAAGGCGTGAAAGGTGTTTATACAGAGCAGACTTATCCTAGAGGAGTCGTGTGATTTTATTCTACTCTACAAAGGCCTGACAAGGCGTTTATATGAAGGAAATAGTTAAACTCCTCATGATCAAGGGTTAACCCTTTCGCTGCCAATGCCGGATCTGTGATTACTTATGCAAACAGTTTGGATCCAGATGAGACGCCGAGTAACTCGGCGTCTCATCAGGATCCAAACTGTTTGTTTCTGTTACTATGTTTTTGAAACAAAAATGAAGAAAATAAAAAAAAATGAAAATTTATAGCAGACGACAAAGTTAGCAGACGACAGAGTTTGGCAGCAAAAGGTTTAATCTATATCCATACCTATACTATTATCAACCCTTACCCCGCTATCTGCGACTTGACACGCATTTGCAAATAGCATAAATCTAGATCAGAAGCCAATTTACGCGGAGTCTCATCAGGATCCAATCTGTTTAGCATTGGTTCAATAGTTTCTCAAAACCTTGATTGAATAAGAGGTAGTCAAACTGCCACCAGATCCAATTTCGAGCAGGCCGTATTGTTTCACTGCGGGATATAGGTTAATGTTGCCAGCGCAGAGACCGATAAAGTGTCTGATCGTATTACATTATAAAAGGTTTCCTGAGACAACAACGTGAGAATAAAGCAATTGTTTGTCGCCATAGGTAGTCTGTACTTCCATCAAACGACTGTTATTACAGCTAAATATCCAGAGGAAATTCTTTATCGCTACGTATGGCGAACTGTCTGGAGTTTTGAACATTGTGTATCATATACATATGTATCTGTGTATCACAGGCTTATATATCCGTACGTTGTAATATGTGTCATAATGTATCAGTATTTCTAGATAAGGTTTGTTACAGTAGACTCCCGATAATTCGAGAACTAGAATATATGCCATTATCGGTCTTTAAAGTGAGTGATAGTCTCTACTTGCAACGTGGTTTAAAAATGCCTAACAATTCCATCAACCATTTGCTTATATGCTGAAAAGAAATGTATCGCAAGAAAACAAGTCAAATACACACAAAAGAGGATACAACTTCCATGTTTGATATGTTATTCGGCAATGTATAAGTATTTATTCGGCTCGCGTTTTAATTTCGCTAACTGTTCGACCACGGCCGATAATATTTTGTTGTAGAACAAAATATGTACTTATCGATGGAAACGGTTTATTTTGTATCAATGCGGCATTTTCCAGCTGCTAGCTGTCTATTTTCATTCGTGGTCTAGTTTTCCACCAATCAGTTACTATTTTACATTGTGATTTGCATATGACACACCAGTATTTAGTAGTAAACTGTATTTTCATTAGTTAATACCTAGCCTGGCATACAGCCTTTTTATAATGCCTCTACACATGGCCCAAACTAGATGTAAAATCCAGCTACACAGTCTGCTAACGTGATGAAACTCCTGAGGTCATTCTAACGACCTTGTAGTTATTTCAAAACACCATGTTTTATGATAATTAGCTGCTTCAGCTTCACAAGTTGAAATCAAAGCAATCAATACATATTAACCTAACCACACCAAATGTAAGGCATTCTGTTATACAGACATTTTCTATAAACTTCTCAGAGTTCAGTCAAAACACCATATAATACAGAAAGTCATTATTTACACAACTATTTAGCATGGAAGACTGTCGACTGTCGAAAGTTCTGTTCTTAAAATAGTTGTTACTGAGAAATTCCCATAATCAAAGTACTGATGTACTGATGATGATTTCAAAGCGAAAATTATATTAAATTGGGATTTAAAGAATTTAAACCAACGAAAGTGTTATGGTAGTGAAGATTTAACAATTGTTGTTAATAATAACTTGTGATAATATAATTAGAAGTAATACAGTGGAGAAACTGTTATTCTTTCCCGTTTATGCTTACGCGTGCGCAAACGATACGCAAACGATGCGTAAACTAAACGATAAACGATATACCCGTTTGTGCATACAAACGCGTTTGTAAGCGGTTTTTGCGTATATAAGTGCGTTTCATTCGGCATACCTCTGTTATTATCGAGACCGATCAATTATACGAAAAAGTAAAAAAACGAAAGGTATTGGAGAAAAGGGTATTTCATATATTGCTCAAAATAAAATCCGAAATTGATATAACATGTCTAGGATTAGATAAATCTAATGCTGTCCCTGACGTGTCAATAATCTCTCCAATTAACACCCAATCAAACAATAGCTGACGATTTGAAGCTCCGCCCCAACAACTTATTCCAAACACTACCCTATCCAGCGTTTATTAATTCGCCCGAACAAGCTAGTTCTAATACGTGTGTCATTTTTCAAACAAACACCGGACGAGATCAGTTTATCCAGAAATTCATCCTGAAATCGGTTGCATCAGCCTATAATCTGAAATTAGTAAGTTAATCAACGATTTACATTTGTATTTATATGGTCAAAACTACTTTCAGTTTTAATTTTGTCTTGAATGAAAACGACTGACATCTCAATATTAGTAGTCATAGGCTTTACTTTTTGTTAGATTGACTCACCCTAAACTTTTCGAAATTTGTGCCATTATCATAATTGGTGGCCAAATTCACACCTTAAATTTTACAATGTCTACCGATTGATCTATCATTAACTTCACAAATTTGTCCCGTTAAAAAAAAAATGTTTGTGTTTTTGATACATATGAAGCATTCAACACTGAGATATACTTCATATCTATCAAAAACCACAAACAGTTTGGGACCTATACATCCCCATATATATTATTTGTGGACTGGTCTGGTTTCAGATATTTACAAAACAGTTTTTAATTTTGGTTTCTATAACTAAAAAGATATACTTAAATAATTCTGCTTTCAAAATTGAAAATACCCTGTCTTTGTTTTGGCACTGATTCAATTATCTGACTCCCTGGGCGCAATTAATACATTGCGAAGTTGTTAAAACAACATTCACAGTGTGGTGTCTTTAATCTGCATTGGACATTGTCACAATTTCCTGTCTTGCTTGATTGGTGACTCTGTAGGCGGTGGCTTACCCCAGTAATGTACGCTTGGTGCTTGTTTATCATGAATATTTATTAGCTGATTTTTTATGGTAAAAGTGAAAGCTGGTTTTTGCTTTGGCTGAAACTTTAGCTAGAATAAAACTATAAAACGTGCCCAATTAACAATTCAGTAATCCAGAATTACCTTTTTCCTTTGGATTTATGGTCAGTATTGTCCATGTTCCAAAATGGCAAAAAGGACCATATTTATGATAAACTATTTCCCTGATGAAAAATTATGTGTGAGTAAATCACTTTACGACTATAAACCCTTCACTCCACGTGCCTGTTTATGTTAATGCAAACACAGTAGACCCAGATCAAACGTAATGAAACAAACACATTTACAAACAGAGTAGATCCAGATCAGACAGCTTCTGTTGTAGCTCCCTGATCACTGAGCAGGGTCTTGTCGGTTTGCTTATGAAATAATATACGTACAATTACTGTCATAGTCAAACTTTCCTGTACTCATGTATTATTACAAAAACTCGATCTCCATGAAATCATTATTTCTTATACAAATATTCATGGAGATCTAACGCCTTTCTCCATGAAATTATTATTTCTTACACAAGTTTTCCTGGAGATCTAACGCCTTTTTTTTTCAAAATACTAATTCTTCAAAGGGATCTTTGGCTCTGACAGAAACTATATATAGGATTAGATCAACAAAATTTCATAAGCAACAGAGCAGAACCTGATCAGATAGCTCCTACAGGAACTTCCGATCTGGATATACTCTATTTGCAAACACACGTGAAGCCGTTTATATAATACGAGAAGGATTGGGAAATTGATTTTAAAGCAAATTTGGTGTATGCTGTCAACAGAGCTAACTGATGTTTATTAATCCTTTTTTCTCTTAAGAATATTTACTAAAATATTTCATGACTTCGTGCATATTCATTTACAGGGATTACAGAGACGCTAGACAACCATGATCGAATCTAAAGAAATAAGTCTACGGACTAAGCAATCAGAGCAGATCCTGATCAGACAGTTTCTGCGTGATTTAGGTTTACGCTGTTAACAAAAGGTTTGAATAGAATAATTTCCCATGACGAAAAGGCCCATTAACCTACAGTGCTAACCTCTAGAGTCACATTTATAAAAGAATGTAGCATATCCTTTTTTATAATTGTAGACCCAAGTAATTGGCTGCACTATTTTCTGTAGTATAAAGTTCACTGAAAACAGCCATCGATACACAACGTAAGCTGATCCAATATAAAAAAATGTGGAAGAATAAAATCGAACAAACAATCCCATTCCCTAGACGTTCACATCGTGGACGTTTTCTTGAACTGCTCGATTTGGAGCTACACCCATAGGCAGGGCTACACCCATACTAGACAGCACAAATTACCATTTTACCACTCAAAACGACACAGAGGTACAAAACGTGCGATTCCTTTCGGTTGGAACAAAAAGTATCACTGTTTCTTTAAACGAAATACAAATCGTCTAATTTAACGATCTACTGAGATATAACTCTTTACAAAACACAATCCGCACAAATTTAGGTATATATAAGGAACTTTTAAAGTTCAAAATGAGAAGTTACCATTATTAACGTTGTTTAAACACCCAATATGCCCTGTGGAACCATATATTGACGATTAACTTATAAGTGAGTTTAAACGCGTTTACAAACGCGTTTGTAAGTGAATATACTATACTGTAGTAAGAAACAATATGTAGACAAAATATAAACAGGATCAGTATTGATTATCTTCAAATATAGTTTTATAAATGTATTTGTCTAAATGTAGTAAAATATTTGTTTATTTCAAATGTAAACAGATCCTTTAATATAAGCTGAAGCAGCATGTTAGACATATTCATGTTGGCAAACAGAATGGTCCCTAAGCAGACAGAAGTCTGATCTTGGTTAGCTTTGTTAATCCAATCTTTTTCTGGGGTTTGAATTTTAAAAGCATTGCTCTTGTGTGAAAATGACCTCTATCATAATGTTATAATTGTTTTACAAGAAACAAATGCGGATACTCCGTAAATATTTATTTTGAATTTCGCTGCAAGTAGATTATTCAATGATGTATTTGGCATGGAATATTTCTTTGTAAAAAGAACTGTGGATTCTAGAAAGTCACTAATTCAAAGTCTCTAAACCACATAGAAAGGAGAGAACGATTACCTATGACTTTGTTTGAACGGTAAGTTGTAAAAAATGAGGTTTTTGGGGGAGGGGCCGAAACAGAAAGTATTTATCCAACCTTGTACTATAAATAGAATGTCTAATTACACAACGTCAAGGGTACTTTACAAATTGAAAAACCACCAGACCATGTGAGAAGACATTATTTTCACGTTTCAGCAGATACCTGTACAACTTTCAGGCCGCACAGATAGCTCAGTTTCTTCTGTTTTCTAGCTTCGGATGCTGCAAATTTAGATCAAGGGTTACGCTTAGGTCTTCCCTTCCTCGCTATTATAAGAACAGAGAGAGAATCGACGCGCGCATGCGCGATCTTAGCATGGTAGCAAATTAATATTGTCGTAGTGAGCATTAGATTTAGTGTTTCACTGCGCCGTTCTGAAAATTGCCACAATGAAGTCATTACTAAATCATATACTGAATTGAGAATAGTTAGTTCTAACAGATTATCAAATATTCTTATTAAGTTGCTACAGATGAGTATCATGACAAATCCAACATTCTAAAAATAGAAAATATCTCCCAAACAGCCGTGTTTATAGTTTATGGACTCTTGTAGATGAATGAATGAACCTGGTTGTATACAATATATTCATTTGCTCGAATAGATATCCGTTATCTTTACCACTGTACTTGTCATAATTTCAATCCCCTTTTACTGTCTCATCTCTCTGCGGATTCATATTCTACCATTTTTCATGATAATGAGTGCTGCTCTTTGATATAGCGGAATAGTTCCCTCGTTCGCAAATGAGTAAAAGGCATGAATTCGACTCTAAAATACGTGTAGTTTCATAGGTGTAGTTTCAAATTAAAAGAATTTGAAACCATCAAAAACCATTTCGATAAACTGGGAAAAGTATAAAATACAACTGCAATACTAATACATGTATCTTCATAGTCTTCATCCAAAGACCAATGATAGCACGTTACAATAGGTATTCGCTTTATCCTTTTACACTGGGCATCTAAAAGAACCAGAGAAACTCAGTCGATAATAAGAATAGGGCATCGCGCCCGGGTTTCTCTGTATCCTCTCCCCTCTCTCTGGGGCGTCCAATTAGCCCATAGTGAGCAGTAACGGACGTAAATCAACACAAACACACAAACAAATCATTATTTAATATTTGAATAAAAAGGTATCAAAATCTCTTTAATAATAGTATAAAAAACATTCAAATATAAGTATAATAAATAATCACAAATAAATAATGTTATAATTATTATTAATAAATAAATAATTAGTATTACAGAACAGAACAGAACAGTCATATCTTTTATTACACCCAGGTACATATTAAGACATGCGGCAACTTAGTGCAGGGTGCTCCTAGAGGGGCGGTCAGTATGATGTTCACCCTGCATTAAGCAGCCACCTACCTAATAAGTTCCAAATTCTTCAATACTATCGAGTCTTTACGGTATATCTATTTAACTTCACTGATTAATTTTATAATATTTTTGAACCAATAACACGCATTATAATACAGTAACACCCCTATATACGGACGGATTTCGATCACTCTGTACTAAGTTGCCATCTATATTCTAATTTTAACGTCCAGTTTAGAGGGGTTTTACCGTAGTTGATGTTATAACCACGATTAAGTACATATGCCCATGACCAATGAATTTGGAAACGTGCAATACTTACTCGGTGTCCCATGCTAATTTTAATCCATTTATCCCCATATTATGTATAAATTCCCATTCAGATCTTATTTAGGAACAAAACTATTTTGATGTCGATGGGGCACAATGGTGCAAGCCATTGACATCATGGGTTCGGTAAACAGTGCAAACCCTGATCAAAGGGCTCCTTAAGGAGACCGCTGTAATAAGTCAACATTGTTCGCCTCTTTCAAGGGACACTGGGCACAAAGGTTAGATGGATAGCAAATAGCTAGATGGCATCCCAACTTCTGTCGAAAGCTTTTTTTGAGTTTACAATACAATATAAACTCGATATTATGAACACTTAAATACGTACCATTATTAATCTTTAACACAGATGGCAGCTTAATTCAGGGTGAAAGCCATGACAAAGCTCATGTAAGAGCATTCGGCTTGACTTTCACCTTGCATTAAGCAGCCACCTTCCTACAAAGACATAAATTCATCCTTACTAAAATTTCGTAATAAAGCGTTGTTACTGTATATATGTTTAGAAATTGCATATATAGTTTAAGGAATTTGACATAAAATAAATTACACGTTTACAGCCTTTAAATAATAGATCAACAGCATCATTTGCTGTACGTTATCAAACTAAAAGTTGGAACATGTTGTTAACCATTTAATAGCTTCTATTTAGAAAGCGCGGCGGGAAGTGCATTTGATATTATCATACATCATTTGTTCATGTTTTACTTGTTCATCGTGTATCGCTACTGGCTGCACGTGAAGAGAGATTAAGGATGGTTGGTTTGTGGTTTTACGTAATACCGCGTTTTGATATTAGGAGATATTGTAATTGTCGGAAAAGCGAAATACCACAAGTCACAGCTGTGCCTATACACAGTATGAACGCATAGTCTCATCCCTATATAATATAAATACAGTAAAATCTCTCTATAACGGCCACTAAATAACATCATGTATTTTGTGTTAAAGGCAGGTGGTTGTTTAAAGCAAAGTGAAAGTAAAACAGAATGCTCCTATCGTAGCGTTCTGTTTTACTTCCACCTTGCTTCAAACAACCACCTGCCCTAAATACCAACTAATTAACACAATTTAGTGGCCGTTATAAAGAGGTTTTACTGTAGTTAAATCTTTATCATGTCAAGTAACAATCCATTTGGAAGAATTGCAGACGTTTTTTCTTTCGATGTTCATATGTGTATGTATATTGGATGTAAGTTGAATAGCTTCTTGCTGTGATCAGTAAAAATGTTGCTAGTTTTAGGCCATACATTAACTGATCAAACAGGTTTGACATAGATCTGTTTTCCTCTATCTAAAATATGTACATGTTGTTAACACATAACAGGTGACTTTACGTGCATTGATACTTACGTGCTTGGTGCACAATCGTTTTAACCCTTTACTCAATGAATATTCAATTATATAATAATGACATCATGAATATTAATTGCAATATTCTTATGATAGGACATCAACATTTGAAGTTTATATACATTACACCATCAGCACATAGAGCAGATCCTGATCAGACTGCTCGTATAAAACAACTTAAAATCCCTTTTGGGCTCAAGTAAGTCTTCATCTTCATTACTATTGAGTCGTTCAATAAAAATAAATATCTGTATTGTAGGTCAAGAACATGGTCAGAGCCAATGGCACATGTTAGATGCATTATGTTTTATAGTACATGTAGACCTATGTTGTAACTATGTCTAGTATACTGGCTTGAGATAGGTCGGTGGTTCTATTCAGATTTTCTGTGTACGAAACGATGACATCTGGTTCGTACACAGACAAATCTCATGTGTATTCCACCACATGGACATTTGGAGTGTTATCTCATGAGGAAACAGAACAGACCTGGCACCTGTGTTTTCAACTAGGCACGTTAAAGAATCTAATATCCGCAACAAGGTTTCCTATATCCGGGTCAGCCAAAACATGCGATATACGAATGTTTATTAATAGAACTAAACTTACTAAGCAACGTTTTTATTAAAATCCAGCAGCACTGCAGCAGTAACAATGATAGACATCATTAGGATGTTTCCTGTCCTTAAGGAACATGAGCAATAATCATGTTTGTAATATAAATGAGATTATCCGTTCATAGTTGACATTAAATATATTGGTATTGTTACCTTTATACGAATGGGTGTCTGCGAAAAACCTCTTTCGACGCCAAATACGTATAGTAAATATAATCTCCAACCCACATTTATTGAAACATTTCAGAAAAAATAAGAATTGATATATAATGCATGCAAATTGCCAAATAATAAACCACTGGCACAGAACTAGAAGTTGTGACAAACCGTGCAGTCTAGGATCGGGACGCTAATAGGAGTATTTCAAATAAAAGAGAGTTTTATTATACAATATACAGTAAAACCCCGCTAATGCGACCACCTAAAAGAGGTATAATTATGGGTGCTAAAGGCATGTGGTAGCTTAATGCAGGACAAAAGTAATGTCCTGCATTAAGCAACCACCTGCTTATAAAGACACCAATGTTTATTCATTAGGTGATCGCATTACAGGGGTTCTACTGTACATATTTTTTTTGCATTAGATGTCGAGAATGTATAATTAGTATTGTTCATTTAGCGAATGATTATGATCGAGTGTTGAAGTGAATTGTTTTAATGTCCTGTGCTTAGCACGAGAAATGGTAATCATTCATGTGATACATGTATTTGAGATAGCACAGTGTCCACTTCAGCATAGATTAAGCAGTTGTGTGTGCGTGCATGCGTCCGTTCGTGAGTGAGTGCGAGTAAGCTCTCACTATATGAATAATTCCTGAAGTGTGTTCATTTGTCATTGTAAAGTATCAGTTAATTGATATTCATGGTGTCATTATTTCTTACATGAATGTTTATGGAGCAAACGGTAAAACTATTTCACTTTTTTCGAAAGATCAAATTACATTTGTAGAGTAAGTTGCAATAGCAGACAGCAGTAATTTATATAATTATAAAGTACTTCATTTAAGATAATTGCATTTAAGCCCCTGTCTGGAATATGCTCAACTAGATTTCTCATTGCCCTATCTGACAGATATTGCGATTATTTGGGAGGGAACGCCATAGTAAAGCCACAAATAGTGTTTAAAAAGATATTGCAAAAAAATGTTTCTCTAACATCGGCAACACGCCCGCAACTTGGCGAGTGTTTGCAGTATTGGAACCAAACTTTTGTAGCAATAGTGGTGCGAGCAAACATTTTTCGAATGACAATATTCATTGTGTTAACCGTTTTCAACTGAAAAATATACAGTAAAACCTCTCTATAACGACCACTAAATAACATCAGTTATTTTGTGTTAAAGGCAGGTGACTGCTAAAAGCAAGGTGAAAGTAAAACAGAACACTCCTATGGGAGCGTTCTGTTTTAATTTCACCTTGCTTTAAGCAGCCACCTACTCTAAATACCAACTAATTAACACAGTTTAGTGGTCGTTATAGAGAGGTTTTACTGTAGTATATTCTCAATCCATAATTTGCTGAATGTTTGACTGACTTCAGAACGTTTGAGAAATTATTTACCATGTGTCAAACAGCTTGGATTCTGATGAGACGCAGAGTTACATCAGGATCCAATCTGTTTGCAAGTGACCTTCAGGTCGCGTTTGGCATAAATGCATGATAAGGATTAGTATCTAAATGACTAAAATAAATTACTACTCTTGCACATCATGTGTAATGGGGAATTTATATAAACTATAGTTCAGTCAAATAACTGCAATACTTTTTTGCTTGCAAATGGAAAAGTAGTAAAGTCAAGCAGGCAAAGCCACATGCAAGACGCAACCACCACCAAAACACCGATAGACAGCATGACACACAAGACCAATTTATTGTTATCCTTGTATATAGACGTACCTGATCTGTGTATGACAAAAGACTCCCTGTAAGCGGAAGCGTCATGATCATAGCTAACAATGAAAAACCTTTTAGACATAAATCAGATCCTAATGGGCTTGGGATTGATTCAAAAGATAATTATTTTCCATGGAAAAAGCTTATACGTTACCTTTACAACCAGGAGAATATAAATAGTTGAATCGATATTGCTACATGCACCACAGATGGTCCGCTTATCGCGAAGGCTGATAAAATATCTGATCGAATTACAGTGTCAACGCTTTCCTGAGACAACTATGCGAACATAAAACATTTTGTCATCGTGGGTAGTTTATGTTCTCGTCATATAGCCATCATTGCAGCTAGGAATCTATACGCATGCGAGTGACGATTTGCATAAGCATAAATCTGATCACACTTCGGTACGAAAAACGTTACTTAAATGTGTTACAAAGGTGCATATGGAAATCAAAACAAATAACAGAAAGCAAATTTGATACTTAATATATAATGAATGTCGGTGTTCACTTGAAAATGTTCCCTAATAGTTTGCTTCTTTTTAGCATGGCTCATTTGATAAATGATGCTGATAAAAGTTATGGATATTGTTGTAAATATCACATATAGCAGTATCGAACAGCCTTAGAAATGTATATAGAGAACCTCTCTGAATCCGAGTTTAATTTAAGCCGGTTGCCGCTTAATGCAGAACGAACTTCATGTAAAAAGCTCCTTTTGGAGTTTTCTAGATGACTCTCGCCCTGCTTTAAGCTGTCACCTGTCGTTCATTTAATCCAAAGCTGGCTTAAAAAGAGTTAAAACCTCAGTGTAAGGTATATATGCCTGTATTTTTTCTGTTATGTTTTATTTACATGTATAACGTATTCAACGAGAGTGTCTATTAACCCTTTCCCTGATGAATATTAATATAGGAAATAATGACGTCATAAATATTAAAAAAAAATAATTTATAATGACATATGAACAAATGACATTTTGTGTCAGGAAGAAGCTGTAGAATCAGATCTATATTACACCATAAGCAAACATAGCAGACCCTGATCAGACGGCTCCTATAGGAACTGTCTGATCTGGGGTGTACTCTGTTTGCAGATACGTCAAAATGTGCTTACATAAGGGCACGGGTTAAGGTGGAAATATCTCCTATTATGTTTCATGTGTAGCTCCATGATTCCTTTTTAACATCTTCTCTATAAATATGCATGTAATCATTCATTTCACATTGTCTCTTTGACGACACAGAAACTGTAGAATCACATTTATATATTTCCATAAATATACAGAGCAGACTCTGATCAGACGGCTCTTACAGTAGCCATCTAATATTGGCCTACTCTCTTGCTAAGGCGTTAACTAGCGTATTTTATAGCGTAAATGGTCAAAGCACATTCTTATGTTCGGTCAAACTCTTAAATCGATGGAACGATTTCGGATATTTTGTTGTTTTGTTGTTATTCTCATTACAGTAGAATCAGTCTTCAGCAGACATAAAATAGGTCTAACTATGCGTCAGTAATGGGGTCATTTCACCGAGTACGACCTGGAAAAGTCGCACGCGACCACGCGCGACCTTAATCGCAGCTCGGTTTTCCAATAGTCGCGGGCAAAAACCGTGCGACCTACCCCATTATTTTCTGTGCACGCTCTATGTTCGATGTTAGCTCGTTTGACCTTCGATGTGTACGCTCTATATACGTCCTATACGCTCTACACACGCTCTATATACGCTCTATCTACGACTATCCACTCGATCTGAAGCGATCTTGACACGACCAAGGTTCGTTCTGTTCGACCAATCTGCGACATTGCCTCGATCTCTCGGCGATCTATTCTCGCAAGCGCGCGACCTCGGCCGACCAAGACTCGTTCCCGGCCGATCTAGCTACGTACGAGTTGCAATGTACCCTCGATTAATACGATTTAGTTGCGATCTCGAATGTTCTAGCCTCGCTCAGACGACCAATTCTCGATCTTTTCTCAACAGAGTCTCGCTCGAGCTACGTGCACACTGGGTTTGGTTGCACGGATTTGCGCGCGACCCACTGCGATCGTTATACAATGCCCGGCGATCGTTGGCCGACCATCAGCTTTTGACCAGTCTCCGAAAGGATAACATGGACCAAATCGCTCTGCACCATGCCCTGAAATTGCAGCAAGACTATCTGGTTATGCTAATCATGCTGAAAATGAGCTGCGTGAACACCAGAGGGAACATTATGGTCAGTACACCTCCCTCATGACGGAACTGAGGCTGGGAGATGAAGCTATCTTCCGGATCTATCTCCGTAAGCTCCCGGAGATGTTTGACGAACTTTTGGCCAGGGTGGGACCTAGAATTGAACACTAACTATAGAAGATCTATAGAACCGCAAGTTAAGCGAGGGTCGATCTTATTTGGTTGAAGCTTAAGCGCACAGAGGCCGCCAATGGAAATAATATGGAACGTACGGGTCTAAGGAAGGCCTAGGACAGGTCGCTCGGAGTGAGGCTTAATCGCAAAAGAGCGAAGCTAGATCGCACGGATCGAGCGAGGATCGAGCAGGGGTCGAGCAGCACGACCATTCGCGCGACCAGTTCTCGCTCGAGAAGACTGAGCCTAGCTCATCCCCGCTCTAGTTCCGATCGTCTCACGACCAATGCGTTCTTCCTCGATATCGCTCGCTCGTTCGACGCTCTCCGTGCGACTTCTAGGTCGAGGCTCGGTTTTTTGACATGTCAAAAAACCGAGCTACGATCTGTTTTTCCGGGAGACCAATCCTCGACCATGTGCGACCACGGGAGACCAAGGCACGACCAACCCTCGGTCAACTGTCAACTACGTGCGACCTGCGGCGACCAAGCCACGCTCTGAGATCGCAGCTCAGTCTTCCGGGAAGATTTCTCGGTGAAATGACCCCTTTAGGCAGGTTGTAGCTTAATTCAGGTCAGACGCAATGCAGTTTTATAGGAGCTTTCTACATTACATTTGCCCTGCAATAAACAACCACCTGCTTTATAAGACTCTTATTTTCAATAAATGAATGGCCGCTGAAGACAGATTCTAATGTGTATTTTATCACGTTTGGCAAATATATTATAATGGTAATTATTATTAATTCATCATTATTATCATCACCATAATATCGGTATATTATCATCATTATGAGCATTGGCATGGTTACTATTACCATAAATAATCATAAGGTCCATCAAAATAACCATTGGTATCATGACATCTGATACCTGCCGTCCTTGTAACCCTGACAGCCAGCAGGGTCTCGTATTGTTTTACTTCCGGTTCATACCACCTGTCCTAATGCCCGTAATGTGTCTTCTTTCCGCGGTCGCTTAAGTCTGTTGCATATACGTACACACAGATGGTAGTATGTATTGCTGTTTTTAATTTATGGTCGATATCAGTAAAGTGTATTTTATGGTTATGTTAGTGACGATAACAGAAGGGGGATCTTTTTATGTTGACAATGACTACGGAGTTTATTGACGGTGATGTAAATGTCAATGAAGTTGACCCTTATCATGCAAACAACGACTTGACTACCATTTGCAAGCAGCTTGGATCTAGATGAGACGCCGAGTAACTCGGCGTCTCATCAGGATCCTCAGGATCCAAGCTGTTTCACAGTGGGTCATCAGTTTCTCAAATGCTTGTGCGAATCAGAAGTAAGTAAAAATGGAACAGATCAGAGGTGTGACAGACACAATGTTTCATCACGATAAGAGTTAATGGGGATACTTCTTATACGGTAGAGTCTCGCTAATACGACCACATGGTTTGTTAATACGAGTATGTAAAGCATGTGGCTGCTAATATGGGATAAAACTAATGCAGAAAAGCTTTCGGTATAGCTGTTGTCCTGCGTTAAGCAATAACCTGTTTTAACAATCCAGAAATATACTTATTTTGAGTGGTCGTATTAGCGAGACTTTATCTTAGTTAAATTTACTGTAATCGGTAAAAGCAGATGGAAGTTTAAGAATAGAGTGAAACTTATGTAACAAAAATGCGTTCTTCATTGATTTCGCTCTCAATTAATTAGCCTACTGGTTTTAAAAACAAACCCAATGTTTATTCATCAAGTACCCGCTATAGAGCAATACTAATGATAATTCGGGTGAATGAACGTGATTTGTTTGTGTCCATGGCCAAAGAATCCCTAGACAGAGTCATATATTTAACCCTTCTCTTGCTGAATTTTAAAATACATTTCTCCTTCTTTACCCATGCCCTGTTCTATAATTACATATATCTTCACTGTGTACAAGAATTTCGCTGTGCAATCACTGCTGTGGAGTGCACTGGTTGCACAATCAGCTTGTAAATAGTGCAGACCCTGATGAGACAGCTCCTGCAGGAGCTGTCTCATCTGGGTCTTCACTATTTACAGGTAGATATATTGACGTGAATAGCAAGAGAAGGGTTAAGAATCAGACTGGTTAAATCGCTCTGCGTCGAGACTTTAATCCACATCTGTTCCCATAGGACATCGATCCAATATTGCTACTGGCATCGACCAAATTTTTAAGGTCTTGCATCTGACCTGACCGACGTTATTAACCCTTTCCCTCATATAAACGTGTCTTCTCGCATTTGCAAACAGAGAAGACCAACATCAGAAGGCCCCCACAGGAGACGTATGATCACGGTCTGATATGTTTACGAATGGTATTTGATAGATCTGTTTCATTTCTTTATAAAATGGCTACAATGTTCCACCTTCCATACGTGCTGAAATTTGAAATAAACATAGCACTGACTAAGGGTTAAAGATAAAAGATTCCAAATGTATTATAATTGAACGAAGTAATATGTACAAGGAATAGATTCGAATCTGGTGCAACGTAAGCGCTATATCGGTGCAAATCAACACTGTAACTATATTTGTGTGATAAATTTGTTAATTGTTAAATCAAAACAGCTGAAGTTGTTTAACTTAAAAGAAGTTGTCGTTATTTTTTTTAATACACAGGTCGAAATTCATTCGTCGTGCAGAACAAAAATCATTTGGAAAACAAATTAAATTGAAAATCAATGGCCCATTCTTAACCTTTTACGTGCTTTACTCGTTTCGGCTCGCGTTTGCAAACATTGGATCCAGATGAGAGGCCGAGTAACTTGGCATCTCTACAGGATCTAAACTGTTTGACACTTGATCAATAGTTTCTCAAAGGACTGAACAAATCCAGAGTCAGTGAATGAATCAGCAAATGAGATATTATGCAGATATTGTTTGAGGTTTTTTTTCCAGCATATTAAGAAGACTTAGTGTTAAACCATTCGGAGAAAACTGAGGTTGCGATTATTGAACCAGTCAAACAGGTTGTATTGCAGGGTTAAAGTTAACCCATTCCCTCATATTGACGTCTTTTGACGCCTCCTCAAACGTCTCCTGTTGAAACCATTGTGATAAAAAGAGCATTTGCTCTTATAGGAGCAAATGCTCTATTTATCACAATGGTTTTAAACTACACAATTTTAAAATATTCCTTTTCTCTAGTTGATGCTCCTTTTCGGTAGATTTATTCAAAGAGGTTGGATCTAAAAATAGCATATGAGAGAATTAAGACTAGTATTAATAATATAAGTAAAATAATTCTTGTTTTGGCTTTAACACTAGAGGAGCCCTTTCATCAAGGTTTGCATTGTGTGTCATGTTATACTTTTCTTTAAAAACACTCATTGACTAGTCACGGTAAGCTTGATCTGGAATGAAAACAAATGAAAGTTGAAAGTACAGTGAAACCCCTCTAATACGACCACATGAAAGAGGTATTATGCTGGATGGTAGAGGCATGTGATAGCTTAATGCAGGATAAATGTAATGCAGAAAGTTCCGGTCCACGTGAGTTTTGTCAGTTCATTGGACAGTAGAACTGGGGAAGTGCCGAGTGAGCACAGACCACGTACTTATCACGTGCGCAACACGCACGTGCTAAGTGCGTCGTCTGTAGAGCAAGCGACTGTGGGGAAAAAGATTAAAACACTCACGGAGTCAGTACGTTGTGCGCACGTTGGCTGTAGAAGCACGTGCGTCATCCGTACGTTGGTGAATCCGTAGCCCGAACGCAGCTCGAACGCAGCGAAAGTTTTGCATGCACCAAAAGTGATACGGCGTGTCTGCGTGCTCCTAAATCGTACGGAGGCCGTACTCACCACGTACGGATCCCCAAAATTTTCCCACGTTTTTGCACGTAGACAACACGTTGACCACCGCTTAATTGGTACCGACAGGGTATGGTTGTGTGAGAAGTAAGATATATTTGGACGCATTGGTACGCCTCTTATCAACAGCTCTTGTTTTGCGTTAACACATTTTTTTGCCCAGCTCCCAATGTTATAAAATGTCTGGGTTGTTGTCTGAATTCATTTCCAAGTAGCTGATAGAATACAGTTTTAGCTTATAAATAATCAAATTTTCACCAAATCAGGGTTCGATATAATAAATACATATGTATTTTGAGTTCGCTCTGGGGTATCCTGGTCAGATTTTCAGCTTGCGCAACATATTACCAATCCGATACTTGAGAACGAACTCAGACTCACACATTAACTTCTATAAACTCGGAACCAGGGCCAAATGTTATAAAAACATCTAAGTCTGAGATCATTCTGAAGTATCTGATTGGTCAGATTCTGAGCTTCAAATCCGATGCTTGAGAATGATCTCAGACTCAAGCAGAAAGTTTTATTACCTCAGGGTCTGGTGCTTTAAACTGATCTCATACTAATGCAAAATATTTTAAAACCTCGGGTTCATCTGTACGAATACCAAGGCTTTGATAATGCAGCCTATATAGATCTAAATCAGACGGAATGTTTTGTAAGGGTCTACATGTACAATCATTGGCAGGTAGAAACATGTCCATCAGTGTACTCTACGCCGAAAGTTAATTACCGCTTTTAACTGCCAAGGTACTTATGAGACAAACGCAGTCCCTGTTTTGGATCTAGACTGATTTCATTGAACTAACGTTGGTGTTCGCACATTAGGCACATTGCAAAATCCACCCACACTGTAAACTCGATAACATTACTTTTGAAGTGAATTCATTGCTAATATTATAAACGAAAGTAATTTCAATTTCTAATAGGTCCAGCAATCGGTTTATACTCTGTCCAGATGGCTCTATTAAAGGCGAGCTGATCAAGGTCCATTCTGCTTGCCAATGTTCAGTTAACGACTAATTCATTCAAATCCCTGTCGCTTTTTAACTGTGCCAATCGAATGTCATATGTCTGTATGATAACAAGTTGCAGCTGAAAGGTTATTACGAAAGAAGCCTTTATGTTAACTATATGATTAAAAACAAACCAAATATTAGCTTTGTGGCTTTTAATCAATACAGTAAACCCCCTCTAAACCGGACGTTGTAGTATAAATATCGGTCTTGGAGACAGGTGGCAGCCTAATGAAGGGTGAGCTTTCTGTGTGACTTTCACTCTGCATTAAGCAGCCACCTGCCTAAGCGTATCTATTTTTTCTGTACTAGAATTCCCGTTTAGAGGGGCTTTACTGTACATTGCCAATACTAATATCGCTATATGATTTTCTATAGTTTAATACTGTATGAAGTATGAGATAAACGCCATACACATCGTGCTTATTTTCAACACACTAATGTTCTTTTGAAACACCTTGGGTGCGGATTTGTTTAAGCAAAATACACTGTAAGTAAAACCAGAAGCGTAACTTGAAATTGAAGAACGCTCAGCTTTTGAGCCTATACTCCATAAATATTGAAGTTAGAAATAATTACATCATCAACATGGATTAGTTTTAAAATAGCAAATGAACACAAAACTGCTTGGACATTGAAGAAACAGTAGACTCGGACCTGTATTATTAGCAAACAGAGCAGACCCTATTTAGACGACTCCTACAGGAGCATCAGAGTTTGGTCTACTCTCATTGCATTAACGTTAAAATGCGTGTAAATTAAGTAAAGTGGTAAGATATTTAGACGTCACATTTTCTTGATTAATTTTGCCTAACCCATTCCCGCATATGCTATTTTTAGTTCAACCCTCTTTGATTATATCTACCAAAAAGGAGCATTTACTAGAGAAAAGAAACTTTTCAGAATTATGTAGTTTTGAAACCGTTGTGATAAATAGAGCATTTGCTCCTATGGAGCAAATGCTCTATTTATCACAATGGTTTCACAAAGTAATTTTACAGTAGTGTCAAAAGGCGTCAATATGCAGGAAAGGGTTAATTCAGTATGTTAACCCTTTTGTCGCCACAATATTAATCTGTTTCTTATTTAACTATCTATGGGGAGTAAATGGTAAAACTAAATTTAAGAAAGTACCACTTTGCAAAACTCTTACATGTAGCAGACGAAATTAATTTGGCGGCATAAAGATTAGTGATTAAAAAAAACGAAACTGTTTTCAGCAAGTTCACATTTACCTACATTACTTTATCCCTATACTCAGGAAAATGAATGGAAAAAATAATGTATGTATGAATATAAACATTTTACTTCATAAATACGCCTTTCTATGCCTTTACAAACAAAGAAGGCTCCTATAGGAACCGTCTGTTAAGGGTCTGTTCTGTTTGCTTATGAAATAATAATAATGCATCTGATTCAACAGCTTCTTTTTGGCAAACATTCCACGAGTTAATATATCAGTTTAACATTAATCTAATTAATATGCATGAAGTCATCATTTCACTCATAAATATTCATAGTGTAAATGGTTAAGTACTTGAATATTTATAATGGCATAGTGTAAGGTTTTACCATTGTACAAACTGCACATCAGATCTGTATAATTACGTAGCTAAGCAGCTTTCATGAGCCGTCTGATCTGGGCAAAACTCTGTTTGCCAAGGCGCTACATACATGTGTATATAGAGTATATATATAGTATATATATTTACCACTGAAATCCACAAAAATAATAAACGCAGTCAGAGTCTTTGAAAGCGTAATGAATATAGTTAGAATA
Organism: Azorinus chamasolen; assembly: GCA_963576725.1. Lineage (NCBI taxonomy): Eukaryota > Metazoa > Mollusca > Bivalvia > Cardiida > Solecurtidae > Azorinus > Azorinus chamasolen. The sequence goes on along the minus strand of OY755243.1, from coordinate 8,701,571 downwards.
TTTGTACTGACAGCATTATATTTTTTACATAAAGAAGAAAATGGAAATAAAGTCATACAAACAATCTGGCATGTTTTGACTACGGGATAGTCAGTGAATATGTTCTTCTTTCCACAATACCTGATATAACTACAGTAACACTCTCTATGATGGCCACTAAAGTGGATTAATTAATTGGTATTTAGGGCAGGTGGCCGCTGAAAGCAAGGTGAAAGTAAAAAAAGAACGCTCCTATACGAGCTTTCTGTTTTACTTTCACCTTGTTTTTAAGCAGTCACATGCCTTTAACACATAACACTTGATGTAATTTAGTGGTCGTTATAGAGAGGTTTTAATGAATATTAAATTCAACTTTAATTTCCATCACGAAATCATATCACGTTAACGTGAACACGTTCATTTATTCTACATAAAACACCTGTGTTTTTCATTATGATTCACGGGGGGGGGGGGGGGGGGTCTCAAAAACGAATACAGTATTGTTATGTTATCTGATTATGATAATTGTAGCTGAACGGTCGTCCTTTATCCTGTAGATTCAATTGTATGCTTCTCAAATACATGTGAGAATAACCAATGAAAGAAGGCGTCAGTTTTTAGGTATTACATAAACATGTATACAGTAAACCCCTCTATAAACCAGATTTCTAGAAGAGAAGACATTAAGATACTTTTATGCATGTGGCTGCTTAAAGCAGGATGAAAGCCATGATAAGCTGGCACCTGTCTCCAAGACCGATATTTATACTAAATGTAACGCCCGGTTTAGAAAGGTTTTACTGTAACAGGATAATGATACATGTAATAACAAAACTATCAGAAACCATTTTCACCCCTATGTCTCCTGTTTCACGCTTCATCATTACACAGTAAATATTATATTTTATTGTTGTCTCTACATAGTAATTTACACGGTAAGCTGCCAAAATCTCTACTTGTCTTTGGCTAATCAATAACCCGCTCGTTCCTCTTCAAGAAGTTTTTCTTTCTTGTTTTGCAGAGCTCTCATACCGGCTTGGAAGTATCGCCTTCCGCATTGATCTCTCAGCGGAGTGATATTTTCAATTAAACTGTGAACAGCGAGGCAAGGCAGCGGCAGCGAGGATCTCACGTGAACGAACGTTATCTGTGAAAATCCGATTGAGACCATTTGATAAAACGGCGGATAACGGGAGAGCATTCTTCTCTGAATTAAATATTGTGAAATAGTTCGGAGTGACGAAAAAAGACTATGAAGTGGAAAGAGGTGGAAATTATCAGGAAATATATACATATAGATATTACTTAATGATATAGAAATGAAATGATGGCATGACTATATTGTCAGTTTGGCAAGCTTATTCAGTGTCGGATTATTACATTTATTCGTGTTCTCGTAAGAGGATTATTTCGACTCCGCAATCAAATTATTGGAGATGAACTGGAGGTTGGATTAAATGAATGGTTGGTACAAAATGGATTGCAATTGATATATCTAACATGTTTTGTTCGGTGTATGTCTTGAAAATGAATAAACGCGAACTTGTTATCCCCATGTGGTACTACGCCACATATCTATTTATTGCACCAACTTTATTTAACGTTTAATGGAAATGAACGATGGTTGGAATTTAATAATGAACCGTCACAAACGAGTACAGAATTCTGACACGGTTTTACAATGTTCTGCCATAATACTGTGACGTCATGCCAGTGTATGTCACGCGTGCCCATGTTACTATTGGTGACGCCGGCAAAAGACACGCAAACAATAGGTTTCCAAGCCACAGACGTGCATTTCACATATCGGATATTTGTAAAACCCCTTACTGCTTCCGGTCATTCCTAGTTGTGTTTATCGGGCTTGCGGTGGTGGCGGGTGGTGCGGTGATGACAATTATCGGGTACAGACCCACAATACTGATACCTTGGTACCACTACGGAAATATCACTCACAAACCTCAGAACTATTCAGACCCGACATCTGTGCCCAGAATACTGGGAGAACCTGGTCCCTTGCGTATTCTGGTCTACATCGGGCCTATTTTAATGGGCATTGGTTTCTTTAGTATGATGATGGCTATTGTTTTGTTTTGTGAAATTAAGGATCGTTATTTCAATAACATTCTTCCTAAAAGAAGACGTGATGCTGCCAACCGCAAGAAAGAAAATTTGTATGCAACGATAATTGATGAATTTAGGAAAAACTACTTTAGGGGCATCGAAGTTCCATTAAAGAAACACTCAGAACGCAGAAAAAGTAAGCAACGTTTTTCAATTTCATTATCGGGTAGTGGAAGTTTGATATCTTTTGGAAGGAGACTTTCACACGAATTCCAAAGGCGCAGACGTAGATCAAGCCGCGAAAGTCAAACTGATCGAGCTACTATAAGTAGGAAAAGATCAACGATACGAAAATTTCTAGATCCAGATTCTTGGTTGAAAACATCATCGCTACCTAACATCAGACACAAGGACAGTTTTGTTGAATTACACAATATTTACAACATCGACACAAAAATCGGACCATCATCGAAACGGGAGTCAAAGAGCTGTGGGCCGCACTTAGATATATTCCGCATATCCGGTGATACAAGTGGTGTGGTTAATCCGGCTTATCGGGAGTCGCCGCCGGATAAACGCCGTAGACCAGCTCTTAGAAAACAGAGAAGAGTTGATGCAACAGAGAATAACACTCATGTGACGACAGTGCTTGTACACAGGGAATCAACGAACAACAACGAAGAAAACATGTGTACACAAAACCCACCCAGTACTCTAGCTGGTCATGGTAATAATAAGGCAGTTCAAGACCAGCCTGTTGAAGTTATAAGCGATGTTTGCAGGGATGAAATAATTGATATAGACATTGATATAAATATGACTGAAAAATGCAACGAAACCGATGTTGACATTCCTGACCTCGTTGATCATCGTATAAATGGTGATGTAGTCAAAGAAAATAATGTATGTACGTGTGGACAAGATATATTTTGTACACTCCATGCGCTTGGAATGGATTCTGGTGGAAGTTCATTAAGTTTGTCTTGGGATAATGTGCCGTGTGTATATAATGACGCCAGAAGGAACACAGAACCCAATCTGATATATTCAGCTTCACAACATTCGTGTGAAGACTCTAGTGTAAACAATAGCGTGTTAGCTTCTCAACATAGCACCAGTCAGGTAGCTCATAGAGAGGTCATTAAATCAAAGTCTACAGCATTCTCACGTGATAGCGATTCTTCCGAAGACTCCCCAAAACTTGAGAGGACCAAGAAACCTAAGGGACCATTCAGAACCAAGATAAATGTGTTTAAAAGTGATTCGAATTTGTTTCGTGGAAGACGTTACTCAATTTTTGAAGGACAAATGTATTATGGTTTATCAACGGACTCTCTGGATTTGACTGACGAAATGCTCAAAAGTTTTGAAATGGCCGAAACGGCTTATATATGACACGGTCAATATGCAATAATAAGCTAAAATCGAAATGGGCCCATGCTTATAAAACTTTTAGTTAAGTCTGGGTTTGTTCTCAAGTTTTTGATTGGTCAGATTTGAGCCTTTGGCTCAAATCTGACCAATCAAAAGCTTGAGAACTCAAATCTGACCAATCAAAAGCTTGAGAACGAACTAAGACTCAACTAAAAAGCTTTATAAGCATGGACTCAGAAGTTTGAATGATACTATTTTTGTATTTCTGTAACAATTAATGGATTGAATCAATGGAAACTGCAATCAAACATTTCAAGCAGATTATACCTATAATAAACCATTAGTACCCGGTGTCCTTTAGAAAGGACATAGGCAAAAAGTGAAGATCCAGATTAGAATGATCATAATAGAGCCCTCTGATCAGGGTTTGCACTGTTTACTGAACCCATCGATGTCTTTATTTGTTGTGATCCCTCAATATGAAAAATGATTGGGTTCCAAAGTAAGATATGGAAGGTTTACATTAAATAATATGGGAATTAATGGGTTAACCCATATACATCCATATGGCGTCTGACAACATCTTCATTTTGGACGCTTCCGAGAACAAACAATGTTTTGACCAAAATCTATCGATCAAACTCTAATAAGACACATCATGTTGCTATGTGTTCTACATAGTGTTAAAATATCAGATTGCCTTATTTCCCTTCATATAGGTCATTCAGTAAGTCTAGTTCTTTCACCCAACCCCCGCGGTGAAAAAAGTCTGCTCAAATTTGCATCAGATGCAGTTTATTTACTATTTACGGTTCAGTCAAACCTTTTTACATACTGTTGACCGACTGTCAAACAGCTTGGATCCTTATGAAACGTTGGGTTACTCGGCATCTCATCTGGATCCAAGTTATTTGCAAATGTGAGTCCGGGCGCGAATAGCGGGGTGAGAGTTAATATACTGAGACATAAAGTGCTGTGGCATTTAATGTTTAGCATGCTGGGAAATTTTGACGACTACAAAAATAAGTGTCCACATTATTTCTAAGAGTAGACATTTCTTCAATTGCGTTTCAAAATTCAGAATAGAAATCAAAACGGTTTGGATACTGGTGAGATGTCGAGTTGTACGGCGTTTAATCCGAATCCAAACTGTTTGCAAATCTCGGCCCCTCTCTTGCTCTTCCATATACCTACCTGTAAATCCTGCACTATTAACAAGTTGATTTTATAATCAGTGCACTCCACAGCAGTGATTGCACAAAACATATTTGTAGACAAGTGAATATATATGTAAATCTACAATAGAACTTGGGTAAAGAAGGAGAAATGTATTTTAAAATTCAGCAAGAGAAAGAGTTAAAATGTTTCATACAGCATGTTAAATGTTAATGTTTAATGTAGCTACCACAACGAGTTTATACAATTTTAGATAGCGTAAAAGGGTTTACACAGGTAATGCAACATAACAATATCCCACAAATACTCGTTAATGTTTCCACTATTATTATATGGTCACCCTCCGAGACCCAGGCAAGATGAGTAAGTTTACACATGATAAAGAAAAACTTTATTTCTCCATCAAACCCTATGTTTAGACCATTCTTTAGAATCGTCTGACGGAGTCGATTCTCAACTGTGGTCAAAACACAGGGTTCGGTGGAGAGAATATGATTTTAGTATTTGAGTACGCACCTTTATCTAGTTATTCTTTCTGTGAATGTTTTTAATAAACTATGAAATCATAGCTGTAAAGCGGTAATATATAACACTCCATTCAACGAATTCTTCCGTTCGTGGATTTTTGCAATTCACTCGATGAAGCAGGTGCTTTTTAGTGTTTAAATCTTGGTATGTTAGCGAAGAATTCGAGATAAATCATTCAGTTAGTCTCGATCCACATGAGGTGCTGTGTAGTCGGCGTCTCATCAGGATCCACACCGATTGCGTTTTTAACCCATTCCTCAATAGAATATTTTTAGACCCAACCTGTTTGAATAAATCTACCGAAAAGGAGCATTTACTAGAAAAAAGGAAACTTTAGAATTTTGTTGTTGTGAAACCATTGTGATAAATAGAGCATTTGCTCCTTTAGGAGCAAATGCTCTATTATCAGATTGGTTTCAAAAGGTGACCTTTACAGAGGCGTAGAAAGGCGTATTTATGAAGGAAAGGGTTATAAGAAAACGAGGAAACGATTTTCTTTCAGAATTGAAGCGTTTTGGCAGACGAGAGATTTTGCAGACGACAATAACTGAGCGTTGTCTATTCCAACTCGTTCATACTGATTCGTTTCAGGTTTTGGGAAACTACTGAACGAGTGGCAAGCAACTGGAATCCTGATGAGTTACCATGTGGTTCATCAAGGTCTAACCATTGTTTGTAAGCACACCTCAATACTGCTGTCTGATTCTGTTAGAAGTTAGGTTTTCAAAGTTTTGCACTGTTTGTCTACGCCCCATATATGGGATCGTGGGCGCAAATGGGTTAAGCTGCCATCTGTCTCGAAGTCCTATATCTATAGTTTATTTAACGTCCGGTTTAGAGGGTTTTTACTGTATTACAGTGAAGAATAAAGACCTGAGGTAGTAAGAGAAGACTGTAAAACTGGAGGAAGGGGTGTAGAGAACAGCGATTCGTGTTGCTAAAGATCGTATAACTGAAATTATCGAAGTTCTGACTTGCGACGATCACAACAGCCAGATGCAATCCACGCATATTGGAAATTACGATAATTTCTGTCATACGAAGTTTGCCTTAATTGCTGCACATTAGAATGTACGATAATTTTGATTTTCTGAGCAGTAGCGATACTCGTAAATTGGGACTTACGATAATGTACGATCTCTAGTAAGACGAGTCCCTGGTGGCTGTTTCATTCAGGACAACATTAATACATATGGCAGTACTGGGATATACATGTCTTTAAATCCGGCCATCAAACTCCTCTAAAGTGCTCAACTCCAATACATATTTCAATATATTTTCAAAAACAGTACATATCACATGTAAATTGAGAACACATAATTCACTGACAAATTAATGTTTGTAGTATTGACGGCGTTCTATCTTATCAGTACTTTTTATAATTTCAAAATAATAACAAAGTGGCATAATTACTATTATCACTTATTTCACAATAATTTATTATTATTATTATTATTATTATCATCATTATTATTATTATTATTATTATTATTATTACTATAAAATGATCATTATTACTATAATACCATGCTTCATATTTTTTTATTTTTCATTATCTATTTTTGTTTTTACAATGTATTATAATTGTTTCATTATTCTTACCATTATTTAAATTATTTATTGTATTACCATTGTCCGTTTTCATTAAAAAAATGTTTTTTTATTTTACTTACTATTTTTTATTTGTTTATGCTTATCGTAATTTGAATAATAGTATAATTTTGTGTAAATTTAAACGGAAGATACGATAACTATGAACGTTTTATAATCAAGTACTTTGATACAAATGCTAGTAGAAGGTAGAAATAAGAAAAGGAAAGTTGTACAAATGTCTATGTATTCTAAATATATAAGTAAGGACTAAGATATAATGTATATTCAATAAGCCTAATCAGACTTTTCTCTGTCAAACAGTTTGGATCCAGATGAGACACCGAGTTACGTTTCAATCGGATGCAAACTATTTATAAAGGTTATCTCAAACTCGCCAGTAGCCTGCTGAAAGGAACACAAAGACCAAACGTGTCCTCTATGACGGGATTTATTAAACAACAAAGCATACAAATATTGATCTCGAGCGGAAATCAAGCGCATACCTTTGTTTCCAATTTGATGTCTAATTCTGCTTTTAAATTAAATAAAAGAGTCATCGTGTCAAATATGTCAATTCCCTGCTTAAGGCTGATTGTTCACTTGGATAAGCACTACTACGTTTAACTAGTTTTCTCATTACATGTACATGTATTTAACTCTAACGGAACCAAATTCCTAAGTGCGTCTCCAACACAATTTTGTAACATTTCGTTAAAATTTAGAATTAAGATAAATAAATAAAAATAAAACCAGAAGTCCCCGAAATACTATGTCTGGTATGCACTATTTGTTTGGGTGCATTTTGAGCGACAATTGCGTGCAAGAGTTAACATAGTGCTACAAAAGTCACCGAAATAGACATTTTTAACCATTATACATGTATTCTTATTATGTAGTTACTGTTATTATTTATGCATTTTCACTAAATTCTTATCTCATGGCCTATATATTATGATACGCAAAGTTTTCTACATGAAAACGGAATATTAAGAATACTACTTAAATAATGGAGATAAGCTTTTAATGACTTTTATAGTCATTACCGGGCGTTGCAATTTACGGAATAGCCTTGCATGGGGAGCCAATCGATTTTTACGGTCTTTACGTAGAAAAAGCAATTAATGTCGTATTGATTGGTTTACACAAGACACTGTACTGTTGTGTGAATAAGTGCTTCGTAATATCTAGCCCTCAGACAATTACATGGCTTGTTTGAACTAAAGTTGAAAGTCAAATACAGAAAAAGTCTCTTTTCCAACCATTCAAATATGTATCATTACCGATCTTTAAGACAGTTGACAGCTTAAAACCGGATGAAAGTCATACAGAAAGCTCCTGTAGGAGTTTTCTGCATGACTTTCACCCTGTATTAAGTAGATACCAACCTAAAGAAAGTTCTAAATTCTTCTTTTCCAAACGTTTGGATTAGTAAGACGTTACTGTAGTGTTTAATAGGATCAGTTAGAACAGTTGGTAAGCAAATGCAGTCTCGCAGACGTGTTAGGACACGACAGTTTGATGCCAGTTACCTGTAGTTTGCTGAGTATTTTTACAGCCTGCTTCGTAATTAACCCTTTCATCTATAAATGCGCATGTATACGCCCCTGTAAACATCAACTGTTGAAACCATTGTGATAAATAGAGCATTTGCTCCTATAGGAGCAAATGCTTTATTTATCACAATGGTTTCAAACTACAAAAATCTGAAACAAATCTTTTTTCTAGTTAATGCTCATTTTCGGTAGATTTATTCAAAGTGGTTGGATATAAAATAGCCTATGAGGTAATGGGTTAAAACATAAGTTATGATATATGTTTGTATATGCATACAAACAGACAGTCAAATGCAGAGGTTCAGATAAAATGCGTAAAATAAAACACTTTCAAGAATAGCTTCTTTATTTTTCCACAAACCCTAGTTGTTACTATTCATTAGAATCGTCTCAAAGAAATGATTCTAAAGAGTGGTCACAACATAGAGTTGGTTGAGAAAAGACTATTTTAGTATCTGGACCTTTATCCGTTGGGCTAGCCAAAGGCATTCGATACCAATGTGAAGTGAAAGAACCCTTAAATGGATATACGATACATTTGCGAACAGTGTAGAACCAGACCAAAGGATCCATGAGGAAGTCATTTGATCAGGATCTACCCTGTTTGTCATACTATCATTTTCTTATGTGATAAACTTTGATACAATTTTAGCTTAATTAATATCAAGGAATTGCTGGGCCAGTTTTAATTATTCATCAGTTTATGAGTAAATGCCTTTTATCTAGATTAACCCATTTGCTCCCACGATCCCATATATAGGACGTAGGCAAACAGTGTAGACTCTGGTCAGACGCCGCATAATGCGGCGTCTGATCAGAGTCTACACTGTTTGCTGATAGAAAATTCAATATAAAACAAAACAAAAATAAAAATTTAGACCAGACATTCCTTAGATAAAAAAATGGACTAATCCAATATATAAACATGGAAGAATCCACTGGGAGCAAATGGGTTAAAACTGTTTTCAAAGGCAATTACGGTAATCGCAGGTAGCACGTGTAGCGGGCTCAATGATAAGTTATCATAGTTGTTTGAAAAAATGTGACGACGAGACAAAGTGTCTTTCCAGAATATTTTTGAAATGACCAAAGTTGTGCGGCTGTCTGGGGAGACATAAGGTAGCTTGATTTATGAGACAATCTTATTCCGTTTTATAATCCAACAAAGTTTCTCTCAATTTGACATTTAACTTTTACAGGGAAAAAGGGAGAATCACGTTTTTTCTTGCTTGCAAAGTCTGTGCACTCTATATACGCCTACGGCAATATGCTTGAAAACATCGTAGAGAATCTTTACCCTTCTCATGCGGGAAACGAGTCATTAATGTCCATTGCAAACAGTGTGGATCCAGATAAGATTGATCTTCTTCGAACCCTCTAACCGGTTTGTCATAATACACGTTTCTTTAAAATCAAATTCTGACTGTTCCCGGTAAGGTTGACCAATTTGAATTTGGAAAAAGTCCATTTGAAACTTCAGCGTTGAATGGCTTACATCTTTCATTATGAATGCTGCTGTTATAAATTCAGCACCAAGTACACTGTGACACATCTAATATAAGGAGCAGTAAATAGTTACCTTTTGTTCTCACTTTGCTTCCGTTTTTATCCCTTTCTCTGTTCTGTGTTTATTACGAATTTCAATAACTGTTCTATGCTTATTCTAAAGTTCAATACCTACTCAATATTCATGGACAAAATAGGTACAGTAAAACCTCTCTATAACGGCCACTGAATTGTGTTAGTTAATTGTTATTTAGGGCAGGTGGTTGCTTAAAGCAAGGTAAAAGTAAAACAGAACGCTCCTATAGGAGTGTTCTGTTTTACTTTCATCTTGCTTTAAGCAGCCACCTGCCTTTAACACAAACTACTTGATGTAATTTAGCGGCCGTTATAGAGAGGTTTTACTGTATAATGAAATATGGAAGGAGGAACATTTTACACATTTTAGAAAGTAAAGAAATAATACTATCAAATTCCATAGGAAAATAGAGCAGATACTGATCAGACAGTTCCTATAGGAGCCGTCTGATCTGGGTCTACTATGTTCGTTAATGCGTGAAAACCCGTTCATATCAGGGAAAAGGATAGCCCCTATTAAAGCTGAATTTTCAAATGAAGTAAAGTTTAAGCATACTGTGAACTGTGTGAACATTCATGTTTGTATTTTAAATAAAAGTGTAACATGACAACAAAGTGGAAACCCTAGTAATAGGGCTCCTTCTCGGAGATATCTCATCTGGGTATACACTGTTTGCAAAGAACATTAGTGCATCGTTTGACGCACTGAACGGGTTGAACGTTACCTATGGATAGTTCGAACTTTGAACATGACACACTCATCGAAATAATTTTATGAAGATTTCAGAGGACAACTTATTTCATAAAACATATTTGTGAATCAATAATAACGCTTTACATCGCCCTTGCCATTTCTTTTTCTAAAACAAAATCTCATTACGAGTTCGCGAACACATCCGGAACCAATCGGAATACCTCGGGGAACAAATCGGAACACCACCGAGAAGTAACGACTATGTACTCGTTAAAGAAACTACGTTTTCATTCCATTTTACAAACCTAAAACGTGTTATTTTTAAACACAATGCCTTAAAGTAAGTTACATGTAAATATCTGAATCTGTTAACCATTTCATCCATAGCCTTTTTAGACCAAACTTCTTTGCATTAATCTACCCAAAAAGGAGCATTTACTAGAGAAAAGTAAAATTTTAGAATTTTGTAGTTTGAAACTATTGTGATAAATAGAACACTTGCTCCTATAGGAGCAAATGCTCTATTTGTCACAATGGTCTTACGAAATGGTTATTACAGAGGCGTTGAAAGGCGTATTTATGGAGGAAAGGGTTAATCAAATACATTTTTCATCTTACGCAAGATCGTTCAACTGAAGTTCTGTCATACAACAATGGTAGTCGTAGGTTATAACGTACGATAATCTGTCATACGACGATAGCTTGAATGTGCGAATATTTCGGCAATCTGAGCAGCAGAAAGTATCGTAAATTAGGTTAGGACTTTGGGTAATTTAGGTTGTACGATATTTTGTAAGACGAGTCCCTAAATTAGATATGCAATGAACTTTGCAAGTCTTTGCTAGCTATGGGCGAATTTGTGATCTAATGCGCAAATGTCTGTATCAAACATAAATCGGGATCTAATTAGAACCCAAACTGTTAAAAAATTCTGACTTATACTTGAAGAGAAATGGAGAAACAAATATTTGTAGAGGGTGTGTTGCTAGTAGTTAATGTCTAGTTTTCAGACAACAAATTGCAAAGCGATAAAATCAGTCGACAGATACAGTAAAACCTATCTTAAGTGACAATTCATTTAATGAAGATATGAGTCTTAAAATACAAGCGGTTGCTTAATTCAAGGCGAGGTAAAGCAGAAAGCTCCAGTAGGAGCTTTCTGCATGCATTTAGACCTGCACTAAGAACCAATCTGTATTAAAAGTCAATAATTAGACTTAGATTTAGATTGTTTTAATGGTCTCTTAAGACACACTCTACTGTACAAACTGGTACAGCACATTGCTCAAATACTGATCAAATTGCTTCTCCAGGACTTACTTGGGTGATATTGATAGGATTAAGCGCTCAGCCTGCTGTGTGAAATGTTGGTACAGTAAAGTCACGCTAATGCCATCACATAATGCATTAGGGCAGAACTCTGTAAAAGCAAGTGGTTGCTTAGTGCAGGACAACATACAGTAACAACTCTCTATAACGACCACTAAATTGTGTTAATTAGTTCGTATTTTGGGCAGGTGGTTGCTTAAAGCAAGGTGAAAGTAAAACAGAACGCTCCTAAAGGAGCGTTCTGTTTTACTTTACTTTCACCTTGCTTTAAGCAGCCACCTGCCTTTTAACAGAAAATAGCTGATGTAATTTAGTGATCGTTATAGAGAGTTTTTACTGTAAATGCAGAAACCTTCTAAGTTTGTCCTACATTAAGTAACAACCTAATTTAAAAACCAAAAATATACATTTGAGTGGTATAATTACACTTTACTAAATATTCAAAGTTCTTCATTGTGTTTGTATGTTAATTGGATAACTCAATTTTCAATTGACATCTTAAATTTAACTCGTAGAATGAGTAACAGACAGTATAAATTAGCAAGCTGTTAACGAAAACTTTACATTATAACAAAACATTATTGGCCTATTTCGAACAGTTACGAAATTAAAATGAAAACCGACAGCATTTGCCTCTAAGGAGCAAATGCTCTATTTATCACAATGGTTTCAGACCTACAACATTCTAAATTTTTCATTTTTTCAAGTTAATGCTCCTTTTCGGTAGATTTATTCAAAGAGGTTGGATCTAAAATTAGCCTATGAGGGAATGGGTTAATACTAAGTTTAACGTTCGGTTTAGAGGGCTTCTAGTGTAAATACTAATGCATCAACGAATAACACCGAGTCTTCGATATCAAACACAAGGAACATGTTGTCTTCTTCGGTGTTTATTTGATAGGTTTTCTTGCAATGTACGGTATATGCGTACTTCTTTTCAGCATGTAAACACTACTTTGTGTAATTTTAAGGTATTTTAACCCTTTCGGTGCCAAATTTCTAATTGTCGTTTGCAATCCAAATTTTGTTAAATCATTCGGTACAATAAGGAAATGAGATAAATAAATGCAAATTGCAAAAGAATAAAGCACATATATAGAAATAGAGAATGAGACAAAAAGTGAAGTCCCTGATCAGACGCCGCCTTGAAAAGGCGGCGTCTGATCTGGGACTGCACTATTTGTCGTGGAGCATTTATACGACTTCGGCGATGAAAGGGTTAATATGTGTTGCTAGCAGAGACTATCACTTTAAATTTCTGACTAACAACAGCTGAATGCGTTTAACCCTTTACCTCATAGGCTATTTTTAGATCCAGCCTCTTTGAATAAATCTACCGAAAAGGGGCATTAACAAGAGAAAAGGAAAATCTTAGAATTTTGTACTTTGAAACCATTGTGATAAATAGAGCATTTGATCCTATAGGAGCAAATGCTCTATTTATCACAATGGTTTCACAAAGTGACTTTTACAGAGTCGTCAAAAGTCGTCAATATGAGGGAATGGGTTAAGAATTGCACTATAACGTGAATTCTGCTTTGTCTACAAATGAAGAAAAAAATTCCTTTTGTTGAGAATATTTATTACATAAACCACCTTATTGTTCCATGGCTTATAAAATAAATGATAATGCATCACCCATTAACCCATTCCTTCATACAGGTAGGCTAGTTTTAGACCCAACTTCTTTCAATAAATCTACCCAAAAGGAGCATTTACTGGAGAAAAGGAAACTGTTAGAATTGCGTAGTGTTGAAACCATTGTGATAAATAGAGCATTGCTCCTATGGAGCATTTGCTCCTATGAAAGGCGTATTTATGAAGGAAAGGGTTAACGACTCCGTACTTTACTCATTCCTTTTAAAACGAAATAATGTCGGCATAGCGGTGTTACTTTTCTGCAATTGTTTGTCGTCTGCAAACTTAAAGTTATTTAAAATAAAGTATGCCAGGTGCAACATTGTAGTCATTTGAGAAAGTTACGGAAAATAACTATCAAATTCCACTAACAAATAGAGCAGACCCTAATCAAACGGCTCCCCAGGAACCGTCTGGTTTGGGTCTACTCTATTTGCAGAATACGTGAAAAAGGCGTTTATATGAATGAAAGGGTTATAAAAATGCATCAACACAGTATATATTTTAGAATCGCAACTTCAGTCGTGCAATAGTTGGTAAGACGGGCCTCTGGACTGTACCGTTGTATCAATAATTAATACGTTGCTGCACAGTAGAGGAAAATAGATTATGGTGTGGGATATTTGTAGAGTAGACTTGATGAGGTCGTGGTCAGAGGCGAATGGGTTGCGTAATTGTGCAAGGAGGGTTGGGAAGGGGTTAGAGGCCAAGAAAGAACAATGTCATTTTATACGAAATACTTCATACGGGTTTTTTATGTAGAAATGTCATATTTCCCATAAGAAATAATGATATCAAGAAATATTTATAAGCTGAAGTTTTATAATGTAAACTTTTCAAGGAAACGTTTTGCTGTGACAAACATTTTAGAATGAGATCTATATAATGCCAAAAGCAAACCGAGCAGACCCTGGTCAGACGGGTCCTATAGGAGCTGTCTAGTCTGGGTATATTCCGTTTTCAATACCTTCAATTTCAATACCTACGAATCATTCATGGACAAAATAGTTAAAAAGGAAATATGGAAGGTGGATTATTTTAGCCATTCAAGAAAATAAAGAAACAGATCTATTAAATTCCATAAGTAAATAGAACAGGAGCCGTCTGATCTGGGTCTACCCTGTTTGCAGATGCGTAAAACACGTTTATATGAAGAAAAGGGTTAAGCTTTAACTCTTTCGGCGCCAATGTCGCCTGTTGGCACCATTTAAAACAGTGCAGTCCCAGGTCAGATGACGCCTTTTCAAGGCGGCATCTGACCTGGGACTTCACTGTTTTCTGTATTATTTAGCCAAAGCATACAGGTTTTTAAAAACAAATGTTTTACTAATATACCTTTATTATTTAGTTTAGAAGTATATTTAATATGAAATTATTATTGCAGACGACACTTTTATATTTGGCGCCAAAAGAGTTTAACTCATTCGTGAAACTGTGTCTATACTGTTTGCCTGTGTAACATATTTTATATTCTGTACCTCATAGAGATGCGTTTTGACGTCTTTGCAAACAGAGTAGATACAGTTGAGATGGTTCCTGTAGGAAAATCTGCCCAGGGTCTACTCCGTTTGCTTATACAATAACATAGATCTTGATTCTTCAGTGTATGGCATTGCCAAACTTTACTTGTTCACAAGCCATTACAAAATACAATTAATGTATACCCGGTATTCATGCAGTCATTATTTCTCATATGAATATTCAAACGATGTTTTCCGTACACGGAGACTGTTCTGTGTCTATATTGTTTGCACAGAACGACATGTACCACTTCTAATATATCGGCTCATTTAAGCAGTCTTAAGAACGCAGGATGCACACGATTCCATTATCTGCGATTCCTAAATCAACCGTAGCAGCGGGAGTTTGTGTGTAAATAGCTTACTTGCTGACCTCCGCTACGTTTGAACCTGCTAAAGTGATAATTGAAAGGCAAATCATTAACTCTTTCGCTACCGAATTTTGTCGTCTGCAAAATTAGTCGTCTGCTACAATTTTCATTTTCTATTTTTCTTCCTTTAAAAAAAATAGTCACACTAACAAAGAGTTTGGATCCTGATAAGAAGCCGAATTACTCGGTGTCGCATCTGGATCAAAACTGTTTGCATAAGGAAATAAATTACAGAGGTGGTATTGGCAGCGAACGTGTTAAAGATATGACAGGTTACAAATAGCATAGTTACGACCTGGTCCAAAACAAACAATATCAACAAATCCCGGAAACACTGTTTAACTGTAGCTAAAGCAAATTTGTATGCATTTTTGTATGCGAGGAATGAAAACAAAAATATAACATCGATCGTGATACCAGTCAAAAGCATACCACTGAATGAAACCCTCAACAACCTGGAAGTTGCTTTATAGCTATTATAACCTCGTATGTACTTGTAATCTAGTTCACCCAACACCTGATATAAACACCATTACATACCTTTGCAAACAGAGTAGACCCGGATCAGAGGGTCTCTGTTTCATGTGTGTCTACACTGTCCATTAACCCTTCGCTTGCTATTCACGTCAATATACCTACCTGTAAATAGTGAAGACCCAGATGAGACAGCTCCTGCAGGAGCTGTATCATCTGGGTCTGCACTATTTACAAGTTGATTGTGTAACCAGTGCACTCCACAGCAGTGATTGCATAGCGAAATACTTGTACACAGTGAAGATATATGTAATTATACAACAGGGCATGGGTAAAGAAGGAGACATGTATTTTAAAATTCAGCAAGCGAAGGGTTAATAGTATTGGAATGGTACTGAAACGGTACAGTAAAACCCCTCTAAACTGGAATTTTAGTAAAGAGAAATTTAGATATTCTTAGGCAGGTGGCTGCTTAATGCAGGGTGAAAAGGAGCTTTCTGTATGACATTCGTCCCGCATTAAGCTACCACCTATCTTGCAGACCGAAATTGATACTAATTTGAACGTCAGATTTAGAGGGATTTCACATCAGCTTTCAAACGGTTTCGCAACTTTTGTCAGTTTTTATCAAATCTTAAACTACAAATCCATCATCGTTTTCATAAAATGTTAACCCGGGTGATAACCAGTTTGTTTCTCGATGATGCCTCCATATACTCGGCGTCGCATCTTGGTCTAAACGGTTTGCAACGGTTAGCATTAGTTCACCTATAACAAACAACGAGACAACGTGTTTTTCATTATCGATAAAGGACTAAGCTCGTCCAGACTTTGGCCGGAATATCGTGAAAAATAAATGACACCGTAGTTTCACAGGCACATGTTTAAACTTTCGATTGCAAAAATATTCCTAGGAAATTATTACCATGCCATTCTCCTTGCTCTGGCGAATCCATCTTTAGTTCCTTGATTTGAATAATTTATAAGCTGCTACTCAGAACACGTAACAAAATTAATTTCAAAGAATGGAGAAGACTTGCTATATGTGGATGTGCTAATGGATAGATAGTCAATGGAACGTTTAATGGTCTGGGTATTAAACCCATCAAATATTTAAATCCGAACACTAAGATGAGTCTGAGATTTTCTGAACTCAATAAAAGTCTCGTGTTACAAATATTCTTGAATCATTGACCTCATAAAGACGCCTTTGGACATCTTTACAGTGTGGACCAATGTCAGACGACTAATGTAGGAGCCCGTCTGATCAGGGTCTGCTCTGTTTACTTATAAAATAACATAAATGTGTTTCTACAGTTTCAAACATGATACGATTTCCATTTTTTTATTCTATTATAAAATTACAGCTAATTGATATACATAGTCTTTATTTCTCACATTTATGCTGTCAATACAGAAGAACATGCCTTAACCCATTCCCTCATATTGACGACTTTTGACGACTCTGTAAAAGCCACTTTGTGAAACCATGGTGATAAATAGAGCATTTGATCCTATATGAGCAAATGCTCTATTTATCACAATTGTTTCAAACTACAAAATTCTAAAATTTTCTTTTTCTCTTAGTTAATGCTCCTTTTCGGTAGATTTATTCAAGGAGGTTGTATCTAAAAATAATCCATGAGGTAATGGGTTAAGTAGCCTTCAAAAAGAGGTCTAATTATGAGTCAATAATTCTGCTTTACTTTTGTCCTGTATTTAGCAACCGCCTGTCTTTTAATACTCCTGTGATCAATAATTGAACTGCCACTCAACTCTTTCCCTTATGTAAACGCATTTTGACGCATCTGCAAACAGAGTAAACCCAGATCAGACGGCTCCTATAGGAGCCGTCTGATCAGGGTCTGCTCTGTTTGCGTATGGTGTAATATAGATCTGATTCTATAGCTTATTCCCGAGCCAAAATGTCATGTGTACATAAGTCATTATAAAAATAATCTTATCACTATTTATGACGTCATTATTCCCTATATGGATATTCATCAGGGCAAGGCTTAAGACATGTTCTTCTGTATTTGTTCCATGGCTATTCATCAGTTGAGGGGGTAAAGACAGGTTCTTCTGTATGTGTTCCATGGCTATTCATCAGTTGAAGGGGTAAATACAGACATCGTGATACTTAAATTTAGAAACACGCAGTCCTATGTCGACCATGAGCCAGTCGATCAAATGTTGGTCACTATACCACCAAAGGGGACTCTTGCAAACGAGTGTGTCATGCAAAAGACCAATTTAGCATGTAATACGAGTAAGTGCAGACAGGAATGCTGTTGACTCATTGTTTAATTCTGAATGCATTTGGCATTTTAAATGATTACAGTTTACCCAAAGAATTGTGAAGGAGCTCTTCTCAACTTTCTCAGGAAACATTTTTTCCTCCAGGGACACTCGTATTTAACAATCGGACGTTTATTATCCTGTAAAAATCAATACAGTAAAACCTCGATTATCCGAACACTAAAATACGTATTATTATCGATCTTTAAGACAGGTGGCAGCTTAATGCATGGTGAAAGTCATGCAGAAAGCTCCTCTAGGAGCTTTCTGCATGACTTTCATCATGCATTAAGCAGCCACCTGCCTAAAAGGGTCTAAATTCGTTTCTAACGAAAATTCGAATAATCGAGGTTTTACTGTATTCTTAACAGCATCATGTGAATAATAACATTCCGCTGCTCATATTTTGATTACACGAAAATGGTCCAAATAATAATAGTCATTCGTAAGTAAAGGGTTTAATCACAGGCTTTGAAAACAGGAAAGGACACCCTTATGTTGCAGACAACGTTAACGGGATACGTAACCTTCTAGGACGATGTGTAGGGCTTACATCGTATCCAACAGTACTGGTAACTGTACTGTGGATTCTAACGGATACCTTCTGTATATTCTTATCCGGCGAATCGTGCCCAGCATGCCCAGCAGATTCACCATCATATTATCAGTTTCGAATGTCAAGTGTAATTTAAAATCAGCTGTCTAGGTTCCATGCCTCTTCCTAAATGGAATTTGATAACCAAGCAAACTGGTTTTCTGGTTTTCTTGGGTTATTCAATCAAGATTGTGTAGCAATAAGCCGATTTATTTAGCACTATTTGATAATTTAATATAAAGTAAAACCGCTCTCAATTTTGTTTTTAAAAATAAAAATACTGTACCTAACGGTAAGTGAAAATCAGTATATAACTTGTTTAACGCCTAGACTGTTACCATATATAGTCACCTTTTTTTCAAGTGTATTTGCCCAGACATGTACGCTTTAAGTTGATTGGACATTTCTGCAGGAACTATGTTGCTACGGTAACGCTTGGGGAAACACTTGTTTTAAAAAAACAGTGCAGATCCTGGTCAGAGGGTTCTATGTAAGAGGGTTCTATGAACCTTCTGATCTTGGTCTACAATGTTGCCTATCTTTAAATAAAAATGGCATACATGAGTTAAGGCTACTAGTCTGGTTTCACACAGCTTGTAATGTGTGTTGGGCCATCATTTTAGATCCGAAGAGGTCTGCGTCTTTGGATCCAGCAATGAGTTAATAATGTCCATAGTATTTCACCACAGTTCAATCTACAATGATTAGTTTTCGTAAATTCAAGACAGATAGTCTGATGCCTACTCACTCGAATATTTATCATTCCTACTACAGATCAAAGGAGACATTTGCCCCTTCACCCCGTGAATATTTATTTAACACATTCCCTCATATTGACGATTATGACTCTGAAACCATTGTGATAAATAGAGCATTTGCTCCTGAATGAGAAAATGCTCTATTTATCACAATGGTTTCAAACTACAAAATTCTGAAATTTTCCTTTGCTCTAGTTAATGCTCCTTTTCGGTAGATTTATTCAAATAGGTTATATCTAAAATAGCATATGAGTGAATGGGTTGAAACATAACGACACCATGAATATTGATTAGACGAAGTTTTGTTGTGGCATAATTTATGAACACATGAAGTTTTGGCCATAGCAAAAATTGTCGATTCAGATCTGTACATGTTACATAAACAAACCGGACAGGTCCTGCTCAGGTCAGTCCTATTGATTTGGGTACAATGTTATAAAACTTCTGAGTCTTGAGTCTGAGGTCATTCTCAAGTATCTAATTGCAAGATCAGAATCTGGCCAATCACATGCTTGAGAATGATCTCAGACTCAATCAAAATGTGCTATAACCTCCGAAATTGGTCTACACTGTTTGTAATATCGCCAAACAGCGTTTCTATCAGGGAAAGGGCTAATGATTTTAACGGTAAATTGATTTTGTCTTTATTTGGGGTATTCAAATTCTGATAATGAGTAATGCTTCAATCTCTTGCAAGTGTGTGAAGATTTTTACTAGTTAACCCCTACCGTGTAACAGATATAAAGTCTTCGGATGTGAACGAGGGAATGAATAATTAATAGACATTTCACTGTATAAACGAATATCTTATCTGTGTTAGGTTTAAGGTTCCGTGTGCATTTAAATATGGTAGATTTTAAGATTAAATAATCGGCAAAGGGCACTGTGGTATACAATACACAGTGTATACCTAGATCAATCAGAGTGTTTGAATACGGTGAATTATTCATGCGCGTTAGTTGTTTCTTTCTTAGTATCGACCAGTTTAGATCCCGAACAGTTTCTGGGTTACTCGGCGTCTCATCCGAATCCAACCTGTGTGCATAGGTAATCACATATCTGCCGTGTGCGTGAAAGAGTTAACTTATTTAACCCATTACCTCATATGCTATTTTTAGATACAACCTCTTTGAATTATTGTACCGAAAAGGAGCATTTTTAGAGAAAAGGAACATTTTAGAATTTGTGGTTTGAAACCATTGTGATAAATAGAGCATTTGCTCCTATAGGAGCAAATACTCAATTTACCACAATGGTTTCACAAAGTGACTTTTACAGAGTCGTCAAAAGTCGTCAATATAAAGGAAAGGGTTAAGCATTAATGTTCAAGTGCATTCGCCCCCACAGTTATTATGGACATATCCATGTTACATTTGAAGGGATGATGAGAAGAGAAGCAATTAGTGCAAGACATTAACTATTAAACCAATGCATATGTAAAAACAACTTAACCCTTTCCACCATGAATATTCATGCGAAGAATAACGACGTCATGAAAATTAATTCGATTAATTTCCTGTTATAGCACATAGACACAGGAGTTTTTGAACATAGAAGAAATTACATATTATATTATATCATAATCAAATAGAGTAGACCCTGATCTGACGGCTGCTATAGGAGCCGTTTGATACGGGTCTACTCTGTTTGCAAAGGCGAAGAAAGGCGTATTTGTGGAGTAAAGGATTAAAACAATATTTTTCATTTTTAATGGAATCTTTCATTGTTATTCTACAATATACTACACAATAGTAAAACCTATATATAGCGGCCACTAAATTGTGTTAATTAGTTGTTATTCAGGGCAAGTGGCTGCTTAAAGCAAGGTGAAAGTAAAACGGAACGCTCCTATAGGAACGTTCAGTTTTCATTTCACCCTGATTTAAGCAGCCACCTGCCTTTAACACAAAATACTTGATGTAATTTATTGGCCGTTATAGAGAGGCTTTACTGTATTATCCCATATCAAATGGCACAATAATACATAGAACAATCGATTCTCGCTATAGCGACCACTTGAAGTATTAACATTGACGATTGTAAACGCAGGTGATAGCTTGATGTAGGACAGAAGTGATCCAGAAAAGCTCCTATGGAGTTTAATGAATCACGTTTACCCTGCCTTAAGCAACCAACTATTATGAATATATATATACTTATACTTCTCGTGAGTGGTCGTTTGAGTGGGTCGTTTACTGTACTGTATTTGATGATATTTCTCTTGAGATAACTGCATTCATATATGCAAACTGCATATACATATTCCCTGTTTTGTTCATTTATTTGCAAAATAATTTCATTACTTGGATCAGTTAGTTGTAACATAATTGTCTTAATTGATGTTTGGTGCAAGATAATGGCCTTATATGACTCACATTTGGTTTAAGACATTTCTTTATTTCGTGCATTTAGGTATTAAGTGATTGCATTTTCCAAAGTCATTTTTGGGGTAGATTATGTCATTTTATAACAGTTTTAACCCTTTCGATGCCAATGCGGGATCTGTGATTATCTATGCAAACAGTTTGTATCCAGATGAGACGCCGAGTAACTCGGTGTCTCATCAGGATCCAAACTGTTTGTTACTGTTACTATGTTTTTGAAACAAAAATAAATTAAAAAAAAAAAAAATATCAGAAAAAAGAAAAAAAAGACGACAAAGTTAGCAGACGACAGAGTTTGGCAGCGAAAGGGTTAATACAGATTTGTCATAGAGGTCCAGATAAGATGCATAAATAACGCGTTCAAGAATGTTTTCATGCCAATTCTAAAGAGTGGTTACAACATAATTATGATTTTGTGGAGAAATGGTGATTTTTGCATTTGAGTATGCACTTTTAACCGTTGCTCTGAGATTAGAACTACTACTGTTTGACTCGTAGATTTACATTTAGTGGGAAAACACGTGGTTGTCCATTATCGGTTGACTTTTTAGCATACAAAAGGGAATACTAAATTAAATGGTAACATCTTCAACACCATGGGTGAAATATATATTGTCTCGACATTAGCAAACAGAGGATACCTGAAAGTAATTTAAAAGTAATTCAATGTTCAAATGTTTAAACCCATTTACGCGTAGTATCCCAAAAAGGAATGAATAAAGGCAAACAGGTATTGATAAACAATTGGCAACTAGAAACAAGATGTGTTTACGAAACACTATGCCCCTCCCAATTCGACCTTTGACCTTGAAGGATGACCTCAAAATGAGATGCCTATGCATGGCAAATATCAAGTTTCTAACTCTACTGGTTGGAAAGTTATGACTAATGTTTAAGTCGGTGATTTGACCTATATATTTCACATCTGACCTTGAAGGATGCCCTTGATCTTGACCTTGATATGTCACCCCTCAAAATGTGCAGTTTCATGAGATATACATGTATGCCAAATATCAAGTATCTAGCTGTACTGGTTGAAACGTTATTGTCCATGTTAAAGTTGGTGACACACAGACAAACGGACAAACAGGCAAACAGACAGACAGACAGGGCAAAAACAATACCCCCCACGAATTGATCTGGGGGCATAAAAAGTCACTAGTCTACATGTGTGAGAGTACGGTATTTCGTCAAAGCCTATTACGCTGTCACTTATAAAATTGAGGAATCTGCACTATTTGCTTCACAAATTATTTTCCAAAGCTCTGATCTAATATTTCGACCACTAAGGTCCTTTTCAAAGACTATCACATCTCTGATCTAATATTTCGACCACTAAGGGCCTTTTCAAAGACTATCACAGCTCTGATCTAATATTTCGACTACTAAGGGCATTTTCAAAGACTATCACGTCAAATTACGCGTCACGTTTATGTGACAAATTCCCTTTTTGGAATATTATTATCATTGTGTATTTTCCAATATCCTTGCAGAAGCACTCCTTTAATGAAAAGGAGATTGCGTCCTAATACATGATTTGGCAACTGCACTTACAGGAAATAAGGCTAAATGATTATACCATAAATTTGCCGAAAAGACACTAAGACCCCCTGTCGACATCGGAATCAGACGCAGCTGGGCATACCGTCAACCTTATTAGGTAATAAACAGCTGACTCTGTACCAACGCTATTGGAATTCTTATCTGCGCGTGTTTTACATCCATACAGTAGACCCCTCTAAACCGAATAATTTAGATCTATTTAGGCAGATATCTGATAAATGCAATGTGAATATGTTATGTAAATTCTCATTTGGGAGCTCCTGATGTTAATTTTACTCCGCTGCCACCTATTTCAAAGACCGGTACTGATGCCGCTTTGAAATTCCGATTTAGCGGGTTATTTTCTGTAAACGAATTAGAAATAAACTGCTTTCAAAATTGTCTGAAGGGTATGGCATAGACTGTGGTAAGCAGACAAGACAGTTGCCAATCACATTGTGGCTGATGATTGAAGGCAAAAGGCAATATGGGGCTCCGGGAGATAAACATCCGCCTAATATTAGATTAGTGCTAAATAGCTTTAACTCTAACATAATACATGTTCATATTGTAACTCTGTTTGAAGGCTGTATTGACATCTGGGTCCATGCTTATAAAACTTTTAGTTGAGTCTGAGTTCGTTCTCAAGTTTTTGATTGGTCAGATTTGAGCCTCTGACTCAAATCTGACCAATCAAAAGCTTGAGAACTCAAATCTGACCAATCAAAAGCTTGAGAACAAACTCAGACTCAACTAAAAAGCTTTATAAGCATGGACCCTGGTGCGTTCAAGCTTTCGTGAAAATGCTGCAAAGATGTCAAACAGTGTGAATCCTGATGAAACATTGTTGTTCGGCGTCTCATGTGGGCTCAGTCTGTTTCCAAATACAAGTCAAGTCGCACTAAGAACGAACAAAAAGGGTTAAAATTGACATTGGAAATACTCTAATCCTTTATTCCATAAATACAAAATATGCCTTTGCAAACAGAGTAGACCCAGATCAGTATAAGCCGTCTGATCAGGGTCTGCTCTGCCTGCTTATGAATAATATAGATGTGATTCTATATTTTCTATAGTGTTTGCCATGGCCAAATATACCTAGGGTCATGATCAATTATCAATATTATTTCTTACACTTACATGAATATTCATTGCGTAAGGAGTTTAGCCAACAGTGGATTCTCTAAGAAAGTTATTGCCTTCAAAACTAGACGTCTTTCATTATTTTTCTCCTCTTTTCTTTTTAATAGACAACTGTATGTCAACCTTTGATCTGTTTAGATTCATCAGGAACAACAACTTTTAACACAGAAATACCACGATTTATTTGCCAAAATCTAAACATATACTTAATATCTTAACCCTTCGCTTGCTATTCACGTCAATATACCTACCTGTAAATAGTGAAGACCCGGATGAGACAGCTCCTGCAGGAGCTGTCTCATGAGGGTCTGCACTATTTACAAATTGATTGTGCAACCAGTGCACCCAACAGCAGTGATTCCACAGTGAAATACTTGTACACAGTGAAGATATATGCAATTATACAACAGGGCGTGAGTAAAGAAGGAGAAATGTATTTTAACATTCAGCAAGAGAAGGGTTAAAGGGGATGTCCCTACATTTGACGCGTTTCATAAACACTTAAAATATACAAAACTCATTTATTTATATGCTGAAAAGTAGTATATCGCAAAAAGCCCCACCCAATTACCGTTTATAATGACAAAACATCCATGTATTTGATATCGCCAATCCCGGTTTTACTACCCGAAGTTTCAGTTTTATTCGGGTTGGTTTTTAGTTTCGTAACTGTTCGCCCTATTCGCGATTCTCCGACCACTTCCGAGAAAGCTATTACGTAAACAATGGAGGGATCGGGTGATCATCGGCATAACGCGGAAGAATTTAACGGAAAAGGCCGATAATATTGTGTTGTAGAACAAAAAAATTACCAGTATTGATTAAATCGGTTTATTTGTATCACAGGGGCATTTTTCGATATAAGTTCAAATTGGGAACCTTCATAATAATGATAGAGCTTAACAAATACCAAGTTTTATGATATTATTGAAAATATGCGATCATTGTAGGGACTTCCTCTTTAAGCGTTTACTCCATGAATATTTGTGTAAGAAATAAAGACATAATGAATATTAATTAGATTATTTTTTAACAACGGTACATGAACACAGTACATTATTGCCATGGTGGAAACTGTAGAATCAGATCTATATTGTATATCATTTTATAAGCAAACAGAGCAAACCTTTATCAGACGGTTCCTACTTTGTTTACAAATGCGTAGAAAGGCGTATTTATTGAGTAAAGGGTTACATACAACAGCCATTGTTTAGTAGAAGGTATCGTTTACATTGCATTGTCACCTTAAACTCTTTGAATGCCGAACGTTCAAAGTGGAATGGCCCGTTGTAGTTTAACGCAATAGTCAACAGGAAAGGGCACACTTTATACGAGAATGTATATGACAAACATTTCAAACCCTCGTAAGATGGCTCTTCCAATATCCAACCTATCTGGATTAGTTTATATTTCGTTTACATTTGTTTCCCATATTGAAAGGTTTGTATCATTTGTTGTTCAATATGTAGACGATTTCATATTAGACCATGAACCAGAACCTCAGTATCTTGCCATTGATACCACCGGGGTAACAATGCTAACAAAACCATTTTGACAATACATATGCATCTAACTTGAATTAAAAACAAAACATCAGATTGAAGTGAATGTGTTGTAGTTATGGTAAAATTAACCTTTCTAAAACTGGTAATGGAAGCACAATTTATTAAACTTGAATGGAGGTAGTGCATCATCCTTAATTGTAAGATATATTGAATGGAAAAGTAGTTAAGTCAAGCAGGCAAAGCCACATACAAAACGCAACCACCACTAAAACACCGATAGACAGCATGACACACATACAAACACACAACCACATACCCAAACGCACACTCACACACGAGATGAACACACAAAAGACACACAAGAACCAGAGACAAACATTCCACACATGAACAAAATCACAAGCACAAAGACGCAAGGCAAACAAAAGGAAGAGTGACAAAGAGAGTACCGCCTTGGCACGGTCAGTAGCAAAAACACCACTGGGGTTTAAACCGGTTTACGGACGTCCTAACCTCACACTTCTCTCAAAGTCACCCTAGCTTTACAAATAGTGTAAATAAAGGTATCCCAGCTGGACTTACCCACAACATAGACGACGGTGAACACAGGACAACATGTAAAACATAGCATAATAACTGTGACAATCCGTCAAATATGTACTCAATGACTTTGCTGAAGTCAGAGCACCTGCAGGTAAGCCGTTAAGGGCACGGCAGGGAAAAGGTAATACATGAGTCTGGTAAGCTCATCCTGTATCCAAGTTTAAGAGTATACCATCATAGAGTACTACCCTCGGCCTGTCAACGCGCAAGCAAAGAGGGAAGCGTAGCTACCGACTGTAAAAGGGTCGATAACCAAACATGCAGTGCGTTGCAATATAATGGGATCATAACCTTTCTTTTTAAATGTTTTAATGCGTTTAAGAAACAAATCATGAAAATGGATATGACCCCGAATTTTCCTAAGTTTGTAGATAACATCCCCATAAAAGTCTGGTTGAGAAATGCCTTGTTGCAGTAACGCCCGTAGATTGCAATTATATTTACTAATGAGTGGTAAATTTCGATAATAAAATTTAGAAAAAGTTTTCCGAAGTTTGTGATATCAGTTGTAACTAAATTACGTCTGTTAAAATCTTCAAGCAAAGAACAGACTCGGGCAAACCGAATAAGTTGAGAAATATAAACCCCATAAGATGTAGATCGTGGCACATCTCCATCTAAAAAAGGATAATTAACAATTTTAAAATTAAACTCTTCTCTTTTATCGTATATTTTGGACGAAACTTTATCATTTGTAATTGAAAGATTCAAATCTAAAAAGGAAGCTATAATGCCAGATTGATTCGCTTTGTTTAAAGACAGTTCTTTTGGGTATATTGAAGAAATCATAGTTTCAAAATAAGGATTATCTAAATTCAAAATATCGTCTAAATACCTTGACGTTTTATTAAAGGCATTAACAATATCGGTCTGTGTATCAGGTTTTAAGCTAAGCATAGCAATACAAAAACAAATCTGCAACAAGAGGGGCACAATTTGTACCCATGGGTATACCAACAACTTGACGATATATGGTACCCCCATAACGCACACATATATTATCTAAAAGAAAGGTAAGAGATATACAAACATCAAGGCAAGTCCACATTGTGTAATGTTCAACTTCTGAATTCGAAAAGAATGAACGTTGAACATTACAAGCAATGAACATTTTGTTTTCTCTGGCAAAGGGTTTTTCTATTAATTTAATCAGATTATCCTTTATAAGATGGTGAGGTAGAGTAGTATAGAGTGCAGATAAATGATAAGAGCTCAGTAAAGAAATGTTATACTGTTCATTTTCAAGTTTCGTTAAACATCATTTGGATTTTTTATGGACCAAAAAACATTAATACCAGAATTTTCATATATTTTATCACAGTAGCGTTTTACATGTTCTTTGATCGTAGTAAGAAGCCAACTACTTGCCTCCTACACGCATATGGTATTGTACAGTGATCCATGATGAGACCTGTTATGTTCTTCCACAATGCAGTGACTACTTTACGAAGCACTCACAGAACATTAATTACTGCAATTAATTTTGATTATATACCAAACTTTCCATATTATGGTGTTTTAATATTGAAGATTCAGATAGAAATGTTGATTGTGCAGTGGTCAGGTAGTCATATCGTTACATCTTCTGACGTTATAGATGGCTGGTTCTCACATAGAAAATGTCTGATATATTGACTTCGTACACAGAAAACCTGCAAACAGCCTGTCATGTTGAAATCGTTTGAGTTAAATGGTTACGTTTATATTTTACCATTAAGGGCGTCTAATATTAAACCAGGATATATCTAATAGGCTAACCCCTTTCATTTCTTGGCTCTTAACCGTTCTCGCTTCTCCACCCACTATTACACGGTAGATTTGTAATTCAAACCCAGTTACACTACCCTGTCACCTGGTCGACAGGTCATAATACTACACATACATGTTAAGCGCAGCGAAAAGGCGATGCAAGAATCATTCTAAAACCTTTGTGGTAACCTATTCTCGGATCAAATCTGAAAGCCCTCCCCACATCTCCAAAGGGGAGCATGAGTAGGTTGACGATATATCAGAACATGGATATGGTTATGAGTTATAAGGAAATTCGGTATATGTGATCAGAATAAAATAGATGTTCAGAGAAGTTATCTTGTTTCAGTCTGAAAAAAACTCTATTTTCTATAGATGCTCTCGTATATCAGTTTGTATATGAAACATCATTTCACAAATAAAATTCGTTGAAATTGTAAAAACGAGGTACCTAATACCCTCATATGAGTATTTATTTATATCACTGAAACCCTGTATGTAAGATTTCACTCGGCATCTCATCAGGATCCAAACTGTTTGACACCCTGGTTGCATTTTGGTAGACAATTTGATTATAGCTTGAATTTTGAAAATGTAGTAGGTGAAAAATTGTGTAAAATAATTGCTCATCAGGCTAAAGATTAATCGTTGGCAAATGCGGTACGGTCTATTAGCTCTAGAGTGTAAGGCGGTGTAGCTACCAATCCGTCTCCCTTCTACATCCATGCAACACGGAGTCAGTAATCAACTTTGTACACAACAGGAAGAACAAATCAACAATAAGCATTATCTTTCCTCATATTTAGATTTAACTGATTCCTAAAATCTAAAACATAAGAAAACCAAAACCAACCGTTCTTAACACAAATGAAACTACTATAATCAATCAGTTCTAAAGAGAATGCCTCTCATACGCTTGTCTAAACGTCATGCAACCTATATATTAATGTGAATTGTTTATTTTGTATTAGCTGTAACATTACAATAGATGAGACATTTGATACCAGTGCTAATTTATCACTGGCTGTAATGCACGTTACCACTGTCCCATAGCTTCAGTGTGTATTAAAGGCAACCCAATACCTAGGAGAAACTTTATTTTGAAAGGGCGTTCTATCCATGAAATATTAATGTTAACATTTAAGACAAAATACAAAATAAATCTTAAGTAAGCAGGCGGATGACACTATCGATTAAAGTCTAGTATATTACAGTAATAACTCGCTAATTAGTAAAGACGAATTGATAAATGACTGCTTAATGTAAGGTGAAAGTACAAATGTGAGTAATGCAGGAAACACCACATACAGAACAAATAGCCACCGAACAGCAACACAAGAAAACACAGCAAATGTACATAACTACCAAACACATAAAAAGACGCACAAAGACAAAACAAACAAACATTAAGGGGAAGATGGCAGTACCGTCTTGGAACGGTCAGTGACAAAAGTCACCTGGGGTTTAAGGCATGCAAAAAGATCTAAGACGGGATACCACGTGTCTTAAAGACCGACTATGATACTTGTTTGAATGCTCGGATTAGCAATGTTTTACTTTATAACAAATCAATATTTTCATTATGTCTAGATGAACACATTCGACGTTATATATGGCGACCAAGGCCAATCAGGTTTCATTTAACAGTATAATAGCCTATAAAGGTTAAACCATTATTTATCCCCTAAGCATTAACCCTTCTCTAGCTGAATTTTAAAATACATTTCTCCTTCTTTACCCATGTCCTGTTGTATAATTACATATATCTTCACTGTGTACAAGTATTTCGCCGTGGAGTGCACTGGTTGCACAATCAACTTGTAAATAGTGCAGACCCTGATGAGACAGCTCCTGCAGGAGCTGTCTCATCTGGGTCTTCACTATTTACAGGTAGGTATATTGACGTGAATAGCAAGCGAAGGGTTTTAATTGAATATTAGGAACAGTAGAACATGTCTTAAGAGGTCCGTGAGGCAGATGGCAGCCTAATGCAGGTCAAACTATATATAACGTCATATAGGAGTCAGTGTTACATTTGCCCTGTCTTAAGTAACCACCTGCTTTTAAAGACTCCTGTGTTCAATAACTGAATGGTTGCTAAGACAGGTTCTACTGCATTGCAATTACTCCTTAAAGAAGCTGAATATACCAAAAGCTACAGTTTAACTTCAGAATGTTTTAGGTATGAAAGACGTACACTTTCTCGAGGATTTTGAGCTTCATAAAGCTCAAACACCGTTCGGATGGTTTCTCTGGATTGGTTTGGTTTTGTTTTAATCGGGTTTTATGTCGTTTTAACAGTATTTCAGTCATATCACGACGCCCAGCTAATTACATGTGGAGGAAGACTCAAGACTCTTCTGTGCACGGAATAAATTGCATTGTTTCTTGAACATAAGAACATCCAAGTAGAACCACCGACCTATCGCAACCAGTCGGAAGGTTTCCTCACATGAAAAATCCAAATGCCCAGGGTTCCAACCTACAGCGGTGAGGGGCTAATCGACTGTCAGCCGAAGACCATAACCACCCGGCCACGGGGGCCTCGGTTCCTCTGGAAGCCCTCTGATCTAGACCTAACAGAACCGCATTCAGAGGGTTCAATTATTTATACTGTCTTCTAATTCGTGATAGGTCGGCGTCACGGGAAAAAAAGAAATTGAAAATATCCGGTATATATTCAAATTAGCTGTTGTGTTGATACTCGTTTAATCTTGGCCTGTTCTATTATACCTGGCACAGAGACGAAGGATAAATACGGTGGCTATTAGGCGCAGCAGTGTGTTCCTGAAAATGATTTGGACTCTGGTCTGGATCTTCACTGCGAGTTCCCGGGAGTCCCTTTCTCATGACACCGGAAAATGACAAAAAGGCGATCATCCTCAGGGGAAATTGATTCAATTCAAAACATTCAGAAAACAGTTTGCTTATTTCGATAGATATTAAGAACAAAACATGAACAAGAACTCTGAAACATTACCTGCAAGAACAGTGATATTTTAAACTTTTAGCCGAACAATGTCGGAGAAAATTCGCTAATATTATATTTATGTTGTGATATATACAGCGTTGCAATTAATGATAAATCATAGATTATCTCATGTCATTTTCATCTTATTATGAAATAGCATGTTACATTGCCTTGGAAACATGCATACTATTATCACAATCCAAACTATAACTAGGGCCTGAGTCACAATATTTTACCATCTGTGTCCTAGATCGCGTAGCTTGTACTGTCCTCGATCACCGAATGATGAGGCAATATGGAAATCGCATTGAAATACACTATATATAGTCTTATAAACATATATAGCATCATCTGTTTTCGATAAAAGTACAAAAATGAGTCATGCAGGAAATACCACATACAGAACAAACACTCGCCCGAACAGCAACACAAGGAAACAGCAAATGTACATGGGTAGAAAAAACAACAAGAGACGCACAAAGACAAAACAAACATACAATAGGAGGAAGATGGAAGTACCGCCTTGGAACGGTCAGTGACAAAGGTCACCGGGGGTTTAAACCGGTTTATGGGCGCCCAACCTCACCCTTATTCCATCCCCATCCTAAAAGACAAACAGTGTAAATAAACGTATCCCCTCTCCGACTAATCTACAACAACCGCGACAGCAAATACAGTGGTAAAGTGCATGTATAACAAAAAAACATTTAATTGAACATACTGTATCCACCTATCGCTAGTGTACTCAATGATTGAGCTGCAAACAGAGTAACTGTAGAAAAGTAATAAAGGGTACGACAAAAATGAAATAGTACAGATATCCGACGTTCTCCTTCCATTTCTGGATTTAAGAGGTCGCCTTCATAGAGTACTAAACCTTTCTTGTCGGCGTACATGCAAAGAGGCCAGCGTGATTGCCAACTGTAAAAGGGTTCACAACCAAACATGCAGTATGTTGTAATAATACAGGATCATATCCCTTTTTAATGAATTGTTTTATATATTTGATGAACAAAGTGAGAAAATGGGTATGTCCAATAATTCTACGAAGTTTGTAAATCACATCACCATAAAATTCAGGATGTGAAATACCGTGTCGCAAAAGTACCTTGAGATTACATTTGTACTTGCCAATAAGCGAGAGATTTCGATAGTAAAATTTAGAGAAAGTTTTTCTTAGTTTATGGTATCTATATCCTTGTTTAAGCAGTTTTTCAGTTAAAATGAGATTTCGACTGTTAAAATCATCAATAGATCAACAAGCTCTAGCAAAACGAATAAGTTGAGATATATAAACCCCGTAAGATGGAGCACGGGGAACATCCAGGTGAAATCGCTAGACAAATGTTCTCGCGATTTTATACATTTATCATACATAATCGTGAAGACATTTCTGATATCTAATGTAATCTTGTTTTTCAATACATCAAATACTTTTCTAGATGCAAAGCGTCAGTTTAATGCTTCGAATCCAATACTGTATGAATGTAAATTCTGAAAGTAGGAGATCCTTCGAAAGCAAAAGCAGCAATGCGAAAAGAGAAACTTGTAGACTGGGCTTTACTGAGTCTGTCCATGAGCAGTTATCAGAAGTGCAACACTGCTCACTACAAGTCCAAATGTAATGATTCTAGAGCGTCGCAAACAATAGGATGAGACCAGATCAATAGGTCAAGGTCTTATTTGAAAGACTTAACCCTTTCCCTTTCTATGTTTATTACAAATTTCAATACCTACTGAATACTCATGGACAACATAGTTATAATGGAATATAAACGGTGAAACGTTGTAGCCATTTTAGAAGCTAACGAATCAGATCTATCAAATTAGCAAACGTCTGATCTGGGTCTACTATGTTTGCAGATGAATGAAAATATGTTTATATGAGGGGATGGGTCAAACCACCATGCCACCACCAAACGCGATACAGTCGTCTGAACGAAACGATTAAAAAAGATTGGCAAAACATATACGTTGGTGGGGGAAATAATTATGTTATTGTTATACGTATACTTAATTTCCACATCCTATCAATGTCTGTGATCCAATTCAAAACAGGAAATAGTCTATCATAACGAGATGTTTCGTTGAGAAATGAATAACAAAGGAATCCTATTTAATGATCATTGTTGATGTTCTTGCTAGTTTTGCTGTTGTTGTTGTTGCTGCTGGTGAGGTAACCGTTGCTTGAACTATTTTTGTTGCAGGTTAAAGAAGGCCCTAATGTTTGTCTGCACATGCTAAGTGTATCATATTTCCGGGAGCCGACATTCGGGTAGTCCCGACGGAATGTCTCGTTGAAACTATTTTCAGTGTGTCATTTAAATTTTAAAGCGTTTGCAAATGATGATCACGGAGTATGATGCCGTTAGCGATAACACTAATTAGTTAAAATATTTCAATAACAATAATATTTTATAAAACATTTCAAATTCAGTTCATGAGTAAAATCCATAGTGAAAATGGCTTTAGGTAGTTTTTTCCCTTTTATTTAATAATATAGATTTGCTGCTGCTCTTTTGATATTATATTTCACTGTACGGAAAGTCATGCTTATTTTCTTTATATAATGTAATGTCATATATCTCGTAAAATAAATTGTCCTGCACGACTTTCTATGTTCAGACAGAGAATTGGCAATAAATCCAATCTTTATTTTTATCAATTCGCTATATCCGCGAGTAACGTTTCACAAACTGATGTGCTGGCAGGAATTATTTGGGAAATAATTTGCTAGGCCCAGTGATCTAATACTTAATTTACTTTGCTGTCTTTTTAGACCATGGTACGTTCCATGTACTTGGTCTTGATTAACACTTTACTCCATAAATATTCATGTAAGAAATAATGACATCATGAATATTATTTTTTGTAATCATAGTACATGGGCATAGGAGATTTTGATCATGAAAATGTAGTAAAGTCAAGCAGGAAAAGCCACACACAAAACGCAACCATCACCAAAACGCCTACAGAAAACAATTTATATAGCAATTGATACTCTCACACACACACACACACACACACACATACAGTAGAAAGTCACATACAAGACGCAATCACCAACAACACATCGATAGACAGCATGTCACACACGCACACAACCAAACACACGCAAACACACGAGAAGAACACAAAAAACATCAACAAATACACAAGCACCAGAGACAAACATGAACAAAACACAAGCACAAAGACACAAGACAAACAAAAGTAAGGGTGACAAAGAGAGAACCGCCTTGGCACGGTCAGTAGCAAAATCACCACTAGGGGTTTAAACCGGTTTACGGACGTCCTAACCTCACACTTATCTCAGTCACCCTAGCTAAACACACATAGTAAATAAAGGTATCCCTGTAGAATCATATCCACATCATATCATAAGCAAACAGAGGAGACCCTGATCAGACGGCTCCTATAGGAACCGTCTCATCTGGGTCTACTTTGTTTGCAAAGGCGTAGAAAGGCGTATGTTCGGAGTAAAGTCTCACATTATGTAGAAATTATCGTGGAGCAGTCATCAGCACAGTAGTACCTTTCTAATGCAACCATCAAACGAAGTCCAATTATTGGTCATAAGGTCAAATGGTAGCTTAATGTAGAACGTGAGTAATCCTATAGGAGCTTTCTGTTTCACTATCGGTCTGCATTCAGTAGTTGCCTATTTTTGAAGACACATCATGTTTTCATATTCAGTAATTTCTACAGAGAGGTGCTATTGTTAACCCTTCGCTTGCTATTCGCGTCAATATACCTACCTGTAAATAGTGAAGACCCAGATGAGACAGCTCCTGCAGGAGCTGTCTCATCAGGGTCTGCACTATTTACAAATGTATTGTGCAACCAGTGCACTCCACAGCAGTGATTGCACAGCGAAATACTTGTACACAGTGAAGATATATGTAATAATACAACAGGGCATGGGTTAAGAAGGAGAAATGTGTTTTAAAATTCAGCAAGAGAAGGGTTAAAATTGGCATTACAGTTGATGTATGAGATATACAGTAATAACACAATATACTAGTATGTGAATCACGAACTGTTTGTGGTATATCGTTTTCATCTGGTTAGCAATTATGATAATAAAATTATATATATAAATATTCCCCTTTGTTTTATAGATTATATACACTAGTATAAAATAGTTTATTACAACACCCAATCCTTATTGCAATAAATTCGTCTATCCTAAAGTAATGTACGGTAAAAAACGCAATCGAAACAAAAACACCAATAAATGAGTTTCTTTTAAGTACCATACAACGAATTTGATTATAGATTCATTTCTATTGATTTCTTGCATGTTAATATATAACTAGATATTCGAGTTCATGTAAGGCTTCTCTACAGATGTTCTGACACCGGAAAGGTGAGTGAACGGCTTCAGAGTTGCAGGTTTTGGCTTTATGCAGGCACATTCTCCGACTATTTGGACTATACACGTGCAGTGTTCCAGATAAGATGAGGAAATTAAAACATTTTCAAGAATAACTTTATTTCTCCGAGAAACCCTACACTGTGACAACTCTTTAGACGTTATGTCTTATCCTACTCTTGTGTAAGTTATGTCGTCACATCTTGTCTTGCTTTCGATTGGTTTTGACGAAGCTTTTAACGGAGCTGCGACTCAGTTAGGCCGATATGCTGTCGGTCAGAACAATTCTGTGAAAGCTTTGTGTACCAGTAGAACCTGTCTAAAGTACAGTAAAACCTCTCTAAAACGGCCACTAAATTACAGTAAAACCGCTCTATAACGGCCACAAAATTACATTAAGTATTTTGTGTTAAAGCCAGGCGGTTGCTTAAAGCAAGGTGAAAGTAAAACAGAACGCTCCTTTAGGAACGTTCTGTTTTACTTTCACCTTGCTTTAAGCAACCACCTGCCCTAAATACCAAATAATTAACACAATTTAGTGTCAGTTATAGAGAGGTTTTACTGTAACCTCATAATGTTTGGTCACATGGATTTTAAAAAGCGGTCGGTTGCTTAATGCAGGGCAATTGTTATGCAGAAAGTTCCTATAGGAGAATCATCCAATTAAATCAACAATGCTATTATTTCATATTCATGAATATTCATTAGGTGAAGGGGTTAAGAAACTCGGTGTTACATAATACGCGTCTCAACATAATATTCAGCTTTACAGGTTTACTGTTTATGATAAGGAACACACTGATATGTCTCATATACTCCATACTTCAATTTGTATTATTTTTAGATATATGTCAGTAAAACATAGTCCAATATGCATGAATTCCCTTAAAACGGTTCCTAATATTCCAAATACATGTATAGACAATTCTCGCGCAACACGTAATACGCAATCCAACTTTCCCTTTATCATTGATGCTATTGTCACATTGATGCGCAACGTATTTATCTACTGTACAGTCGACACCGAACTTATTCTAATTATTCCCAATTACCCTAACTAGTCAGATAGACAAACTATGTCAAATAGTTCAAACTGCTCCTGAGGAAGCATTTTGATCAGGGTCAATGCTATTTACTACTATATCAGTCTAATCTTAAGTTATCAAAATGGTGACATATTGACATATATGCGGTTTTAACTTTATTTTGGATAAACGCCATTCCACGCAATTGCAAACAGAGTAGACCCAGATCAGACGGCTCCTATAGGAGGTTCAGCTCTGTTTACAAATTTAATTTGATATATATGGTTTGTAAAATGGCTACAATAGTACACCTTCTATATTTCATTATAACTTTGTTGTCAATGACTAATCAGTAGGTATTGAAAATTGGACTAAATATTGAACAGAGAAAGGGTTAAACCCAATAAAGAAAGGTGATTGAGTTTCTGTACACTTAATGTTACTAGGGTAAGATAATAACTAGTTCGGTATCTTTCAATACCACTTCAATTTATTCCCTACGAAGCCATTTCCCGCCGATAAAACACCAACATAGTTAATTACGACCCTAACTCTTTGCGATCGCACGGCGGTATAATTCAGGGCTCGTCTACCGTTTCTGATATTCGTATTGACGTCGTTTTATCGAACAATATACCCTATTAGCCAAACGGCTTGCACGGATTGTTAGGAAATATATTACCGGTAACACTTACAGAGATAACGCGTTAACCCTTTGTATGCCGGAAACGAATGCACTTTAATTGCAAACAGTGTAGATCAAGATCAGAGAGTTCCTATTACCTAAATGTGTGTTTACTAACAGTGCAGTTCTACTTCAGAAGCACTTAACCCATTTCCTCATATTGACGCCTTTTGACGGCTCTGTAAAAGTCACTTTCAGAAACCATTGTGATAAACAGAGCATTTGCTCCATAGGAGAAAATGCTCTATTTATCACAATTGTTTTAAAACTATACACTTCTAAAAGTTTCCTTTTCTCTAGTAAATGCTCCTTTTCGGAAGATTTATTCAAATATTTTGGATCTAGTAATAGCCTGCGAGGTAAAGGGTTAAAGGAGCTCCCTCAGTAATTAAGGCGTTCACTGTTTGGTAACAATATTAACAGTTTAACACTAGCACGAGTGTGCCATAGACATTCCGATCCATGCATGTAAATCAGCCTTTTCAACGCTAAATTTTCAGAGTGGAAATTTCCGTTATTATTTATTGGTAGAGTTAATTGAGCACGAAAGGGTGAATTTTGGGAGAGGGTTTTGAATGACAAAAAGTGCAGACACGGATCACATGGCTCCTAGAGGATCCCTCTGATCTGGGTATACACTGTCTGCAAATGACAGCCAAATCGTTTCCCACATTCAAATATTTAGAAAAATATTTGAGGTAAACAATATGTTATCCGTAAACCCTTATCCGGCTAAGAGCGACTGGATCGGCATTTGCCAAGAACTTGAATCCAGACGAGACACCATGCGAGGCATTGGAACCACTGAATTCAGACGAGTCGACGAGCCACCGGGCGTGGCATTAGAACCAACCAATCCAGATTAGTCGACAGGACACCAGTCGTGGCATTACCATAACTTTTGTCACCGGGTCGGTAACTGCCAAGACGATCGAATTAATCCATAATAATTGTTAAATACTTTTTAAGTTGACATACAGGAATTTGATTTGAGAGAAACTTTCAGCAGGATATATGTTAAAGGCAGATTTCGGATATTGCAAAATTACGAAACAACTAAGCATGCTAAACATAAGTATTACCACAAGATGTTCAAGGAAATGTCATTGTTGTCTGTTATGTTTGTCTAGTTTTGTTGTTGTTGTTTTTCCAATATAAACAGTTACATCTAAAAAATATGTTTGTATCTATTTCCATCCTTTTATAATGTCGGTAAAGACAAGTCATGGTTGGTGTATACTTCGACACTTACTTTATGACGTCACTTATTTTACATTGCAGTTTTAATGTTTATTTGAATATTATTTTGTCATGTCATCGATATTCCATGTGATGGAGTTGTTTTAACCCTTCTCTTGCTGAATTTTAAAATAAATTTCTCCTTCCTTACCCATGCCCTGTTGTATAATTACATATATCTTCACTGTGTACAAGTATTTCGCTGTGCAATCACTGCTATGGAGTGCACTGGTTGCACAATCAAGTTGTAAATAGTGAAGTCCTCGATGAGACAGCTCCTGCAGGAGCTGTCTCATACAGGTATGTATATTGACGTGAACAGCAAGCGAAGGGTTAAGGAGTTGTATTGAGGGGGATACTCGTATAGTGTAAATTTTGCCTTTGGTGAATGTGGGATAAGCATGAGGTTGGGAACCCTCAACCCCGGGTTAACCATTCGCTTGCTATTCACGTCAATATACCTACCTGTAAATAGTGAAGACCCAGATGAGACAGCTCCTGCACTATTTACAAGTTGATTGTGCAACCAGTGTACTCCTCAGCAGTGATTGCACAGAGAAATAATTGCAGACAGTGAAGATATATGTAATTATACAACAGGGCATGGGTAAAGAAGAAGAACTGTTTTTTAAAAATTCAGCAAGAGAAGGTTTAAGCCCCAAGTGACCTTTTTAGCTACTGCTCGTTTCAAGGCGGCACTCCTGATTTCAGCATGTGTTCTACTTTGGTTTTTTTTATGTTAAATGTTTTATGTCATTTTGTGCGTTTAGTTTAGTTTGTTCTTGTAATTGTCCTTGTGTGTGTAACGCTCGCTCTTTTACATGTTCAGGTGTTTCGTGAATGTAATTTATCAAGAAAGTTAAACTACGTTAATCTTCGATATTTGCCTTTAGGATTTCATAACAATATTTACAAGACTGAAATCTGAGTTATATACCGAGATAGGAACGAACATGCCCCTTGGTGAATCGTTAACGTGCAGTATAATACATTTAATACATGCAATTTATTTCATTCTTAGTTCAATTTATATGAGAACAGGATAATTGTATTTCAAGAAATAATACCCAGGTTTATCATTATGGCAGTAAGGCCTCTTTAAACCGGGCGTTAGCAAAACCGAATATTTAGGCAGTTGACTGCTTAATGTTTTCTGAATTACTTTCACCCTGCAGTAAACTACCAGGTGTCCTAAAATATCGATAATGATACCTGATAGGGTGTTCAGATTAGAACGGGTTTACTTGCAAACTGGAGAATATTAACCTTTAGCCTGCTGAGCAAATTATTTTTACAGAATTTTACACCTACATGTACTACATTTTCAAATTTCAAGCTATAATCAGTTTGTCTACCAAAATGTAACCAGGGTGTTAAACAGCTTGGATCCTGATGAGACGCCGATCCAAAATGTTTGCAGAGGTATTCACTCATCCGCCTATAGCAGGCTAAAGGTAAAGGTTTTATAGAATACCGTGTGACTCTGGAAGTGGTTGTAGTGTTTTGTTGTAAATTGGGTTTTATTATTGTATAATCCATTTATTGCGTGTACAGGCGACGCTGCTGGTAGTATGAGCATAATATTTTGGTAACATGACGTCTTAACCTTTTACTTCATAAATGTCATATAAGAAATGATAACAATATGAATATGTATAATTAGCTGACGTTTTATAGGAACGTATGAACACGTGAAAAGCTGACAATGGCAGAAACTGTGGAATCAGATCTATACATTTTTTTTATTAATCAATCAGATAATTCCGTGTTAAGACTACGATATTTGAATGACATTTATACTACGTGAGGTGGGGAAATCAGGCAGCAAGTGAAGTTTTATTAGATTCAAACATTTTTTACTTGGCGCTTAGACTATTAAATATGTAAATGGACAGCCAATAAGTCATATAATGTAAAAGAACACCATGGGTAATAATCACCTATTTTTCGTCATAAATATATTTTGAACACAAAGAGATTATTCTCAATAAGTATTGTCGCGCATAATAATTAACCCGTTATCTCCTACTGACGCCTTTTGTGCCTCTGTAAACCCCTTTCTTTGAAACCATAGTGATAAAAAGAGCATTTGCTCTATAGGAACAAATTCTCTATTTATCACAATGGTTTCAAAACTACGCAAAACTACACATTTCAAACGTCTCCTGAAATGAAATATGGTTTTGTTTTGGAACGTCTGATGGTTCGATATCACCAATTACTGACGTAATATGTAAGAAATTCGTCAGAAATAGATCTTTTAAATATAAATTCGGATATCCTTCGAAAACAAAAGCAACATTGCAAAAATGGAAAATTGCAGATTCGGTTTTATTGAGCCTATTACATATTAACACTTTTTTTTATATAAATATCCGTCAATTATTGACTGACAGCTTCGGATCTACATATAAAACAGCATATACTCTTACAACTTTTAACGCCATCTGAAGTATCCGTTAAATCAAAATTAATAAACCACTTTCGTCATTAGTTACAATAGTATACAGGCAAGTTCATTCATATCTAAAACACCTCCTTGGCAGTACACTTTTAATTTTACACCCAGGATCACCACCCCCGAAAAAAGCCAAGTCGACAACATCCGCTGATTTAGTACCCTCTGATATTACCTATTCCCCAAGATGAAAAAGGAACTCAGCGGCCGCCATTTTCGCACTGATGATGACGTCAAACAAGCTGTTGAAGCATTTATTGAGGCCCAAGATGCCATCTTCTACAGTCAAGGTATCCAAATGCTTCAATACCGTTGGACAAAGTGTGTAAGCTTGCAAGGTGACTACGTTGAAAAATAAATGAAAATATTGAGGTCAATCTGCTGTTCCCTGTCTCAGGCCACGAACTTATCAATCATCACTCGTAGTTTGGACCAATATAGTTTCCCACTAAAGTGGAAAGAAAAACGTGGAAATGAAGAAGAAATCGCTGACCTAGTATACCATTTAACCCATTCCCGCATAGGCTATTTTAGATACAGTCTGTTTCAATAAATTTACCGAAAAGGATTATTAACTATGGAAAATGTGAATTTTAGAATTGTGTAGTTTAGAAACCAGTGTGATGAATAGAACATCTGCTCCTATGGATAAAAAATTGCTCTATCGCAATAGTTTCAAAAATGGCGTTTACAGAGGCGTCAAAAGGCGTCAATATGAGGGACAAAATTAAACACCGTTGGAAAGTGATGGCATCTCTTACCTGGCAGATTTTGAACAATATCTTATAAAAACTGAAATAGAGTGATGTAACAATTAGTTATATTTCTCTTATAAATGAACGGTTATGCACGAAACGTATTATTTTATTTTGTTAAGGAAGTCTCTTTTGTCATCGCGACAGAATTGAAACATTTTGTTGATTAAAATACATTTTTTAGAAATATGTGATAGTTTGCATTCGTTAAAACCCCGATATACTTTCGGAAATTTCAGAATTACAATACGGTCGATATATACTACTCGATGTAATGTACTGATTCTGTTATTCTAATACAGTATACTATGTCCTAAGCGACCATTCATATATAAAGCAAAGGAGGTGGTTGCTTATTGCAGGGCAAACGCAATGCAGAAAACTCCTTTAGGAACTTTTTGCATTTCATTGGACCTGCATTAAGCTACCACCCGCCTTATAAACCCGTAATATGCCATTTTATGGCTGCTTTAGAAGGGTTCTACTGTATCGTGTGCTTCCTGTGAATAACCCAACTTTACCATGTTTGTTTTAACAATTCATCAAAGCTGTGATGGAAACCACGGACAACGATATCGGTCAAATTTCTTATCGCATCCGCTAATATTAAACATCAGGATTCATATCTATAATCAAAGTGTCCATTCGTGATTGGTTTGGTCCATTCATTGCATACCCATTTAAGAACTTAAAACGCAAGCAACATATTAAAGATAGATATTCATTGTTTCTTCTCTAGAGCACCAATCTCATACATCGTGTTTGATCTTGCCTTGTGTGGCTTCTCGCGGCGGCCCTTCAGTGTCAATCACTCCCAAACCAATTATTTCTTCTGTCAGTTGTTTTGATATTTTATAGACTGAATCATTAGGGTGAGGAAATTCCCCTAAGAATGATATCATCTACATATATTTATGTGTTTTACAGATTAAAAACTGGTTTAGATAGATCGAACGTGTCTGTAATAGCAAGGAAGCAAATGGTCCAGTCTTAGTGCACATAGCCTGTTTCTACACAATCAAGCAACTATTATTCTGAGCAGATGGATATGGCCTGGGAACATTTTATAAAACGATAATGGGATAAACCCTAAATATAAATCGCCATGTCTTTCGTATTTCTCAGATACTTCCAGGTGCATGCATCGCACGATTATATACCTGTTGTGCTACAACAAACAAATGAACAACTATTGCAGGTGCGGATCCAGGATTTCAGATTAGGGGGGGGGGGGCGTAGAAATATTTTTGGAGAGGAGTGGGGGCGTAGATTTTTATGTTTGATGACATAAACAAATAGTGTGTTTGTAATACATGTTGAAAAAGAGCTTAATTGGGTGGGGGAAATAAAGCTCCCACTGAATCATTGTTTTATTGAGTTTTAGTAGATAGCACGATCACTAAATTACATCAATTATTTTGTGTTAAGGGCAGGTGGCTACTTAAAGCAAGGTGAAAGTAAAACAGAACGTTCCTTTGGGAGCGTTCTGTTTTACTTTCACTTTGTTTAAGCAGTCACCTGCTCTAAATACCAACTAATGAACACAATTTAATGGTCGTTATAGAGAGGTTTTACGCCGGCTCCGCCCCCTCTAAATCTGCGCCTGTATTGTTTTGATATAGGATGCATTTTTACAGCTGTGCTTTCAGAAGCGATTTTTCTCAATTTATCATATACAACTGTACGGAAATAATTGAATAAGCTTTTGTAGCCATATGCGAATTCGTGATACAGTTTGCAGCGAATTTGCAAACAGTTTGTATCAATGTCAGATGCCGAGTAATCGGCGTCTTATCAGGATCCAAACTATTCAACACTAAAATTATACTTTTGAAATAAATGTAAAACAAAGACTCCCTTTTTCAGACCAAACGCAGACAAAATATATCTGGCCGCAAAAGGGTTCACTGACAACTATTTAGCAAATTAAACCACGTTGTCCTACACACAGTCGCCGTATTGATCTACACACTCACAGTGCTGTCCTACACACCGCCGTAGTGTAGTCTTAACTAACGCCTTGATGCCATACTGACCGCCGTTATGCCTTGTTGTCTTACACACTACCGCATTGTTGTGTTAAATGCTGTAGTCTGTTGTCTTACACACTACCGCATTGTTGTGTTAAATGCTGTAGTCTGTTGTCTTTTACATTTCCGCTTCGATGTCATGCACACTGTCGCCTTTTTCCTACCCACTGCCGTATGTTTGGCCTATAGACCACATCCTTGTTGTATTTACGACACTTTTCCAGTCTTCTTTGAATCTAGTAAATGTGAATAATTCATTGTGCTCTACACATTAAACGGCCACATACTGATGTTTAATCTATTTACAATGTTGTAATTCTGATATTATTGAGCGGCGGATAAAACCCCAAACTGTCATGCTGGTTTTAAGATAAGGGTAAATATGTACAAAACAAATATGATTAAAATTATATTAAGCCATTCGCTTGAAAGTGATATTCTGATAAGTACTGATAATCCGATTTTCAGTCATTTTACAAGCCAAATATTTCAAGCACAAGCATTTAGAAACTCCTTCTGAAACTTTTAATTTGTATAAGCAGTCAGATAAGAAT
This sequence comes from Azorinus chamasolen, assembly GCA_963576725.1. Classification (NCBI taxonomy): domain Eukaryota; kingdom Metazoa; phylum Mollusca; class Bivalvia; order Cardiida; family Solecurtidae; genus Azorinus; species Azorinus chamasolen. Next base: position 8,657,028 of record OY755243.1, on the reverse strand, counting down.
CTGTTATATATGAAACATTTTGATATTCGCATAGGCACTTACACTCTGACTAAATGGATATTGGTTCCCCACATACCAGGCGATGGTCTTATTTCAATTACAACGTTAGAGTTTTCAGAAAGAGTTTTTGTTTTGATAATTGAAACTTCTTTGCACAATAAGTCAAAGTGCGTAATTATTTGCCGACTTGGTAATTCGACTAAGAAACACTTTCTGTAAATTTTATTATCGAAATCTCTCACTTATTGGCAAGTACAAATGTAATCGCAAGGCGCTCCTGCGACACGGTATTTCACATCCTGAATTTTATGGTGATGTGATTTACAAACTTCGTAAGATTATTGGACATACCCATTTTCTCACTTTATTCATCAAATATGTTAAAAACTGATTAAAAAGGGATATTATCCTATAGTACTACAACATACTGCATGTTAGTTTGTCAACCCTTTTATAGTTGACAATCACGCTGGCTTCTTTGCATGTACGCCGACAAGAAAGGTTTAGTACGCTATGAAAGTGGCCTCTTAAATCCGGAAACGGAAGGAGGTCGTCGGATATCTGTACTATTTCGTTTTTGTCGTACCCTTTATTACTTTTCTAAAGTTACTCTGTTTACAGCTCAATCATTGAGTACACTAGCGATAGGTGGATACAGTTTGTTTCACTTAAATGTTTTCGTTTTACATGTACTTCACCACTGTATTTGCCATCGCGGTTGTTGTGGATTAGTAGGAGAGGGGATACGTATATTTACACTGTTTGTCTTTAAAGGTGGGGATGAAATAAATGTGAGGTTGGGCGCCCCAAAACCGGTTTAACCCCCGTGATATTTGTCACTGACCGTTCCAAGGCGGTACTTTCATCTCCCCCTATTGTTTGTTTGTTATGTTTGTGTGTCTCTTTTTGTCTATTATATATATGTACATTTGCTGTTTGTCGTCGTGGTGCTGTTTGAGCGGTTGTGTGTTTTGTATGCGATGTTTCCTGCATGACTCACACATGTACTTTTAACCCTTTACCTATTCCATATTCATGTAAGAACTAATGCCATCATGGATATTAATTGAAGTACTTTTAAAAACGGCATATGAACAATTCAAAATTTGTCTGCAGGATCAGATCTGTATTGTATCTGTATTGTACAATAGACAAATAGAGCAGACCCTACTCAGACGGTTCCTAAAGGAGTCGTCTGATCTTGGTCTACTCTGTTTGCAGATGTGTGGAAAGGCGTTGACTGTTGAAAAGTATCTTAGGCAAACTTTACTTGTGCTGTCGTATTTAAAATAGTATCAAGCACTGTGAGCACATGTGCAATATAACCAATAATACATGTTACTAAAATAAAATGGAATTCAGGAAAGAGATGCCACAAGTCCAAAGCACCCTAGAAGCATGAATGAAGTGCGTGCTAAGTTCGTTTTCATGCAACGACAACACGCCAATAACAATATGTCATAGTATCTGATTTTATATCAAGTGATACAGTTTAAAAATTAATTCTGTATGAGTACATAGTTATAGCGCTACCTTAACAGTTGAATTTAAATCGGTCATTGGCATTATATCACATTTCATTGCTTCACACCAGAAAACACTTTAAGCAAGAAACACTTTTTCAACAGAAAATGTTACAAATTCAAAATACATCGCATTAATATTTCATCATAAATCAAAAAAGATTAGTAACTAAAAATGAACTTATACTTTTTATACGCCCACCTAATAAAGGTGGTCGTATATTGTCGTGGCCCTGTCCGTCCGTCCGTTCGTTCGTTCGTTCGTTCGTTCGTTCGTCCGTCAACATTTTGTTTGTCCGCTGTTTTCTGGGAAAACTATTTGACAGATATTAATGAAACTTCACACAAATGTTAAATGCATAAAGATCTGAAGCTGAGTTGATTCTGAGGTTCATTTGAATTTTCATTTCAGAGTTATGGCCATTGTCCTTAAAAAATATGCAAATAGTTTGTCCGCTGTTTTCTGGGAAAACTGTTTGAGAGATATTTATGAAACTTCACACAAATGTTTAATGCATCAAGATCCGAAGCTGAGTCGATTCTGAGGTTCATTTGATTTGTCAGTTTGGAGTTATGGCCCTTTTACTTAAAAAATAATACAAATACATGCAAATAGTTTGTCCGCTGTTTTCTGGGAAAACTATTTGACAGATATTAATGAAACTTCACACAAATATTAAATGCATCAAGATCTGAAGCTGAGTTGATTCTGAGGTTCATTTGATTTGTCGTTTCGGAGTTATGGCCCTTGTCCTTAAAAAATATGCAAAAATGAGGATTAGCTGTAACTTTTTTATTTAATAAGATATTCACTTCATTTTTTAAAAAAAATAGTGTCACCTTAATATGGAAATCAAGATCTGAAGCACAGATTAGAAAATGTCCACACTTATAAGGCATGTTGAATCAGAGAAAGTTTGCAAGTGGGCGTATTATGTACCGTATGCGGTACTCTTGTTTTAAGTGACATACTTTATATTCAATTTCGGCTACCATTATTAGTGTTCCTCTGTATGTCTCAAATCGATTTAAGACATCCTAAAAAATGATTCTCTCAGTATGTGGTACCGATATATGATGGGTAAAGGGCAGGCATCGTACTATGCCAATTATAATTTGTTTCTTTCTATACATATACATACATGAAAATAATTCAATGTTTTTTTAAACATAACGAGTATAGAATGTGCATGAATCGCGAGTTCATGTTAAGTTGAACTTCGATAACTCGAACTTCCAGCAACCATACAAATTAGTTCGAGATAACAGAAGTTCGAGTCATCCGATATCTTATCTGAACAATTTCTCAATGCCACAGCTTAATACAGGTCTAAAGTAATGCTGAAAGCTCCTACAGGAGCTATGTTTCTAGATATCTATAGCGATACATTTGAGAGCATTCGTGTATTGCAAGTTTTGGAAGGACTGAACGTTTTGTTCGAGTTATCCCGAAGTTCGAGTTACCCGAGTTCGAGATATCGAAGTTCGACTGTATTTATTTTTCACCATTTGATATGCGCTCAATTTGGAATTGGTAAACATTTCCTGGAAGCAGAATAAAGTAGGAATAAACATTTCCTGGAAGTAGAATAAAGTAGGAATGAGCATTTCCTGGAAGTAGAATAAAGTAGGAATAATGGCATGCGTAGATAAGAAGGAAATTGCAAAGTCTGTAACTACGGTGAAACCCCTCTAAACCGGACGTTGACATTAGTATAAATATCGGTCTTGGAAACAGGTGGCATCTTAATGCAGGGTGAAAGTCATGCAGAAAGCTACTCTAGTAGCTTTCTGCATGACTTTCACCCTGCATTAAGCATTCACCTGTCTAGAAGTATCTAAATTCTTTTCTACTATGATTCCGGTTTAGAGGGGTTTTACTGTATTTCAGTATTGAAGGCGAATACCACTTTGATTTAGTTTAGAATGTTCGTAGATATTTACAAAGGTATATTTAACCCAATTATATAATAAATGCTATACATTTCTTTATTTTATTCATTTTAATTATATCATGTATGTTATAGAGGAAAATATATAACGTCTATTTTGTAATTGTATATATACTGTACCATGTACACATCCCGCTATTGATGTCGGTATCTAATTAAATCAACTTAAGCAAATACCCATATCATAGCATAGTGGTTGGTTCAATGTTTGCTGTTTGCTTTACAACCAACCATTTCAGTCACGTTTTAGCCTTGATCATATCATTTAGCTCGAATACAGACAGGCCATGTGACAGACACTTATTTATCTCAAGCAAAGCAATAGCAGTAACAATTCATTTGGAAAGTGTTTGCAAAGCAATAACGCATCGAACGCGGGAAACGAGTGTTGCTGTTCGGGCGACTGTTTGTTCTGTATGTGGTGTTTCCTGCATGACTCATTTTTGTACTTCTGTTATTAGCAAACAGAGTTCCATATCAGAGGACTCCTAAAGGAACCCTATGAGTACGGTCTGCACTGTTTATCATCCAGACTCCTCTCGCGGATTGTACTCATTTATAGCATATGGAATCCACCAATAAACAATGACTGACTATTCCACTCGATAACTTCACAGTGTTGAGGGTTAAGGTACCCATGTGCGTTGAATGGTTTATAAATGAGTTCTGAAATGTGCATTATTGATACGTTAATTCGTTTACTCATGATTATAGTCATGCTTAATATGTTTTTCCTTTTAGTTTCTGTTCGAACAAACCGACGGTGTTGTTAACGTTTTGGATATAGGAAACAAGTTAAGTAGCATTTGAAGCAGTGACAACCCAAACAAGGGCATGTTGTATTGCTATGCAAGACATGAGTCCCCCACCGGACTAAAAATAAAACTCCACTCTCCCCACCCCACCCACCCATGGTGTGGTTGACCATGGTATATACATGACCACCTGAATGGTATTAGTACCTACTTTCATACATTGAATCAGTAAATAAAAAGTTATTGTCCCGACAAGAAAATATGAAAAAGGGGAGTAACTCCAAAAATATTGATGCTAGAGTTATTGCCCTTGTGCATGACACTATATCTCATCATGCTTGTTCCATATGAGAAGTTTCAAATCAATTGAACCAGTACATAAAGAGTTATTAACTGGACAAGAAAATATGAAAAGGGGAATAACTCCAACAATATAGATGCTAGAGTTATGGCCCTTGTGCATGACACTACCCCTCATCATGTGTGTTCCATATGTGAAGTTTCAAATCAATTGAACCAGTAGATAAAGAGGTATTGTCCGGACAAAAAAATATGAAAAAGGGGAATAACTCCAAACATATTGATGCTAGAATTATGGCCCTTGTGCATGACACTACTCCTGATCATGCTTCTTCAATGTGTGAAGTTATAATGAATTTGGCCTAATTTTGTAGGAGATATTGCCCGGAACACGAAGCGTGACAGACGGACTGACAAGAAAATATGAAAAAGGGGAATAACTCCAAAAATATTGATGCTAGAGTTATGGCCCTTGTGTATGACACTACTCCTCATCATGATTGTTCCATATGTGAAGTTTCAAATCAATTGAACCAGTAGATAAAGAGTTATTGTCCGGACAAAAAAATATGCAAAAGGGGAATAACTCCAAAAATATTGATGCTAGAGTTATGAGCCTTGTGCATGACACTAGCCCTCATCATGCTTCTTCAATGTGTGAAGTTATAATGAATTTGGCCTAACTTTGTTGGAGATATGGCCCGGACAAGAAGCGTGACAAACGGACGGACGGACGGACGGACGGACAGACGGACGGACGGACGGACAGACGAACGGACAGACGGACGGACAGACGGACGGAATCGAGCAAACCTATAGTCCCCCAACCGGTAACCGGTGGGGGACTAATAAACGACTGTTCTATAATGATCCCTCTAATCGGGGTCTACCCTGTTTGTTATTAGTCCTTTCATCAAAGTTAACTAGTTGATACTAAATGAAATTGTTGGAATATTCCACTTAACATATTCAGTATAAAAGGTGTTACGTGGTTAAGATGCATTTCAGAACACTTTACACAATGTCATGCTTAACCTTTAGCCTGCTGAGTAAATTATTTGTTCAGAAATTTTCATCCACTACATTTTCAAATATCAAGCTATAATTAATGTGTCTACCAAACTACAATCAGAGTGTCAAACAGTTTGGATCCTGATAAGACTCTCATCTGGATCCAAACTGTCTGCATAGGTATGCACTCATCCGCCCATAGCAGGCTAAAGGTTAAATGTTTCAAACCAATAACATTATTAGGTTAAAATTGATGATTCAGTTTTATTGGCAAATCAGCAATACATATTGCCTTTGACCATTTACAACAATACATGCGAAATATGGCATATACAAACATTATTAATAAAATAACAATAATTACAAAACAGCAACAGTATCCAAGGTAGTTTTACGGAAATGCATACACTCCTTAATATATTTACCTGTATTTTTTTTCCTGTTTGTCGTTGACATAAAATCGTTAAATGTGTTAACAGAAGGCCAATGAACGTTACCAAAATATTTTCTACGAATTTCTGTGTATTTGGGGCAACACAGTAGGAAATGATACTCACTTTCAACTAGATTATGATTACAAAGTTTACAGAATCTGTTTTCTCTTAATGTTCCACTAAAACGTCCAGATTCAATCTCAAGAGTATGATAGCTTAATCTAAAACGAGAAAATATTTGCGCAGCTCATCATTCGTAATTATATTTAGATAATCTTCGAAGCAGAAACCGTTTTTTAAATCTACAATACGTACTTAATTTGGTCATCGAGTTAACTGAATCATTCCAATCTTGAATGAACTGGTCTCTTAGACGCATCTTTATTAGTGGTACATAATTAGTATCAGCATCAAAATTTAACCGTACATTAGTAAGTCCAAGATGATCAATAATAGAATTAATTCTTTTGGCCCAGCAAGTACTTTTTACATTATTGCACTGATCAATAAATACTTCGAACACCCGTGAACCAATTTTACTTCTTATCTTACACCAGAACTTAAATGCCCGTTCTTTACATAAAAGCGTCAATCGGAACCTTCCTAATTCACCATACACGGCTGAGTTAGGTGTTTTTTAACACAAAGTACATATTTACAGAATTTTAGGTGCAACTTATCAACTTCTTTCAAATTATAAACACCCCAACCCTCAGCCTCGTATAATAAAATTGGAACAACCAAACTATCGAACAGCGCAAGTTTTGTCTTGGCATCAAAATGAATTTTGTCAAAAAGATATAAAAGACTTGAATAGGCCTTTAGATCATGATCATGCAAACACTTTACAGCATTCGTGAAAATTCCAATGTGATTAAATGTGATGCCTAAATATGTAAATTTGTTTACTATTTCTACTTGTTCTCCATTTATGTAAAACTAAATATTATGATTACTTCTACGTTTTTCGAATATTATAACTTTTGTTTTTGAAACAATTATTGTTAGACCCCATTTAACAGAGTATTGGTAAATGTTATCAATTTGTGACTGCAAACTAATAGGATCTGTAGTGAACAGAACAATATCGTCAGCAAAAAGAATTAGGTATTTTGATAGGTTATCAACAATGTCATTTAGGAAAAAGAGAAATAAAATGGGTGATAACGGTTCACCTTGCTTTAAACCTATCGTGACGTCAAAGAATTCAGATATATTACAATCTGATAGTTTAACACACGACTGCACACTGCTATACATACACTTTATCATGTTTAACATTTTACAACTAATGTCTGACTGAATTAATTTATACCATAGAGCCTCTCGATTAACGGTATCAAAAGCCCGCTGGTAGTCTATAAAAATGCTCCATATTTTAGACTGCTTAGCTAAAACTTTCTGTATGATACAATGGAGCAGAAATATTGCGTCAGCTGTAGAACGATTATCACGAAATCAAAATTGGCAATCTGGAAACAAGTTATTTTTCTCACTCCATTTATTCAGGCGGTTTCGCAATATCAATGAGAATATCTTAGGTGTAATATTTACTAGAGTTATACCCCTATAATTTGATGGATCCAGTTTGTCACCTTTTTATACGCCCGAAGGGACGTATTATGGTATGGCGCATGTCGTCCGTCCGTCCGTCCGTCCGTCTGTCCGTCTGTCCGTCTGTCTGTCCGTCTGTCCGTCCGTCCGTTAGCAATTCCTTGTGCAACTAACTCCTCCTTCATTTTTCAACATAATTTCTTCAAACTTTCAGGAATGATAGATACTGATGTGTAGTTGTGCATATCAGTGAGATAACTCTCATATCATTTTTCATTCTGGAGTTATTGCCCTTTGATAGTTTTGGGTAGCAATTTCTTGTGCAACTAACTCCTTCATTTTTCAACATAATTTCTTCAAACTTTCAGGAATGATAGATACTGATGTGTAGTTGTGCATATCAGTGAGATAACTCTCATATCATTTTTCATTCTGGAGTTATTGCCCTTTGATAGTTTCGGGTAGCAATTTCTTGTGCAACTAACTCCTCCTTTATTTTTCAACATAATTTCTTCAAACTTTCAGGAATGATAGATACTGATGTGTAGTTGTGCATATCAGTGAGATAACTCTCATATCATTTTTCATTCTGGAGTTATTGCCCTTTGATAGTTTCGGGTAGCAATTTCTTGTGCAACTAACTCCTCCTTTATTTTTCAACATAATTTCTTCAAACTTTCAGGAATGATAGATACTGATGTGTAGTTGTGCATATCAGTGAGATAACTCTCATATCATTTTTCATTCTGGAGTTATTGCCCTTTGATAGTTTCGGGTAGCAATTTCTTGTGCAACTAACTCCTTTATTTTTCAACATAATTTCTTCAAACTTTCAGGAATGATATATATTGATGTGTAGTTGTGCATATCAGTGAGATAACTCTCATATCATTTTTCATTCTGGAGTTATTGCCCTTTGATAGTTTCGGGCAGCAATTTCTTGTGCAACATTTTATAGAACAGCCTTCGGGCGTATATTGCCCCGTCTTGCGGTGCTCTTGTTATATATATAGGAACAATAGCCCCTGTGGTCCAACCATCTGGATATATGCAAGAATCAAAAATATAATTGAAAATAGTGCAGAGAAACGGAGCGATAAAGGGTTTCACATCCATAAAGAAGTCCGCTGCATTATTGTCTATTGTTAAAATTGATAATTGTATACGTGATAACGTGTGTTGTAACCATTCCCCGATATCCGCAACCTGACTCGCATTTGCAAACAGTTTGAGTCCGGTTAAGACGGTAGTTGACTGGCCTAGTGCTTGAGCGTTGACCTGATAACCCAAGGGCCCGGGTTTCGAATCCCGAATGGACCAGTTCCAAATTTCACAGACGCTTTTCAGTGTTCCCCGCTCGCATGAGGTTGCCTCCTCCACTCAGGGGTTAAAATTGGTGTTACTGCGGCTGCGTAATCGCGTCATATGTTAGCAGTGCTCAATTATGTAGGGCAATGGCTCAATGTACAGGGAAGTAAATATACAGTTGGCTGAGCGGTCATTTGGACTGAAAGTAGACTATAACTAGGCACTTTACTTTAACCCTTGTCCAAGGTTATAAAACGTCTGAGTCTGAGTCGTCTGAGATCATTCTCAAGTATCTGATTGGTAAGATTCTAACCAAGCTCAGATTCTGGCCGATCAGATATTTGAGAGTGATCTCAGACTCAAGCAAAGAGTTTTATAACCTCGGAGTCCTGAGTTTCCAAACTATTCGGCACGTGATCAAAAGTTTATCAAACACTTATTCGAATCGGCAGTAGGTATAATTGCACCAGATAGACATGTTGGCAAACGTCGTTTTCGTTTTACAGTGGGGTACAGTTGATGCAATGGAAGCAAGTGCAATAGATACTTAGAAGACAAAAGTAACAAATGATACAAAATATACTTTCTTATATACATGTATTCTGAAGTAGATCTAAAAATTGTTTATACATTTTTCTTCGCAACAGTTTGTAATCACACTGTCAATTCCTATTGGTATTATTCAATTTGTGTAGTTCTAATTTAGCTTTCAATTAGTTCTAAAGTTTCAAAATGATTAAATTTCTGTTTTATAGACACAGGCAATGTAATTATTGTAATCAAGATTAATGCGAAAAGAAACTAATATCGAGCTTTGTATTTTGTTGTAAGAGGAATGTATTAAACCTCTACCACTGTATTAACCCATTTGCTCCCACGATCCCATATATGGGACTTAGGCAAACAGTGTAGATTCTGATCAGACGCCGCATAATGCGGCATCTGATCAGAGTCTACACTGTTTGCTCATAGGAATTTTAATAAAAATCATAACGAAAGTGAAACTTTTGACCAGGCACCCCTTAATCCAATATATAAGCATGGAAGAATCCAATGGGACCAAATGTATTAAACCGTTTGGACCACTACTTACACGTCACGAAACGTTCCAGAAGTCTTCATTTTGGACAATTTGCTTCATTACAACAAGTACCTTTTATGTGTGTACGTATAGCTACACCAGATCAGTCTAGTACTCCCAATGGCCGTGAAATGCCAACGGACAAGCATACAGACAAGCAACATGTCAGGTTCGATGATCGGCAATCTACCTCTGTCCCATCCCACATCGCATACGCAATCTCCGCCAAGGGCTATGTTGGTATTCTTACATAAACCCATAGCAGTTTCGTGTTTTTATTTTCCTATTTCACAAGGGTATTGCGACTGTCGTGGCAAAATCAAGATTGAAGCTATCTTATTTTCTTCACAAGTGAGAAATAAAACATTGGATTCAGGTGCAATCGACAGAGTCATGCTAAGCGTTAATCTAATAACGCGATCAAGCAACAACACGTGACATGAACACTCGCGTTCAAAACCAAATGTCCTTTAACCTTTTTCCTGCTGAGCAAATTATGTCGTCTGCTTTGTCGTCTGTTACACATTTTCATTTTTTTTATTTTCTTCATTTTTGTTTCAAAAATATAGTAACAGTAACAAACAGTTTTGATCCTGATGAGACGCCGAGTTACTCGGCGTCTCATCTGGATTCAAACTGTTTGCATAGGTAATCACAGATCCGGCAATGGCTGCGAAAGAGTTAACCTTTATCCTGCTGAGCTAATTAATTGTACAGAATTGTCCACCCACTATATTTTCAATATTCAACGCATAATTAAACGTCTACCAAAATCAAACCAGTATGCCAAACACTTTGGATCCTGATGAGACGCCGAGTAACACGGTGTCTCACCAGGATCCAAAATGTTTGCATACGTAATGACTAATCCACTAGCATCAGGCTAAAGGTTAACGGAGATCGTTTACGAGTTTAGCCATTGCACGTTGTTATGCAAGGAACCTTGATTTGACTGATTGGTGTTTAATCAGTTTAGTATTGTAAACATATACAAATGGAAAAGTAGTAAAGCCAAAAATTGTAAACATATACAAATGAAAAAGTAGTAAAGTCAAGCAGGAAAAACTAAATATTGGAAAAGCCACACACAAAACGCCACCATCACCAAAACATCGATAGAAAGCAAATAATACACACACACACACACACACACACACACACACACACACACACACACACACACACACACACACACACACACACACACAGATGGAAAATTTAAACACGAACAAACGCACAGTTACAAAGACACTAGACCAAACCAAATGTAAGGGTGGACACATACAAACACGCACGAGACGAAAACTATAAACCTGAACAAACACATAAGTACAAAAACACCAAACAAACAAAAACAATGGTGGCAAAGAGAGAACCGCCTTGGAATGGTCAGTGGCAACACCACCACTTGGGGTTTAAACCGGTTTACGGACGTCCTAACCTCACTCTTATCTCAAAATATCTCAAAGCCACCCTAACTAAACAAACAGACGTCCCAACAACATAGAAGACGGTAATCACAGTACAAAATGTACAAAGTGTTATTAAAATTCATACTGTTGATCATCTCCTTAACATCAGCCGAATACACTGCTTAGACGTTCAGTTAAATTGTTTAGATTAATTGCAGATAATGTCCACTTGGTAAAACAGATAGATCAATCTATACTTTACAATATAGTTTCACCCTTTCTCTGTTCTATGTTTATTCCAAATATCAGTACCTACTGAATATTCATGGATAAAATGGTTATAATGAATATGACACGTGGAATAATGTAGCCAGTTTAGAAAGTAAAGAAACAGAACTATCGAATTCCATTAGCATACAGAGCAGACTCTGATCAGACAGCCGTCTGATCTGGGTCTACTCTGTTTGCAAATGCTTGAAAACACGTCTAACCCTTTCCCTTATGTAAGCGCATTTTGACGTATCTCCAAACAGAGTAGACCCAGATCAGACGAGTCAAAACTTCATGTATACACATGCCATTATAAAACATAATTATATTAATATTCATGACGTTATTATTTCCTACATGAATATTTATCAGGAAAAGGGTTAAATGAATGAAAGGGTTAACCGTTCAACCACCGAACCAATTCTCTAGTGAAACTCTATCGTATGTATCAAAGTTCTGTCTGCTATCTACTATGATAATGGTCAAAGTATGTAACTGTTTGGAATGTAATGATCACGAGCAGATGCTGAATTACAATGCATTTCAACTGGACTTAGACTGTCTGCAAAACGCATCTTATACCTGCATTATAGACCCATAATTGTAATAGCCACTTAACCCATTTCCCAATAGGCTATATTAAGAGTCAACCTCTTTGAATAATTCTAACAAAAGAGAGGATGTATTAGAGAAAATGATTTTGTTTATAATTGTGAAGTTTTTTTTAAACCACTGTCATAAATATAGAATAAATATACATGTATATAATTTGCTCCTATGGAGCAAATGTTCTATTTATCAAAATGATTTCATAAAGTGACTTACAGAGGTGACTTACAGAGGTGACTTACAGAGGCGGCAAAAGGCTTCAATGTGATTGAATGTGTTAACCCTTTCCCTCATACAAACGTGTGTTCACGCATCTGCAAACAGAGTAGGAGCCGTCTGATCAGGGTCCGCTCTGTTTGCTATTGGAATTTGATAGACCTGTTTCTATACTTTCTAAAACGGCTACACTGTTCAACCTTCCATATTTCATTGTAACTATTTTGTCCATGAATATTCAGTAGGTATTGAAATATAGAACAGGGAAAGGGTTAAGAAAGGATCTAGTGTATTTGCCTAAGTTTGGCTGTCCAAATACTGAGGGCAATTAGGGTAAATCGCAATCCAACAAGTCACGCAAACACGTTCGAATGATAACGAATAGTAAAATTAATGGCATCTTTGATTATAATCTACATAACGTGAGAAGCATAATCAGGACTAACCTGGCAATGCCACACAGTTATGAATCATTGATTAATTTACACTGTTTTACATCTGAAACCCTAAAGCAATTCCCGGGGAAAGCATGCATTGTCAGTTACCATACCAACGGTTTTTGAATACTTCAAATTTGATCTCTCACGTATACTAAGATGTTCCTTACACGTAATTAATTAGCTCTTTCATAGCCGAAATCGCCGGAAAGCGATCCACAGGGCTTGGTACATTTGGTGAAACTATGATTACATTTACGAACAGTTTGGATCCAGATTGAGATGCCGAGTTGCTCGGACTCTCCTCAAAACAAACCACTTGCGTTTAAATGACATTACAGCAGGAAAGTACACTTAAAGCAAAAGGCATTTTTGTAGACGACATTTATTTGGTGCCAAAAGAGTTAAATTTCACTCTACCATAATGTTGTGTGTAAATGTAACAAAAATTTAAGGTGTTATACACCAACATACGTGAAACGTATAAACGACTTTTAACACCTTTACAATAAGAGTGGACTCATATCAGACGTTGTATGAGCCGTCTGATACGGGTCTGGTCTGTTTGCTTATAGTATATGTCTTAAGTGACCATCAACAAGGCAGGTGGTAGCTTAATGCAGGTCAAAAGTAATGCCGAAAGCTCTTATAGGGGCTTTCTGCATTTCCTTTGCCCTACAATAATCCAATACCTTTTATTTAACACTCTTATGTTCAATACATGAATGTCCGCTTAGGTTCTACTGAATCTCGATGTTTTCATGAACATTATGTGGTATCCAAAATAATTCACATTGGTGTTGTGTGCCAGGTGAGGTCAAACCAGTCTGTAAGAACGATGTACTGTTTTCAAACTGTTCGGTACATACATACATACATTTGTCCGATAATCTATTTCAAAATGCCATATAAGTCAGACAGAAGATGCCACACAAAAGTATACAGCAACAGTAGAAGCACAAATGAAGTGTGTGCACACATAAACATACACACACCTGCCTTCCCATAACTGTTTCTTGCTTGTTCAAAACCGACGCATTCTCGATACATGTATAAATGTTCAGAAGTCATATTCCAGATTCAGCTTAAATATGTGCATGTCTGTTCCAAGGAGTGTCGAGAGGTTACTGCATACAGGCATACAAAATGCAACTTAAATTTCAGTTGGAAATCAACAGAACATTTGGTATCTTATGTTACTATGTGACTTTCATAGATCTGAAGTCATGTTTTGCCCAAACCAATTTCATATCTGAGAATTATACCCTAAATGGATATCTCCCCGGAGTTGTCATTATATTACCTAAATGATGGTATGGCTTAATCAACCAAACGACGAATCAACACAAAAGTCATCAAGCACAACGAAGAAGTAAACGAAGAGAAATGGTAGTATGATGCAGCATTATAATATAATTCACCAAACCAAAAGTAACACCAGTCCACAATTACTACCATTTTTTATATTTATACTTGAAGATGCATAAGTATAGGGGTCACTATTTTGAAATACAACTTTAACTCTCACCACCGAAACGCTGCGTTTTGATCAGAATCCAAACTGTCGGTACAACATTTCCACCTTTTAGAGACGAAATTGAAGACAGGTTAATTTTGAAACTTAAAATAAGCGATATTGTTTCAAGAGGAAATGTATTTTACGCCAAAATAGTTGATGGTGAATTGAATGGAATAATGGATATACACAATACCATTGCATGTCTGAAAACGATCTGTTTTCTAGCCCTACATGCGTTGATTGTGGTTTTAATGCAAATATGAGGCAAAAACTTTCAGTCAAAGCTCATTGGAACTATATGGATGTCTGCTGCGATACAAGCATCTTCTGGAAATTGCTTTCAGCTTAATCCCGTGTTCGTATCATCCAAATATATTACGTGGAAATGCTCATTACATCAATACCGATTGGTTTGATATTTGATGTTTTCTTTACATACAAAATCTCAGTCATTGTTATCATCAATCTGGTCATACGCCATGAAAACGGACACGCTATTTGTCAGTGAAATTATTTTCCTGGCGATTCGTCTAGACTTCTTTACACATATGGCTTTGGTCAATAGGAATGTGTCAAAATGACCAGGAAATCAAATGGTTTGGAAATAATTGATAACAACGGGCCACTAGGGCAAACAATGGTTAGATGTACGGCCGTGCATAAGATAGATCACCCAATGACATTAGAACAAACACATATGTTATTTGTATAAAGAATACTGGGTCAGCTCTTCAATAAAGATGTTAGTTTCGTAAGGCTTGGCTAGATTTAGTGAGTCACATTCCATTTACGTGGCACAAAAATTGTTTCCATTCACGGCTCTATGCCATGTCCCTGTCGCAACATAACATTGTGACCAGATCCATTTATTTGTTGATAATTTGCCTTTATGCAGTATTTGACTAATTCACTAGAAGTATGTAAACAATATACAGTAAAACCTCTCTATAACGGTCACTAAATTATGTTAATTAGTTGGCATTTAGGACAGGTGGCTGCTTAAAGCAAGGTGAAAGTAAAACAGAACGATCCTATAGGAGTGTTCTGTTTTACTTTCACCTTGCTTCAAGCACCCACCTGCCTATAACACAAACTATTTGATGTAATTTAGTGTTCGTTATAGAGAGGTTTTACTGTAGATCGTATGTTCTCCTTCTCCGTTCTATTTAACCTTTGTTTGGTCAAATTTGTTTCATCTGCACACATTGTCTTCTGTTTTAACCCTGTACTCACAAATACGCCTTTCTACGCAATTGCAAACAGAGAGGCCAGATCAGACAGCTCCTATAGGAGTCGTCTGATCAGGGTCTGCTCTGTTTGCTTATGGGATAGTCTAGACCCGATTCTACAGTTTCTGCTTGGGCAAAAATTTTATGTGTTAATATGCAATTTAAAACAATACTCTAATCAATATTCATGTAGTCACAATTTATTTCATGACTATTCATGGAGTAAATGGTTAAGTGTAAGGATGGGTTTCCTTTAAGTCTGTCTCAAAACATAAGTGTTTTTAGGCACCAACCGTACTACTACATCACTAAAATCAATGTTGACAAGCTTAAGTCTTTTACGACACCACATATGTATTTTATCAATATTTTAGCTCGTTATAGGTCAATATGTAAAGAATGCAAGGACGACACAATCGCTCAATTCTCGTCAGTATTACCCGTTTCTGATGTATACTATTGTATGCGAACAAACCTTTTCTTTTTATCCAATGTAAGTACACATTTAACGAAGGTTTTCTTTTAATAGATGAAACCAAAATGAATCAATATGCGTTTAGATTACCCTTTAAATGCAAGACAATAATGTACTGTCATTTGCAAACAGATGGATCCAGATCATAGACCCCCATGTCTGCACTGTTTATCATTTAAAATCCTCCAGTACATTTACTGAGCAGACTCTATGGTTAAATACTGATTGGCTATTCCAATCAACAAATTAAACGTTAAAAGGATTACACATTTGTTTATAACAACCCTGGTAAACTTATTATGTTACAAATATATCGTTAAGGAACACCGTTGCGTTTAATCAAGTAATTTCCACATAACATTAACTGTGCTAAAAGTGTCGTTTCAGTTTGCGTCTGAAAGGATCATTTCACACAGTCATACACATGTTTTGAGTATCGAAACACCGTTGGTATGGTTACTGACATCTAATGGGAATAGGTTTCGTTTAACAGATGTAATATGCTTAGAATGAATCAATATTTAATTACTGTATGGTATTTGTCACACATTAGTGAACCCATGTTATTACAAAGGTACTTAGAGGTACTGATACAAAAATACGACTAGTTACGAAAAGGAAATGAAAGGTTGTGTTTAGTAATATCTCTACTCAAACATCTATAGTGATATTATGAAGAGAAAAAATAACGTATGCAAATTTGCAGCAGTCCCAATTCAAAGCAACTGATATATTATCTGTCAATTGTTTATCTAATTATAAATCATTTGAACCAGGTGACAAGTCGGTGGCTTCTGTCCGCAGTGCAGGGCAATCATATGTAGCGATATAACATATAGGGGTTTGATTTGGTTTATATTGGGTTTAACGTCGCTTCAACAGTATTTCAGTCATATCACGACGTCCAGCTAATTACAGGCGGAGGAAGACCCCAGAGGTTCTTCTGTGCACAGAACAATACTCTGAAGGTGAGAGATCCTTCGAAAGAAATGTAGCAATGCGAAAAGAGAAAATTGCAGACTCGGTTTCATTGAGTCTGTTCATGAGTAGTAACTAAAATGCAACACTACTCGCACCCCTAGCACTGGTTTAAGCAGTTTTCAAATTTCAAAACTAATGACATCAAAATTAATTATCCGGAAGGACCAGAAAATATAACATCACTGAGAATGAAGTACGGGTACAAGATACATTGTTTTGGGCATAGAAGAATATCCGTGAAAAAACGCCAGATATAGAAGTGACAAAATATACTGCAAATACTACTATAGATACGCTGCCTAAATATAGAATCGAGCTTACCAATTAGTTTCGTTTCATAGTTATTTACCATGATACTAAATACAGAATTCATACTGATGAAATTAAACCATTCTCTCCTACTGACACCTTTTGCGACTATGTGAAACGCATTTGTTGAAACCATTGTAATACATAGATCATTTGCTCCATATGAACAAATGCTCTGTTTATTATAGAATGGTTTTCAAACTATGCAGTTTTATAATTCTCCTTTTTATAGTTAACACTCCTTTTCGGTAGGTTAATTCAAAGAGGTTGGGTCTAAAATAGTATCAAATGTACTTCCTTAATGTTTTTAAGAATTTGGTTTGCAACACAGAGCTTTCAAAGTTCCCTTCCATATTTGCCTATTCTAGAGGGATAACCTTTCCATATACTGTGAAATATGGCAAACGGTGCGGACAATGATCAGAATGCTCCATCGGGAACATCTTATGTGGGTCAACACTGTTTCAATGGTCATTTAGCTCGGGTTTTAGGTTAAACGCCAGTATGCAGTCTTAACCCATTCCCTCATATTGACGACTTCTGACGACTCTGTAAAAGTCACTTTGAGAAACCATTGTGATAAATAGAGCATTTGGTCCTATAGTAGCAAATGCTCTATTTATCGCAATGGTTTCAAACTACAAAATTCTAAACTTTTCCTTTTCTCTAGTTATTTCTCCTTTTCGGTAGATTTATTCAAATAGGCTGGATCTAAAAATAGCCTATGAGGTGATGGGTTAAGCTGGCATTCAGTTATTGAACAAGAGCTTTCTCTATTACGTTTGACCTGTATTAACCTAACAACTGTCTTACAGACCCATAATTAGACCTCCTTTCGATGGCCGCTTAACCCTTTACCTGATAGAAGCGGCTTTAAGCGAGTTTAATATATTCCTCCGCTGAAGAAAATATTTCCAATTTTTAAAATAATGAACATATAGCATTATAAATAGTTTCTATATTCTAGGAGGTGGTAGCTTAAAGCAGGCTGAAAGTAAAGCAGAATGCGCATTAAGGCGCATTCTGCTTTACTTTCAACCTGCTTTAAGTGGTCACCTGTCTTCAAAACTAGAAATAGGCTATCAGGTAAAGGGTTAAAACATGTTCTACTGTAGCAGTATAACAAATGTGCCTCCATCTTCAGTTTTTAAAAGTGCATCATTAAAAGTGAAGTTGCATTTAACAACGACAATGGGTGAATTAAATAAATACCATACAGACATTCTGAAAGTAGAAGATCCTTCGAAAGCAACAACATCAAAATCAGCAGAGAAAATTACATACTTGGGTTTTTGAGTCTGTTATTGAGCTGTTATTAAAGGTGTATCATTACCGGCTTTAGCGGTGTTCAATTTTCATAGATAAAAGCTTTGAAACTAATGATCTCGAAGGACCAGAAAATCCACCAATTACGAATTATTGTATAGTAAACAAATTTTGTAGCTTTATGCAAACACAGGCATACGGAGTATTCGGGAAAACAGAACATCAAATTGAATAAAGCTAACCCGTCCGACAATTATGCAGCGTTTCTTGATTTAGACCTTAAAATTGATAATGGAATGATTTCTTCTAACATATATGACAAAAGAGATGATTTTGATTTTAATATTGTAAATTTTCCTCATCTTGACGGGGATTTTTCCCGTGCTCCATCTTACGGGGTTTATATATCTCAACTTATTCGTTTTGCTAGAGCTTGTTCATCTACTGACGATTTTAACAGTCGAAATCTCATTTTAACTGAAAAACTGCTTAAGCAAGGATATAGATACCATAAACTAAAAAAAACTTTCTCTGAGTTTTACTATCGAAATATCTCGCTTATTGGCAAGTACCAATGTAATCTCTAGGCGCTTCTGCGACACGGTATTTCACATCCTGAATTTTATGGTGATGTGATTTACAAACTTCGTAAAATTATTGGACATACCCATTTTCTCACTTTGTTCATCAAATATGTTAAAAAATCATTAAAAAGAGATATGATCCTGTAGTACTACAACATACTGCATGTGAACCCTTTTACAGTTGGCAATCACGCTGGCCTCTTTGCATGTACGCCAACAAGAAAGGTTTAGTACTCTGTGAAGGCGACCTCTTAAATCCAGAAATGGAAGGAGAACGTCGGATATCTGTACTATTTCGTTTTTGTCGTACCCTTTATTACTTTTCTACAGTTACTCTGTTTGCAGCTCAATCATTGAGTACACTAGTGATATGTGGATACAGTTTGTTCACTTAAATGTTTTCGTTATACATGCACTTTACCACTGTATTTGCCGTCGCGGTAGTTGTAGATTAGTCGGAGAGGGGATACGTTTATTTACACTGTTTGTCTTTTAGGGTGTGGATGGAATAAGTGTGAGGTTGGGCACCCATAAACCGGTTTAACCCCCCCCCCCCGTGACTTTTGTCACTGACCGTTCCAAGGCGGTACTTCCATCTTTCCCCTGTTGTATGTTTGTTTTTGTCTTTGTGCGTCTCTTGATGTTTTTATAGTTATGTACATTTGCTGTTTCCTTGTGTTGCTGTTCGGGCGACTGTTTGTTCTGTATGTTGTGTTTCCTGCATGACTCATTTTTGTACTTATGTTATTGTAAATAACAACAAACATGAATGTTCAAATCAAAAATGGTTTGATGAAAGTTGTTTCACAGCTAGACGAATGTTTAACGCATGCCGAAATGTTTATGATAGACATAAAAACGACGAGAATCGTAACATGTTTGTCAGCGCGAGAACTCGTTATAATAAATGGAAAAGTAGTATAGTCAAGCAGGCAAAGCCACATACAAGACGCAACCACCACCAAAACACCGATAGACAGCATGACACACATACACACACACACAACCACACACCCAAACGCACACTCACACACGAGATGAACACAGAAAATACCAAAAGACACACAGGAACCAGAGACAAACGTTCCACACATGAACAAAATCACAAGCACAAAGACGCAAGGCAAACAAAAGGAAGGGTGACAAAGAGAGTACCGCCTTGGCAGGTCAGTAGCAAAAACACCACTGGGGGTTTAAAACGGTTTACGGACGTCCTAACCTCACCCTAGCTTTACAAATAGTGTAAATAAAGGTATCCCCGCTGGACTTACCCACAACATAGACGACGGTGAACACAGGACAACATGTAAAACATAGCATAATAACTGTGACAATCCGTCAAATATGTACTCAATGGCTTTGCTGAAGTCAGAGCACCTGCAGGTAAGCCGTTAAGCGGAAGTCAGAGCACCTGCAGGTAAGCCGTTAAGGGAAATCGAAAAAGAACGAGCGTCGTAGGTACAGAATACAGGAAGGCCGTAGAATTAACAATTTGGCGTCTTCTCAATCGCGCAATTTTCGGAAAACTATCTCTGACTCTTTAATAATTGATGAGTTACTAAGGCATTTCCAAGAAATATTTGGTGGCGTCATAAAAGACGATATTGACCAGCATATATATGAAAATTCGAACCTAGATAATATATCCTTAGATTTGGAAATATCAAACACAGAAATCCGTGACGCTGTTTTCATGCAAAATAGTAATAAAGCTCCTGGATTAGACAACCTTCTCGCTGAGGTATTTAAATCGGCATTTGATATTATCTAGCCCTTTCTAACTAAATTATACACCAAGATTTTCAATGATCATGAATATCCCATGGCATGGGGACAAGGAATCATTACCCCGGTGTTCAAAAAAGGTGATATAAATGTTGCTAAGAACTATCGCGGGATAACACTCGTCAACATATTGGCGAAAATATATTCTCAAATTTTACTTAACCGACTGACCAAATGGACAAAAGAACACAATAAGTTGTCCAACAACCAATTCGGTTTCCAAAAAGGGAAATCCGTTACCGATTGTGTTTTTTATATTAAACGCAATCATCTCTAAAATACTTAACTCCAAGCAAAAGCTGTATTGTGATGTTATTGATTATGAACAGCGTGTCGATAAAATTGACAGGCAGTATTTATGGCAAAAGTTAGTAAATGAAAATGTAAACAGTTTTGGCGCTAAGATCCCTGTATATTGTGGTGAAGTCATGCGTGCGATACAAATCAGATATCTCAGACTTCCTATCTTCTGACATTGGATTGAAACAGGGGGGTCCTAGTGCGCCTCTTCTGTTTATGTTCTTCGTAGATGACGTCACACAAAACAATAATTCTGATCTAGATGATGTCATAACAATTGATGACGTCAAACTGTTTTTAATATTATACGCGGATGATGGCTTTATTCGCTACGTCACAAAAAATCTACAGTCTATGCTTACGGATGTCGAAAAACTATTGTAATATATGGGGTATGAAAATCAATGTTAACAAAACGAAAGCTATGGTTTTTGAAAATAGTGGAAACACATCAGCCGATTTCTATATAAACGGTCAAAAATTGAACTGGTTAACTCATTTAAATACCTCGGTGTTAACTTCTTTAAGAACGGTAACTAGGCAAGAACGCAAAAACTATTCGCCGATCATGCCTCGTTTTCGTTGCATAACTTGTTTTCCATTTTCCAACAAATTGAATTGCCAACCTCTAAAAAATCATTTATTTGATGTGTTAGTTGGGTCAGTGCTGAATTTCTGTTCAGAAATATGGGTACGCATAGAGCCACTGACATTGAAATGATACATCGTAAAATTTTGCGGTACATCCTAGGGGTACGTAAGTCTACAAACTTATCAGCCTTGTATGGTGAGCTGGGTAGAGTCCCCCTAAATGTATTTCGAAAAATTACAATTTTGAAATAATGGAGAAAACTTAATTTACATGACAGCTTATCATTAATGTTTAAAACATTATGTGTGTCATAAAATTTGACGCGGATAACAAAGTTACGCATAGAAACAAAAACTGGGCTTCACATGTAAAAACTGTATTAGAAGAGCATGGTTTCGGATACGTATGGCATAACCAAGTCCTGGGTAACGTTACTTTTGATATTATAAAATGTATAATCCTGGATAATTATAAACAGCCATGGTGCTCAGAAATAAATAATTCTCCGCGATTACAAAGCTATAGTTTATTTAAACACTATTTCGAACGCGAGACGTATATTGACTGCATACACGATAGAAAATATATGACTACCATATCAAGATTCCGGGTGTCTGCTCATAAGCATTTTATTGAATCTGGGAGATATACGAACACTCCACGTGAGCAACGGCAATGTAAATCTTGTAACATGAACACAGTTGAAACAGAGTTTCACTTTCTGATGGTGTGTCCAAGGTATAGAAAGCTTAGAAAAAAGTTTCTTAAGGGATATTTCTGTAGATGGCCTACCTTAAATAAATGTGAAGCTTTATTACATTCTAAATAAAAAAAAAATAGAGCTTAATAATATTTCGAAGTTTTTGTATTTTGCTAATAAAGAGAGAATTTCTGAATGATGTGGATGTGGATCTAGACCTAGATCTAGATCTAGATCTACATAGTATTCACTTAAACCACCTAATACTTTGTGCAACCTGCTATTTGCCTATTATCATGACATTTCAGGAAATAGTATTGTTATTTTTCCATGTCTGATCTTATTCTCATGAATGTATTATATGTTTTTGCTATAAACAATGTAATAATGTTTTATTTGCAATAAAGCTATTTTAGACACACGGTAAAACTCTACATTCAGTAATCACAACGAATATATGTTTTTCGAGCATTTGTTATGGGGTTGGCTACATGCGCATGTTATGCACAATGATCTAATGCGCATGGCATCACATTGGAATGTGAATATAGAGTGCAGTCAAAGCGAAATGCATCGTATAACCCTGCAAATTATCTGTATAACATGTTTTACATTTGCCACCGCAGTCATTGTATACCTATTACATGTATTGTTACGTGTATTTTAATCCAACCAATAGTGATACATAGCTACAGATAAACATGCGTACTGAAATACTAAACTCGTCTTTTCTCCACCAAAACTTATACTGTGACCTCTCTTTAGAATCGTTTCGAATCGACGATTCTAATTAGGGGGATCACATTATAGGGTTTAGTGGAGAAATAAAGAAACTATTCTTGCAAATGTTTAAATTTACGCATCTTAGCTGGACCTCTGAGTGACACAATGTGCTCTTATCTGTATTACGCATTGACATAGTTGGGTCCTTCTGACGTTTACCACTTGCTCATGAAACAACTCACGAATACGTCTATTTTTTGCACTCATTCTGTAAAATTTCACAACGCGTTTCGAGAGATAGTATTAATATTGTGTATATAATGTAATATCTATATTGTTATCCATATCAACAATTGCAAAAACAATACATTGCCGCTTATTGCAAAATAATCTTTTGTTTGGAACATATTTTTTTCTAGAATATAGTTAGTTTTTGCAGAAGCCAACATGTTCTTTTCATTACCACAGTTGTGTCTTTGTAATCAAATACATGCTCATATTACATTATAAACACCAGCTATCACAAACAATGCTTTGATATTTATCTAGATATGATGTCTCAAAATGTATATGTGAGAATAGTCAAACGATAAGACAGGTGGACGGACGGACATCCATAATAACGTTTATATAAACAAAGGATAATAATTGTAGGAATCCTAAAATAAGTTTTTTTATCAGTAATAAAACATTAGTGTGTTTGTTTTCAATGATAAAGTAATAAAGTCAAGCAGGAAAAGCCACACACAAAACGCCACCATCACTAAAACACCTACAGAAAGCATAGCAATTTATACTCATACACACACACATACTCTATATACCATAGAAGTTTAGATGTTCTTTGTTGCTATAGCAACACGATACGTATAGGAATTAATTATTACCGTCATGTCAAGAAAGAATATATACCCAGAATTGGCTTCGTACATTGCTGCACAAACGAGTTTTAGTGAAACGTATCAGTAAAGTACGTTTGCTGAAAAATGACTGAATTTATTATATAATAAAACGCTACTTTATCTCGGTTTATCAAAACTGGATATAAAGCAATTCTTAAGCATGACGTGTATGTCAGCATTATGTGTACAGTAGCGACCATTCATTTATTAGTCTCAGGAGTGTTAAAAAGCAAGTTGTTGCTTAATACAGGACAGGGGGGCCAAATAATGCTAACAGCTCTAATAGGAGTTTTCTGTATTACTTTTGATATGTATTTAGCTAACATCTGCTTTACAAGTCCATATTTAGACCCATGATGGCCGCTCAATCCAGGTAATACTGTATTGCTACAATGATAGCATAGTGCAGAGCAATATTTAGACAACTGTAAAACAAGTTAGAAAATGCTATTGCATTTTATTGTACAAATTCATCAAGCCTTAGAGCATGCTTTCGTTTCAAACCTTATTCTGTAGTTTAGTAAGAGGGTACACATCGTAAGCTTCAAGTAAACCTAAATAAACATCTGGTTGTAAATAATTTGCGTTGATATGGCACACTGAACATGGTATATTCACAATACGGTGGACAACTTGGCGGTGCTTAAATTGTACGCATTGCGTAAGTAAATACTGTGAGAGGTTTGGGTCTACGAAATATCGATATAACTAGGGTAAGTCCAGAAATTGCTATGTGTCTCGACGAAAAATGTACAGTTGCCTTGTATAACAAACAACAGTGATTAAGTCTCTATCCTAATTTCCATAAAGGAATATCGATTTTTAATGTGGAGATTCGTTTTAAGTGCATTTGTTCGTGTTACTGCATTAACTACTATAATGCCCCTAGCGACTGCATCCGAATCGCACATTTTATTTTTTGAACTTAAATTGAAGAAAACACAATGTGACAGTCACCGAAAAGGTGAAACCAAGGGAACACTAGAGGACAGAGCATAACCAATAAAAACGTCTGGTGCTGGTCAACGATTGGCTTTGAATGTCGATATATGTTTGAATGCCCCATCCAATACTGCACATTACTGGAATATGGTGTGCCGTTCATTTGCTCGGCTGCATTTACTTTCAACTGTTAGATATAAACATTCCAGTCACATAATTTACATTTGCTATTAGTAACATTTTTCATAATGGATCAAATATCGTTCTGTCTCCTTTAAAGCAGTCTACCCTTCGTTATAGTAAAGCCCATCTAAATTCACATTATTTGAACAAAAGACATAGGGTGTATCCAATTATTACTAAGTGCAATAGTAAGAGTTGTATGTGTTGCAATTTTATTTCTACTAGATCAACAATTAAATCTCTTGTTAATGGTAGAGTGTTTAGTGTGAAGATTAATTCTGACTTAGACTGAAACTCATCTAATATTATATATGTTCTTACATGAATGCGCCACGCTGTGTCATTCAATATGTAGGTCAGACAGGACGTACTTTAAAAACTAGGTTTCGTGAACACAGTTACCATTGCCGGATCAAAAAAGTACGCAATTTTCTTTACCAGCATTTTCGTCATACAGGACATTCTTTCAAATATGTTTCGGTTCAACCAGTGGAACAAATTTATTATGATGCTAAAACTACTAGCAGTTTAAAATCTAAAGCTCGTTTTATCACAAAGCTAGACTGGATAAAGGAGTTACAAACACCTTTTCCTTAAGGCCTTAATGATAACATTTTCCAAAGCGGCAACATTTCTAAAGATCCAAGCATCGATATTTTCTCTATATTTTCTATTCGAAAACGTAAAAGTAGATCACATGGTAGACGTAGAAATGGTAATATTAAGCGTAAATTACGTCGTAATATATCTATTCATGATTTACATACCATTCTAAAACAAATTGGCAAACATTCTATGTTATCTTGTTTATCGTCTTTACCCTTTTCCTGTCTCAAATCCATAGACGAAGAGGCTGATAAAATATATATGCGTACAGATCCGTTAATTATACTGCTTCACTTATACAAAGTTACACACAGCATGTCCTCGTATTGATAAAGAATCTGAACAAAAAAGACATTTTCTGAAACTTCAGTTCCTAAATAATGGTATCGATTTTATTGATAGTCAAAGTATATTTCGTGATAAGAATGTAATCGATACTATTCCCAAATATTTCATCAACTCTGAATCACCTATCATCTGTTATAAATATAATAAACCTATTAGGAATGTTATTTTTAACTACAATGAAATTGTCTCTGACTTAAATATTGATGTCAATACCCCTATTTCTTGAGATTGTAGCATTTCTAGCTTTTGCTATAAACCAGTTGGTCATGTCATTACTGGTAATTTTAATATCATTAAGGATAAACGTCTCAGGACCCTCCTAACTAAAGGACCTAAATATAGATTACCTTTCCTTATTGATTTTGACGCTTGTCGAACTCATATTGCGGAAGCTATTCAAGAATTCTGCATCAAATGGTGTCGACGAGAACATGCTGATGTTAATGCCCTTTCGGATTGGGAGAAATGTATTTTTGATATTATTGATACGCGTATTACTTTTTATAAATCAAATTACCATCTTTTACCACCTCGACCTAGAGTTACATTTCGCTATTTGAAGAAAAACATTTCTAATTTTAATTCAAATTATGTTCTTGTTCCTGCTGACAAGGCATCACATAATGTAATCATTATTTGAAGATTGTATTATGTTGATGTTTTAAAGAAGGAGCTAACTGGTTCACAAACTTATATAACTGTTCCAACACCTGAAAAAGATATAGTCTCGGAACATGTAAAAATGTGCAATAATTTTAAGTCTGGTCCTAACATAAAACAACATAAACTTTCTACTTTGTACTGGATTCCGAAACTACCTAAAAATCCTTATAGGGCGCGTTTTATAGCCAACTCTAGCTGTTGTACCACTACTAAAATATCTAACCTTTGAAGTCCTGTCTTACTACGATCAAAGAACATGTAAAACGTTACTGTGATAAAATATATGAAAATTCTGGTATTAATGTTTTTTGGTCCATAAAAAATTCAAACGATGTTTTAACGAAACTTGAAAATGAACAGTATAACATTTCTTCACTGAGCTCTTATGATTTCTCTACACTCTATACTACTCTATCTCACCATCTTATAAAGGATAAACTGATTAAATTAATAGAAAAAACCTTTGCCAGAGAAAACAAAATGTTCATTGCTTGTAATGTTCAACGTTCATTCTATTCGAATTCAGAAGTTGAACATTACACAATGTGGACTTGCCTTGATGTTTGTAGATCTCTTACCTTTCTTTTAGATAATATATTTGTGCGTTATGGGGGTACCATATATCGTCACGTTGTTGGTATACCCATGGGTACAAATTGTGCCCCTCTTGTTGCAGATTTGTTTTTGTATTGCTATGAGAGGGATTTTATGCTTAGCTTAAAACCTGATACACAGACCGATATTGTTAATGCTTTTAATAAAACTTCAAGGTATTTAGACGATATTTTGAATTTAGATAATCCTTATTTTGAAACTATGATTTCTTCAATTTACCCAAAAGAACTATCTTTAAACAAAGCGAATCAATCTGACATTATAGCTTTATTTTTAGATTTGAATCTTTCAATTACAAATGATAAAGTTTCGTCCAAAATATACGATAAAAGAGAATATTTTAATTTTAAAATTGTTAATTATCCTTTTCTAGATGGAGATGTGCCCCGTTCTACATCTTATGGGGTTTATATTTCACAACTTATTCGGTTTGCCCGAGCCTGTTATTTGCTTGAATATTTTAATAGTCATAATTTAGTTATAACTGATAAACTTCTTAAGCAAGGTTACAGATATCACAAACTTCGGAAAACGTTTTCTAAATTTTATTATCGAAATTTACCACTCTTTAGTAAATATAATTGCAATCTACGGACGCTACTGCAACAAGGCATTTCTCAACCAGACTTTTATGGGGATGTTATCTACAAACTTAGGACAATTCGGGGTCATATCTATTTTCATGATTTGTTTATAAAACGCATTAAAACATTTAAGAAGAAAGGTTATGATCCCATTATATTGCAACGCACTGCATGTTTGGTTATCGACCCTTTTACAGTCGGTAGCTACGCTTCCCTCTTTGCTTGCGCGATGACAGGCCGAGGGTAGTAATCTATGATGGTATACTCTTAAACTCGGATACGGGATGAGCTTACCAGACTCATGTATTACTTTTTCCCTGTCGTGCCCTTAACGGCTTACCTGCAGGTGCTCTGACTTCAGCAAAGTCATTGAGTACATACTTGACGGATTGTCACAGTTATTATGCTATGTTTTACATGTTGTCCTGTGTTCACCGTCGTCTATGTTGTGGGTAAGTCCGGCGGGGATACCTTTATTTACACTATTTGTAAAGCTAGGGTGACTTTGAGAGAAGTTTGAGGTTAGGCCGTCCGTAAACCGATTTAAACCCCCAGTGGTGTTTTTTGCTACTGGCCGTGCCAAGGCGTACTTGGTACTCTCTTTGTCACCCTTCCTTTTGTTTGCCTTACGTCTTTGTGCTTGTGATTTTGTTCATGTGTGGAGTGTTTGTCTCTAGTTCTTGTGTGTCTGTTGATGTTTTCTGTATTTATCTCGTGTGTGAGTGTGCGTTTGGGTGTGTGGTTGTGTATGTGTATGTCATGCTGTCTATCGGTGATTTGGTGGTGGTTGCGTCTTTTATGTGGCTTTGCCTGCTTGACTTTACTACTTTTCCATCCATTGTATTTGGTTCTAAACAAACTTTAAAACCAGGCACAACATACTGAGGTATTACTTGTAATTGGAAAGTCATAATGCAGCTCCATCAGTCACGTACACATAAGAATTGAACATTGAGTCCATGGACCGTTCCATTATCAAGGGCGCAAATGCTGGATTTAGATATATTTACAGATAGCAGGATTATCTTACAAAACACACTTCATACAGAGCAACACATAAAGGTGCGTACTCAAATACTAAAATCGTCTTTTCTCCACCAAACCCTATGTTGTGACCACTATTTAGAATCGTCTCTTCTCTTAGAGGAGAAATAAGTAAGTTATTCTTTAAAATGTTTTAATTAACGCATCTTCTTTGGACCTCTGACATATTCACTTTCAGAATATTAGTTTGAATCCAATGACTATGCTTCTCTCTTTTGGTATCATGGTTTAACTAACTTTGGAACACAAGCTTCATATCCAGGGCTTTGATATGATTACTTATCTATACAAATAGGAAAGTATTATCTTATGTCACGTTTTCAAAATCAATTTCCTGACTTTGTAACACAAAATGTGTATATTCTGAAAATAATTTTTCCCGCAGTTACTCTCTTTATCAAAATAGATTATTCTGGAAAACCTTTTATAATAAAGTGTTGGAATTGGTAAGTTTACCATTTGAAAACAAAATCGGAAATATTTTCCATAATAATGACACACTATACACTATATGTTTGTTAAGAAAAATGACTTCGCATTGGTGCGTTAATAACAAAGTTATGCCTCGATAACGTAAGATTATGATTTATTTCTCTACACTCTTCAAACCAACTACATATATTTCTAAAATGCTATCTCTAAAATAGACACTTCCAGATTTGTTTAAAGACAAAAAAATGAAACACACATGTCTGACCATAACTATACAAAATTCCTTGAGCTGTTAAGGCAATTTTCGAGAGTGTCGACTTAAGTTTCGCGATAAACAGTAGAGTTTGTGCATTTGAGTTTGTGCAACATGTTTTATTGATTCAATAAATTCTGAAGGGAGGTGATCTCCCGAGAGCAAAAGTTGCAACACAAAAAGGGAAACTTGCACGGTTTTATAAAGTCTGTTCACGAACAGCAATCGAAAGTGCAACACTGCGCCCCTGCTTAAGCGGTATTCAATTTTCAGAACAACAAATACTGAAATTCATGATCTCAAAGGATCAGAAGGTATAACAACACTGAGAATGAAGAAATTATGGCATTAAATCGATATTGTATATCTTCACGAATGCCTGATATATGTCATTTGAAGATGTACCCTATCGATGTAATGCAATAATTTCTTATTAAAACATGTTGACAAATGCCAAATTACATAAATACTAAGGAACACCATTCCTTATTTCGATTGTGGCCCCTAAGGAGATTGCGATAAATTTCATCTGGTCTGGAACTGCATTTTTGCCATATGGCGCAACTGGCGACACTGTCGTTGAAACCGATAACATTATATATCTTCGCTGTCTCCTTTAAACGTTAGCCTGCTGACCAAATATTTGTTGGTAAACAATGCCACAGGCTTCTGTTGTCACAGTCAATGTTTCTTGCCTTTTGTTTCAAGAATATCAGCGTATTGAACAGTTTGGACTCTGTTTCATCTCCTTCCACAATGTTGCATATGTGATCTCTCATCCGCCCGCAGCTGGCTTAATATTAACTGGATGGTTCATGTATTTTCGTTTGTTGGACATTACATAGATTTATCCAACGGGGTACTTGTACTACAGTAGAACATTTATTGAACTTAAAAGGCTGGTGGTTAATTAATGCACGGCGCAGAAAGTCCCTATAAGAGTTTGCGGCATTACTTTTGACCTGCGTTATGCAACGCCCTGCTTTACAGATAAATAATTATACATCTTTTTGATTACCGCTTAAGTTCTACTGTGTAACATATTTAGTAATGATAGAACGAAGAAAAAAAGACCAATAGAAGACATTTTAATGCACTCTACAGGCCAGACAGAGTAGTACAGGTCTATAACCTCCCTCAACAACTTCGATCTGGAATAAATATCGACTCGTACTTAGTTACACATTGATCGTAATCATAATGAATTCAGTTTGAAATTTCAAAACCTAATCACACTAAATACAAGTTACGACTACTTTTAAAAGACATGGCTGACTAGACCTTGACATTGCGGTTTAAATTTGTCGCGAATAAACATGCACAACCAAAGAATGAGTCGCATTGCCAGGCATATGAATATGTGCATATTAGAAACAATACTTCATGTCTGATAATATATAATCTATTATTCATACACTGTTTCATATAGCGTTTACTTTAACAACTTTACATTATAGACCGATTTGCCGTAATTTAATAGAACTAGCAATGTCTCTAGTTTTTGTTAGATGTTATTTACAGCTAAGCATCCTGGTCATGAACCTTCTTAAGCAAAGTTACAGATGTCATAAAATTAGGAAAGCTTTTTCCTAATTTTATTATCGAAATCTACCACTCATTGGTAAATATAATTGCAATCTCCGGACGTTAATGCAACAAGGTATTTCTCATCCTGAATTCTATGGTGATGTTATCTACAAACTTATGGGGTCGTATCCATTTTCTTGATTTGTTTATTAAACGCATTAAATATTTTAGGAATAAAGATTATGACCCCATTATATTGCAACGCACTGCATGTTTGGTTATTGACTCCTTTACAGTCGGTAGCTACGCTTCCCTCTTTGCTTGTACGATGACAGGCTGAGGGTAGTACTTTATGATACTCTTAAACCCAGAAACGGGACGAGCTTACCAGACTCATGTATTGTCTTTTCTCTGTCGTGCCCAGATCGACTCCTCTACAATTGTTTTGACTTCAGCAAAGTAATTCAGTACATATTTAACGGACTTTTACAGTTGTTGTCATGCTGTTATACATATTGTCCTGTATTTACCGTCTTCTATGTTGTGGGGAAGTCTGGCGGGGATACATTTATTTACCCATTGTAAAGTTAGAATGACTTTGAGATAAGCGTGAGGTTAAGACGTCTGTGAACCAGTTTGAACCCCCAGTGATGGTTTTAAGTACTCTGTTATATTTCAATAGCAAACTCAAATGTTTGCCTTGTAAACCATCCTCCATCCTTCGAGTTTTTTTATTGACTTAATAAACGTTCTTAATAATCAGTGCACCGACGGCCTTTTTAGTCAAACCAAGAACTTAAACAAATGTCTTTAAATGATTTCAGTTAATTCTTCCGGTCCCGCTTATTTGAGATGAACTTTAATTAACGTTTACTGTTCCGCACCGTGTTACAGTTTTCACGGACGCTTGGATGTATAACAGGCGAAAACTTTCGAATGTCCGATTGACTTTGTGTCAGTGCATAAAATTGATTTGTTCTAATTCGCTCTTAGTTGGTGGCTTTGCATATTGTTTATGTTCATGCGATTACGTGTCACCTTTATATAACACATTTACAGAATCGGCATAGTTTGAACGACATACATCGACAATAGTGTGTGGGGTAAACACTTGTTTGGCATTACATGTATTAATACATTTTGTTACGACATTCAACATTAAATTTTTGTCTTTGAACTATTCTTTGTTGGCGCAACATTTTTTCAACATTTTTTCATGATAATATCGTCTGCTTTACGTTTCAGAGTGGACTTTCAATTTCTTTTCTTAACTCTTTGCACGCTAAGTAATTTTTCGTCTGCAACAATTGTCGTCTGCTTCAATTCTTAAAAAAAAGTTTATCTAATTTATTTGCAAAAATATTATCAAGATGACAAACAGTTTGGATCCTGATGAGACGTCGCATTATGCGGCGTCTCATCTGGATCCAAACTGTTTGCATAGGTAATCACAGTTTCGCCGCTAGCGTGCAAAGAGTTAATCATAAGTTGTGTGCCAAATAGTTTAGATCCTGAAAACCCTAGCATATCTTGTTTTGTGAAACAATGCAAATCACGTAATGAAAGTATCTTATATTATGTTGATGCAATAACGCGATTTGGTAAATAGAATACTACGGTAGTGTCTCTTATATGAAAGAGGTTTATCGGAATCGGTTTCGAAAAAACCTTTGGATTCTCCGATGCTGGTCCAAACCTACGACTTATCCATAAAAGTTTTTATTCAATGCCACTGACCTAGTAAAAAGGTTTTAAAGTAAACCATTACTAGGATTGTGTAATGTTAGATGAAAACTCTAAATTCAATCCTATAAATAACGTATAACTATCTGAAATGTCCTGTTACTGTTTTCGCAATGTCCTGTTTGCCAATTTTGTAGAATACGCTCGAATGAACAATTGTATAATGCGCTAGTATGATCAAATGTTTAACCCTTCGCTTGCTGAAATTTAAAATACATTTCTTCTTCTTTACCCATGCCCTGTTGTATAATTACATATATATTCACTGTGTACAAGTACTTCGCTGTGCAATCACTGCTGTGGAGAGCATTGGTTGCACAATCAACTTGTAAATAGTGCAGACCCTGATGAGACAGCTCCTGCAGGAGCTGTCTCATCTGGGTCTTCACTATTTACAGGTAGGTATATTGACGTGAATAGCAAGCGAAGGATTAACTCGCCCGTATGAACAAATTGTATATAAAAAAGGAATATATCTATTTAACAAAGTACTCTCCTGCAAATAAACTGGCAATAAAAGGACGTGGCCTTGCAAACACAATACAAACGGACCGCCAGGGATTTTGCTTTGCCATAGGGTAATAACAGCCTGTCAAATACCGTGTCTGTGCTCAGGCTAAATTATCTGATTGCGACTAAAACGTGACTGCTGTGATTGTTTGTAAAGCTAACAACAAATATCAAATCAATCTTACAGATATGTTGGGGAGTTTTATTATGCTTACTTATTTGGATACAGGAAATCCAAACTACACTTGACGTACAGTAGCACATGTCTTAAGCGGTCATTCATTTACTAAACATATGGGTCTTACAAACAAGTAGTTGCTTAATGTAGGGCAAGGGTAATGCAGAAAGCTCTTGCAGGAGCTTTCTGTATTACTTTTGACCTGCATTAAGATACCACCTATCTTACAGACCCATTAAACAACCTCCATTTGATGGCCGCTGAAGACAGACTCTAATGTATTTGAATACAGGAAATCTAAAATACACTTGACGTAATTGAGAAGGAGTTCACAGAGAGATATTGAAATAGTCCAACAGACCACAGCGTGAAATGCAATACGTTTGTAGTCGCAAGTGTAACGGACAATGCTTATTGCATTTCAAGTCATTGATTTCTGTTGTATCTTAAACCTTTATAAAGCTGTAATATATAAAGGGAATAATAAAGTCATGTTAAAAGATAAGTCGGAAGGTACGTATCTTCCATAAAATAGAAGAGAAGTCAGGCAGGAAATTTGGAAATGACAAACGGAAGTGCATATCAACACCAGATGTACACATAAAATGACATTATAACTTAAACAATGACTTATGTTTCAGATGCATGCCAAATAGTCTGAACACAGATAGGAGTTTATCCATTTAAAAAAGTAGAGATCTATTTAACGAATGTCTTTCATAAACTGTTCAGTTTTGGTTTACCAATATGATTTATGATATACAAACTGTATATACTACGTCAATTCTAATTCAATAATTGGCACAAAACCCGGAACATACGGGCTCTTTGTAATATCTGCAATAGGTTACCAAAGTAGAAAAGAAGTCAGGCAGGAATTTGGAAATGTCACACGAAAGTCCACGGCATCACCAGAAGCCATAAATTGCACGCTCATACATATACATACATGACCTCCACAAAAACCGTTACTTACATGTTCAATACCGACAGAATATTAACAACTAAAATTCATCCAAACTCGTCGTAAACAAAAGATGTGACACCATAATTTACACTGAGTATTACAAGACATAAGGTTACAAAACGCCTGACTTACAAGACTTAGTATATATCGGCTTTGTCTAGGGCACTGCGACACTTAATATGATATTTAACTATGTACATGTATGTGTATATGAGGTGGTGAATGTAATGAGATAATGAGCAACTGATGTTTGAAACCGTGCAGATCTAAACAGGTTTATAGTGCAGGAACTAGTGTAGCTTCTACTTAGTATATAAACACATTACGTGATGCGATCTTAATAATGATATATAATGGGCGTCTTTTGTTGGTTATCTCTCCAAATTCAAATTATAGATGGCGCTCGCACCGAGTATGTCCTACATCCGGATATCTTCTGTTTTTATCGATCGCCATTGTATGTGTTTACTGAAATTATTGATGCTAAGATTAATTGATAAAACGATTTAAATCATGTAAGTGAAATGAAAACTTCTTACAATTTGAACATAAATACAGCAGTTCTTTAAATCATTTTGCAGAAACGAAGGAGTGGGGGACGTTGACATTACACTTACTAGGACCGTACATTACACTTCCCCTGTCATAATGTAAATTCTAACTTTTTAATTTTAATGTTTCTTCCTTTTTGTGCATACTTACTTTAATTATTACCAGTAAACGTTTGGTCAGTTTGTATGGAAATTATAAGGCGAAAATCGCCCACAAGTAGAACATGCAAATAGCTATAAAATACACATTAAAATTTAACGAATAATACACTCTAAAAAGATAATTATGCTAAAATACTGTTAAAAATAACTATTTAACACTTTCCTCCATGAATTCACCTTTCTATGTCATTTCATACAGAGTAGACCCAGGTCATATGGACCATGTACATTGTAGGAACCATGTGATCTGGGTCTGTGCTATGTTTGCTTATGGAATAAAATAGATCTTATTCTATAATTCCTACTTTCGCAAAACATTCATGTGTTAATCTGCCACATTTTCGTCAAATTAATATTCATGATACTGTCTTTTTTTGCATGGACGTCTATAAAGTAAAGGGATAACATGTTCAAGCAGTTTGATCCAGATCAGATTGTAACACAAATTTTATGACTGAATAGAATTCACACTATTTGACCGAACGCTGTGCCTTTGCTGTGTTCCGAATATATTTCTTATTTATATCAGTAATCACCTTAGATATCAAATAAAATTAAAATATTTAACCCTTAAAATGTAGGAAACCAGTCTATAAAATTTCTGCCAACTGTGATGACCCTGACGAGTGTTTTTCAAGAGGTTTTCTCATCAGCGTCTGTATTGTTTGTTTTGAAAACATCATTCTAGATTAAAATCAAACTCTACGGGCAAAACCCAACATAAACTATAGTTTTTGATTGCGTCTGTCTATCTGTCCGTATCAATTAGTTATCCGGACGTTTTGGGGGAAATGGTTTGAGATATCTACTTCATATTTGGTGTAAAGTTCAATCTAGATCATTTGCAGCTTAGGTTTGAATCACAGTCTGGTTGAATAATGTTTACTAGAGTTAAGGCCCTTTGACTTGAAATAGTTCGTCAATTTTTCAACGGTCCGGACTTTTTCTGGCAGTGGTATGAGATATCAACATTATATTTGGTGTAAAGCTACATCTAGATGAATTACAGCCGAATTGCGAATCTCAGTCCGTTTGAAAACAGTTTTGAATAATACCTTGATTTTGATAGTGTTCGTCAAATTACATTGTCTGTGATACGAGATATTAACTTTTATATTTTGTATAAAGATACATCTAGATGAGTTATAGCTTACGATAAATTCTTCGTGCGGTTAAACTTAGTTTTTTTTGGTAAACTTTTCAGTTGTCCAGACATTCTTGGAAGTGGTTTAACATATTAACTTTATATTTGACAAACTTCTAAATCTGGATGAGTTATAGTTACTATTCGCATCTCGGTCTGGGTGAATAATATTTTGTCAGAGTTATGGTCCTTGAACTCGATTTCTTGTCAATATGTACCTCGGTTTTGAACTTTGGAGATGATATTTCACAACATAAGACTGATTGACCTTATTAGATTATACTTCCAGGCAGCAGCCATAACTCTTCTATGAATTTTATCAGAGTTATCAACATTTTGGTACAATTTGTTTAGTTAAACATAAAACAAAACAAAAACAAAAAAACAAGGGATACTGTCATGAATCTTATTACTCATGATTGTAACATTTGATCGAATAGTATGTGTCAGATGTGATATATTTGATTCAATAAGTATGATATACATATTATTGTATGATTTAGCAGCACGCAAGGGATTTTCATTAAATTGTGACAAAGAGTGCAACCGGTAGGGGACTGTGATATTGCTTACAATACTCCAATAACTTCTTTACATTAAAATTATCAAAGGCAAAGAGGCTGAAAGCTGAGGAAACTTGTAGAATATTATAAAATCACAAATGACTTGAAAGAGTATCCCATGTTCATTCTGCACCATTCCAGGTATTTATAGAAGTATGTACACTGGCCATTAAGGATTAGTCGGTGCATACTTTCTTTGATTCGTTCAACTTTATTATAATTACCAGAGTGTTGTTATGATTAAATAAGTGAAGTGTATTATCTTTGAAATCAAACTTCGATGTATCAATTTCATTTCGTGGACATTCAAACAATTGGAAAACTATCAATACCAGGATCATTTACCTTTTACCTGCAGGTTATTTTAACCCTTTCCCGCATACTGACGACTTTTGACAACTCTGTAGTATTCACTTTGTGAAACCATTGTGATAAATAGAACATTTGCTCCTATAGGAGCAAATGCTCTATTTATCACGATGGTTTCAAACTACAAAATTCTAAAACATTTCCTTTTCTCTAGTTAATGATCATTTTCGGTAGATTTATTCAAAGAGGTTGTATCTAAAAATAGCCTATGCGGTTAAGGGTTAAACTTGCTGTTTAATTTATCATTAAGGCAAATAAATTTCAATTTGTTGTTGGTTGTCTTTGTTTTGTTCCAAGTTTTGAATGTTAATATTTTATATTAGTCGTAACGGTATTTAAACACGTTTTGTTTCATAAAGTCACTGATATCTAACAGTACAAGCCTTCTGGGAATAGTCTCTATTTTTGCACGTAAACCGTTTTAAATGAATCAATAATTCACTTTTGTATGGTTTTTCTCACGACATTAATCGGTACACCAGTTTATGACCGTGTTCGGTGGGAATGTTAATTTACAAAGCAATAATGGCTCTTCTTTTAATGCTGATATATGTGATCTGACTTGGAATAATTCATTTAATTGCTAGCCGATTATGTTTCAAAACTGAATACATTAGAACCTGCTTTAAGCGGTCATTTATGTCATTTATGTAATGACCAGAGGGGTCTCAAAATAGGTAGTTGCTTAATGCTGGTCAAAGCTAATTTAGAAAGCTCCTACAGGAACATTCTATACTACCTTTGACCTGCATTAACCCTTTCGCCGCCAATGCCGGATCTGTGATTACCTATGCAAACAGCTTGGATCCAGATGAGACGCCGAGTAACTCGGCGTCTCATCAGGATCCAAACTGCTTGTTACTGTTACTATGTTTTTGAAACAAAAATGAAGAAAATCAAACACATGAAATTTTGTAGCAGACGACAAAGTTAGCAGACGACATAATTTGGCAGCGAAAGGGTTAAGCTACCACGTGTCTTACAGACCCAGTATTAGTTATCTTTTCGATTAAGACAGGTCATACTGTATAAAGACATCGCACAGAAGCAGTATGTGTTATCATATGTTCGTTTATGTAGTGAACTACAGTTGTTCTGAAAAAAAATATTGAAAATAGAAGTATTGAAAAGCAGGTGGTTGCATAATTCAGAGCAAAAGTAATGCAGAAAGTTCCTATTGGAGTTTTGTGCATTACTTTTGATCTGCACTAAGCTACCACGTGCCTTACAGACCCATTATTAGACCGCATAAGTCAGGTTCTACTGTTTTCAACATTTTTGCTGTCAATACCGAATAATGGAGAACATACAACACGTGTCTTTTTATCAATGGTACATAACGTCGATATGTTATTTATAGACATTACGCCTTTACCAAATAGGACTTTCCCGCAGTCAACGGTTAAGTACAGGTAGTAATTTATGTGTCCTTGTTTGTGTGCTGGAGACTCGAGTTCTGTAAATATGCTATAATGGATAAGGCCACTTTGCAAATGATTATGGTGATCAGGGCACTTGTTTTGCCAAATAAAGCTGTGGATTGATCTGAGTTAAAAGATCAGTGCAATAAACAACAAGAATCCAATAAAGATGTGTCTTATGTACAATGGTAATTGAGGCGTTGCTGTTCGTGTTTCCATTGTTTTAATGACCACGATGGTGCGAGTACCTGTGTCACATCAATACAAGGACAAACTGTTTTAGTCGAAATATGGATACCACTATCCGAATTTCAACTTTCACAGAGCTAGACTGGATAAAGAAATTACAAACACCTTTTCCTTTAGGCCTCAATGATAACATTTTCCAAAGCGGCAATATTTCTAAAGATCCAAGTATCGATATTTTCTCTATATTTTCTACTCGAAAACGTAAAAGTAGATCACATGGCAGACGTAGAAATGGTAATATTAAGCGTAAATTACGTCGTAATATGTCTATTCATGATTTACATACTATTCTAAAACAAACTGGTAAACATTCTATGTTATCTTGTTTATCGTCTTTACCCGTTTCCTGTCTTAAGTCAATAGACGAAGAGGCTGATAAAATCTATATGCGTACAGATCCGTTAATTAATACTGCCTCACTTATACAAAGTTACACACAGCATGTTCTTCGTCCACGTATTGATAAAGAATCTGAACATAAAAGACATTTTCTGAAACTTCAGTTCCTAAATAAAGGTATCGATTTTATTGATATTCAAAGTATATTTCGTGATAAGAATGTAATCGATGCTATTCCCAAATATTTCATCAACTCTGAATCACCTATTATCTGTTATAAATATAATAAACCTATTAGAAATGTTATTTTGAACTACAATAAAATTGTCTCTGACTTAAATATTGATGTTAATACCCCTATTTCTTGAGATTGTAGCATTTCTAGCTTTTGCTATAAACCAGTTGGTCATGTCATTACTGGTAATTTTGATATCATTAATGATAAACGTCTCAGGACCCTCCTAACTAAAGGACCTAAATATAGATTACCTTCCCTTATTGATTTTGACGCTTGTCGAACTCATATTGCGGAAGCTATTCAAGAATTCTGCATCAAATGGTGTCGACGAGAACATGCTGATGTTAATGCCCTTTCGGATTGGAAGAAATGTATTTTCGATATTATTGATACACGAATAACTTTTTACAAATCAAATAACCATCTTTTACCACCTCGACCTAGAGTTACATTTCGCTACTTGAAGAAAAACATTTCTAATTTTCATTCAGATTATGTTCTTGTTCCTGCTGACAAGGCATCAAACAATGTAATCATTATTTGAAGATTGTATTATGTTGATGTTTTAAAGAAGGAGCTAACTGATTCAAAAACTTATATAACAGTTCAAACACCTGAAAAAGATATAGTCTCGGAACATGTAAAAATGTGCAATGATTTTAAGTCTGGTCCTAACATAAAACAACATAAACTTTCTACTTTGTACTGGATTCCGAAACTACATAAAAACCCTTATAAGTCGCGTTTTATTGCCAACTCTAGCTGTTGTACCACTACTAAATTATCTATACTTTTGACGTCCTGTCTTACTACGATCAAAGAACATGTTAAACGCTACTGTGATAAAATATATGAAAATTCTGGTATTAATGTTTTTTGGTCCATAAAAAATTCAAATGATGTTTTAACAAAACTTGAAAATGAACAGTATAACATTTCTTTACTGAGCTCTTATGATTTCTCTACACTCTATACTACTCTACCTCACCATCTTATAAAGGATAGACTTATTAAATTAATAGAAAAAACCTTTGCCAGAGAAAACAAAATGTTCATTGCTTGTAATGTTCAACGTTCATTCTTTTCGAATTCAGAAGTTGAACATTACACAATGTGGACTTGCCTTGATGTTTGTAGATCTCTTACCTTTCTTTTAGATAATATATTTGTGCGTTATGGAGATACCATATATCGTCAAGTTGTTGGTATACCCATGGGTACAAATTGTGCCCCTCTTGTTGCAGATTTGTTTTTGTATTGCTACGAGAGGGATTTTATGCTTACCTTAAAACCTGATACACAGACCGATATTGTTAATGCTTTTAATAAAACTTCAAGGTATTTAGACGATATTTTGAATTTAGATAATCCTTATTTTGATACTATGGTTTCTTCAATCTACCCAAAAGAACTGTCTTTAAACAAAGCTAATCAATCTGACATTAATGCTTCATTTCTAGATTTGAATCTTTCAATTACAAATGATAAAGTTTCGTCCAAAGTATACGATAAAAGAGAAGATTTTAATTTTAAAATTGTTAATTATCCTTTTCTAGATGGGGATGTGCCACGTTCTACATCTTATGGTGTTTATATTTCTCAACTTATTAGGTTTGCCCGAGCCTGTTCTTTGCTTGAAGATTTTAACAGACGTAATTTAGTTATAACTGATAAACTTCTTAAGCAAGGTTACAGATATCATAAACTTCGGAAAACCTTTTCTAAATTTTATTATCGAAATTTACCTCTCATTAGTAAATATAATTGCAATCTACGGACGTTACTGCGACAAGGCATTTCTCAACCAGAATTTTATGGGGATGTTGTCTACAAACTTAGGAAAATTCGGGGTCATATCCATTTTCATGATTTGTTTATAAAACGCATTAAAAAATTTAAAAAGAAAGGTTATGATCCTATTATATTGCAACACACTGCATGTTTGGTTATCGACCCTTTTACAGTCGGTAGCTACGCTTCCCTCTTTGCTTGCGCGATGACAGGCCGAGGGTAGTACTCTATGATGGTATACTCTTAAACTTGGATACAGGAGGAGCTTACCAGACTCATGTATTATTTTTTCCCTGTCGTGCCCTAAACGGCTTACCTGCAGGTGCTCTGACTTCAGCAAAGTCATTGAGTACATATTTGACGGATTGTCACAGTTATTATGCTATGTTTTACATGTTGTCCTGTGTTCACCGTCGTCTATGTTGTGGGTAAGTCCAGCGGGGATACCTTTATTTACAATATTTGTAAAGCTAGGGTGACTTTGAGAGAAGTGTGAGGTTAGGACGTCCGTAAACCGGTTTAAACCCCTAGTGGTGTTTTTGCTGCTGACCGTGCCAAGGCGGTACTCTCTTTGTCACCCTTCCTTTTGTTTGCCTTGCGTCTTTGTGCTTGTGGTTTGTTCATGTTGTGGAACGTTTGTCCCTGTTTCTTGTGTGTATTTTGGTGTTTTCTGTGTTCATTTCGTGTGTGTGTGTGTGTGTGCGTTTGGGTGTGTGGTTGTGTGTGTGTGTGTGTGTGTCATGCTGTCTATCGGTGTTTTGGTGGTGGTTGCGTCTTGCATGTGGCTTTGCCTGCTTGACTTTACTACTTTTCCATTTAGTATTTCGAAATGGTGTAGAACCTTCCCAGTCGTATCACCGCGTTCAAACGTTCTGCACCAGTTCTCTTCCTTCAGAGCGGGTTTGTTTTACTGACTGATGCAAACCTCCTTTCAGAATTTTCTCATATGCCGCGTTTTAAATGCGTTCTACATTGTCTGCTAAACCTAAAGGTAAAAGTTCGTATAGCTGGGTTCATTATAATGCACTAATTCATACTATATGTACTTACTATACAAGCTACATTTTATGCTATATACTGGACATCTAAAAGATCCAGAGAAACTCTGTTGATAATAAATGTAGGGCACCGCGCCCCGGCCTCTCTGTATCCGATCCCCTCTATCCGGGGGTCCAATTAGCCCATAGTTGGCAGAAACAAAGCAACAAGTAAGAAATTGCTGTAAATGTACAGCAAAGTGAGTAGGTGCTACGGCAAAGTTAATGATTAGTTATCTTCTTTCTTTTTTTAAATAAAAACAAAACCTTCTATAAACAATATATAGTAGAAAAGGAACACTTTTGGTGTTGATACATGTAGCATAATTAAAACTACTAAGTAAATGACAATGGGGGGCATTGGTCAGTTGTTTGCTCTTAATAAAATTAGAATAGTTTTAACAAAATAATGGCTCCTTTTATTTGAAAACCTTTTTTATCCTTGATGTACATGTCGACCAAGTAAAGGGTTTACATTTGGGTAATGAATAAATTATGTGTTGGTACTTTACGTTCAATCATTTCACAATTGTCATTTATATACCTTTGAATGAAAGTCGGTAGGAGTAAATTTTGCGTACAAATGACTATATCTAATAATAGAGCTGAAACAACCAAGCCCGAAACGGATTGGGACCGACTCGTTCATAAAAAAATAAGCTCGTCCAGGCAGAAGGTAAAAATGTTACTCTAGCGCTAAAAAAGTAGGCCGTACAAAACCATTACATAGCCGCAGCACAATTATGTTTCTGTCATGCGACTTTTATGGTAAAGAATCCGGGAATGTAGAAGATATTTACGTAAACCATCATTATATTTTCCAGAAGGTAAGTGTGTATTGTATCATCAAAATATGTGCAACAGTGATACATTTTAGTGCCTAATATACGAGTCACTACCGTCCTTTGCAGACAGCTGTTTGTCATATAGCACGTTTCGTTAAAATTCCCTGAATATTCACGGTAAGCGCTTGAGGTTGAGAAATGTGCATTTGAATATATGCAACAGTGTTACATTTTACTGTCTAATATACGAGTTAATAGTTCTGTGCGGGAAACAAGTCAATACACTGTTCTTTGCAGACAACGAAGGTCCAGATGACAGGTCTCCAGGAGGAGCTGTTTGTCATGTAGCACGTTTCGTTAAAATTCCCAGAATATTCACGGTAAGCGCTTGAGTTTTAGATAAGTGCGTTTGAAAAGTCAGCAATGAAATGGATAACGGCAGTGCGAGATGTATGCGTTTCATATGGTATGTGTCCGTATATGAAGTGTTTGTTTGATTACATGTACAGTAAACCCCCTCTAAACCGGACATACAATTTAGTATAAACATTGGTCTTGGAGACAGGTGGCAGCTTAATGCAGGGTGAATGTCATTCAGAAATCTCCTCTAGGGGCTCTCTGAATAACTTTCACCCTGCATTAAGCAGCCACCTGCATAAAAAGTATCTAAATTCTTCTGTTCTTGAATTCCGGTTTAGAGAGCTGTTACTGTATTCATTTATTCAGTAAAATCTTGAGTATCCGAACGCTCAAATATTATTAGTTATGCAGTGCTTAGTGTCCCTAATATGGACTATACACTGCCAGCAAATATTTATATGGGACGAGGCGAAGCCGAGTCCCATATTAATATTTGCTGGCAGTGTATAGTCCATATTAGGGACTTTAAGCACTGCATAACGAATTTATCTTACCGACTATATTTACACGCATGTTTGCATCATAGGCCTACGTGTATGGCTTGCCGTAGGGAAGCAAGGGAATTATATAAGCATGAATTATATGTATGCATTTTTTAAAACTAGTGGATAAACATAAAATATTA
This sequence comes from Azorinus chamasolen, assembly GCA_963576725.1. NCBI lineage: Eukaryota > Metazoa > Mollusca > Bivalvia > Cardiida > Solecurtidae > Azorinus > Azorinus chamasolen. The sequence continues at coordinate 8,612,512 of OY755243.1, read as the reverse complement.
TTATAAGTAACAGAAAAGCATATGGCTGTCAAATAAGGGAAGTAACTCTTGTAAAGCCATGGTAAGGATTTTAGTACCCCCATAAGGAATCTATGGGGGTTTCTCGTGACCTCTATTGACCAATGGAATGACAAGAATTTTGTAGGAGGTAAGATAAGTATCAGTATTGGAATTTAACCCTTTCCTCCATAGGCTATTTTTAGACCCAACTTCTTTGAATAAATCTACCCAAAAGGATAACTAGGAACAATTTAGAATTTTATAGTTTGAAACCATTTTGATAAATAGAGCATTTGCTCCTATAGGAGCAAATGCTCTATTTATCACAATGGTTTCAAGAAGTGGTTATTATAGAGGCGTAGAAAGGCGTATTCTTGCACAAAACGTGCTGTTGTAGTCCCGCTAGACCATGTATTAACAAGGCGATTCTCGTGCTCACGCGCTGTTGTTGACCGGTTTTAATTATACCTATTCGGGGCCAAATGTAAACAATGAACGCCAACGCTATAGCCTTTTGGCCTTAGTAAGCTAAATGAACGGTGCGAATATTTCAGGGGCACCGACAATTAACTGCTTTTAGTGATAGACATATTGAATGAAATCCCGTGTAAACGGTATTTGATACAATCGTGGAATGACGTCAGAAAGAAAAGAGTGGCCCGGAGACTGCATAAATCGAACGAACGAAAGTGTCAAAGAAGTGTATTTGCTTGTATTTGGAAGAAATAAATTGATGCAGTAAAGCAGAAAATGGGTTTATGCAAGAATAGCGTTAATACACGTTCGTTTTCGGGCAATAACATCTGCAGTGTCCCTTGGGAAAGTTGTTGCCCTCGCCCTTCGGGCTCGGGCCAACAACAGTCCCTCGGGACACTGCAGATGTTATTGCCCGAAAAAACGTGTATTAACCCTCTATTAATGGAGGAAAGGGTTAAGACAGGTGGCAGCTTAATGTAGGGAGAACGTCATACAGAAAGCTGTTCTAGGAGCTTTCTGTATGACATTCACCCTGTATAAAGCAGCCACCTGCATATTCTTCATTGCAAAAATTTCGAAGTATCGAGTTTTTACTGTACCTTATAAATCACATACTATAGTTACGTCATTTGTGTTATATTCGGTTTATACTAATAACATGATATATGGTACTATCTATATGTACAATACAACGATGAGAAAGTAAATCATAATGGAATTGATAAATGTTGATTAAAGAATGCTAATGCTACATATATTGACCGAGATGCCCTATTTGCCCTTAGTACTTGGATATACCCTATTTACCCGCAGAGTTCGTATAAACCGTAATTATCCAAAGTACTATAATTACCCTTAAGATTCAGAGGTCCCTTATTACCCTAAGCATTCGGAGATATCCTATTACACAAACTATTCGGAGATCCCTAATTACCTTAAATACACAGAGAACCTTTATTGTGTTAGCCTTAGTATTCGGAAATACCCTTATTACCCTAAGCATTCAGAGATTCCGAACTACTCCAAGTATTCGGATATCTCTAACAACCGTCAGTGTTCGAAGCTATCCTAGTTACCCGAGATATCCCTAAGCGACTGGCGGTCTGAAATACGCTCTAAATTATACTAAATAGTCGGAGATCCTCTATTTACCCCAAATGTTCGGATATTTCTAACTAACGAAAGTATTCGAAGATACTCTAATTACACTTGGTATTCAGAGACCCCTGAGTGTCTGAGATACCCTAATTATACTAAATAGTCGAATATCCTCTCATTACACTGACTATTCGGAGATCCTCTAATTACACTGACTATTCGGAGATCCTCTAATTACACTAAGTATTGAGAGATACCTAATTACCCTTAGTATTGGATGAGATTAACTAATTAACCTAAGTATTCAGAGATCCTGAATTCCCCTAAATATTCGGAGATTCCATCATTAACTTAGATATTTGGATATTCAATATTTCCTTTCCATGTGAGACCGAAGTTGTCCCTTTGGCATCATTTAAACAACATTAAATTAATCTGACATAGTAGCAGATAGAATAGACTGATTAAACTGTTCCTTTATGAGCAATTCGATTGGTGCTTGCCGATGTTTATCTGTCCTTGGTTGTAAAGGTAAATCAATTGAACCATTTTTATTGGATTACAGTAAAACCTCTCTATATCGACCACTAAACTACATCAAATAGTTTGTGCTAAAGGCAGGTGGCTGCTTAAAGCAATGTGAAAGTAAAACAGAACGCTCCTGTAGGAGCGTTCTGTTTTACTTTCACCTTGCTTTAAGCAGCCACCTGTCCTAAATACAAACTAATTAACACAATTTAAAGGCCGTTATAGAGAGGTTTTACTGTATAACATACAATAGAGGCTTATCAAACAACCATATGATTTATTAACACTGGAGTTCTGAACGTTATTACTTCATTAGCGACTTTGTGATAACAGATTGGACCCACATAAGACATCGTCTAACTCTGATACTTAACACAATTTAGTAACCGTTATAGAGAGGTTTTACTGTATTTCAAACAATGTTGGTTCAGACCGATCACAGTGATGGGGAGGCCGTGATTGTCTTCATTGTTTAACAAATCATCAGCAACATTTCAAATATGATGAACGTTGTAGCTCCTGATAACAGAAGGGATTGTTGCCGCGGTGTTAGATATAGGTCATGTTTGGATTGAGCCTCGGGTGTGATCTGATATACACAAAACATGAGAAACGACACAAGATCCTATCTATATACTGTAGTAATATGCCTTCCATCACGTAACATTAAAGCGAAATCGTTCGATATATTATTAAATTATTTGCCTTTTGTAAACATTCTAGTGTATCCTTTTACTCCATGAATATTTATGTAAGAAATAATGACATCAAGAATAGTTATTAAATTAATAGTTATAATAGCATATGGATACAGGATGTTTTATCAGAAACTGTAGAATCATATCTTTATTATATCGTAAGCAAACAGAGCCATCTGATCTGGGTCAACTCTGTTTTCAATGACGTAGATATGCATAATAATGTAGTAAATGGTTATCTTGCTCGACAGATATCAACAGTTAAACATGATACGCATCGATACAACAGCGCATTAATAGTTACGCGACTATTGCTTGATGGGTCATGGCCTAACTACACTGACTTTATTTACTCTAACTTCGTTAAACAATTTAAAGGAATATGATAACATATAGTAGAACTTTGTCTTAAGCGACCATTAACAAGTTGTATACTTATGGGTCTGTAAGGCAGGTGGTAGTTTACTGCGCCAAAATCTCTTATAGGAGCTTTCTGTATTACTTTTAGCCTGCATTAAGCTACAACATGCTCTTTAAGATTCCTATTTTCAATAAATGAATGGCCGTTTAAGACTGGTTCTACTGTACATCGTATAGCAATGCAATATCTAGTGGCTATATTATTGTTCATAAACAGTAACCTCGTCTTGAAATCTGAACCCATCTGCGCCCAATGAATTATTCCATGTGCATATATTAGAATAGTCCATGTTTGATCTAAGGGATGCCTGGCCTAAGTTTTCAATTTCGTTTTATTTTATATAGAAATTCCTATCAGCAAACAGTATAGACTCTGATCAGACGCCGCATTATGCGGCGTCTTATCAGAGTCTACATTGTTTGCCTATGTCCCATATATTGGATCGTGGGAACAAATGGGTTAATGTGTCTAAATATATATCTTGAAACAAATGGAAGAAAGTATGTTTCGAAATCTGAGTTGAAACAACATTATCCGCCACCTTAGGCGCATTTGCAAACAGCTTGGATCCAGATTAGACACCGAGGTATTCGGTGTCTCATCGGGATCCAAGTTGTTTGATACTCGGCCAATAGTTCCTCTAAAGCTTAATCAATTCGAAGGTAGTCACAATTGTTCCATAACCAAATTTGAGTAGACATAGTTTTCATATCATATACAGTTATGGTTAATATTCAGTATGCTCAACGTTGAAGAGACACGAATTGATTATGAAGAGTTTTCAGTTCGGTATAACTCACATAGAGACGAATTTTCCTGCCTTGCAAACAGAGTAGACCCAAACCAGAGGAATCTTTTTCGATTGAATCTCTCAATTGTATGTTGTATGTCAAGCAGGTTGACTCCTGATGAGACGCCGAGTTATTAGACGTTACATCTGGGTCCAAACTATTTGTAAAGATCATCACAGATTCGTCCGTTCCAGTAAGCTTTCCGGTGAATTCGGCTTTAAACCATTCCCTCATAGGCTATTGTTATATCCAACATCTTTGAATAAATCTACCGAAAAGGAGCATTAACTAGAGAAAAGAAAACAAATATTAGAAATTTGTAGTTCTGAAACCATTGCGATAAATAGAGCAGTTGCTCCTTAACAGCAAATGCTCTATTTATCACAATGGTTTCAAAAAGTGACTTTTACAGATGCGTAGAAAGGCGTTTTTATGGAGGAAAGAGTAAAAAGAGTTTGCACACGATATATATCTTGTTGTGTGTATTATACCAGTATATATTACTCATATAAAACGTAAAAGTCCAAGCAAATACGTCAGAGTTTGTTGTCAAATCTGTTGAGAATTGCAAGCACGTGGGTAATACATAGTTGTCTTAAGATGTAGACAAGGTTTTTGCAGTATAACTTCGCTCACGTCCTATAAATGCACATGCATTAGCAACTTTTAGCAGGTGGCGCAATCGTATTCAATCATTTTACTATTACCCTCCATTTAAGTCAGACCACATTACACCGTCAATGATCATTGTTTAAACACCGTTAATATTTGATGACTCGTTATGACCTGTATGACGGGCATGCATGCATTGAAAGTCTCTATCATGTTTTCAAATGACACTCCAATCAAAATTAACCCTTCCCCTGTTTAATATTTATGCAAGGAATATTGACATCATGAATATTTATTAACTTTATTTCTGTTGTCACATGTACTCACGATGAATTGTCTCAGGCAGAATCCGTAGAATCAGATCTATGTCATACCATAAGCAAACAGAGTAGACCCAGATCAGACAGCTCCTATAGCAGCCGTCTGATCTTGGTCTACTCTGTTTGACAATGCGCGAAAATGCGTTTATATGAAGGAAATGATTAATCAGCTGTCTGACTTTGCTCAAATACACAATCAAAACACTTTTGCTTGGAGTTGCTTTGTTCGTTACCCGTACATTTGGCATGATGCATTTCACAAAATAAACGCTCTATACAGACATATAATATAAGGGTATTTGTCTTCAATTTAGGCTACAGTCGTAATTATGGTGCTCATATTTTCACTTCTCTTTGAGGAATTATACTTTTGATTAAAATGAAATCAGAAACACTACGTATTTCTAGTTTGTTACGAGTTTTATGTGCATGCATGCGTGCATGCTTTTATGTATGTTTGCGACAGGGAGGTATTTTGTGCGTGCGTGCATGTATGTACGTGCAAACAAACAGCAATAGCTGCCATTGTGGTATTCCATGCGAAACATCAGAATTGTTTGTAAGTTTTTTCTTTTTGCGCATTACATTACTTTTGATTTGCTGTTTTGTAAACCGAAAGTGAATTATTTTACTATTACCTTCCATTAAGTCAAATACAATTGACTGTACGAAATCAATGTAAAACATAGATTTGTTAACCCTTCGCTTGCTATTCACGTCAATATACCTACCCGTAAATAGTGAAGACCCAGATGAGACAGCTCCTGCAGGAGCTGTCTCATCAGGGTCTGCACTATTTACAAGTTGATTGTGCAACCAGTGCACTCCACAGCAGTGCAGATTGCACAGCGAAATACAGTGCTCCCTCCCTACAACGGCCCTCTCAATAACGATTCCCTCCTTACAACAACGCATGTCACTGTTTCCGAAACAACAAGTATCTAGAAACAACGTTTTCCATTCTTTATGCCTCCATCAAACCCTATGTTGTGACCACTCTTTAGAATCGTCACTTTGTGACGATTCTAAAGAGTGGTCACAACATAGGGTTTGATAGAGGCATAACGGTTTTAGTTCTCGAAATACACCTTATCTGGGGATCTGCAAACACGCTAATTGTGTTTGATTTCCCCTCCCTATAACAACTCCCTCTGAACAACACATACAAGCTTCGTATCCCAAAGGGTGTCGTTGTAGAGAGGGAGCACTGTACTTGTACACAGTGAAGATATATGTAATTATACAACAGGGCATGGGTAAAAAAGGAGACATGTATTTTAAAATTCAACAAGCGAAGGGTTAATAGTTGATGATTTGTTGTATGACAGGTATTCATGCATTGAATGTCTCAAACCTTTTTTCAAATGATATTCCAGTCTGAGTTTAGCAGTTACTTACTTTACTCAAATATACATTCCAATTAGTTTTATCTGGATATCATTTTCTCCGTTACCTATACATTTAGTGTAGTACATTTCGAAAACTAAACGTTCTCAGTATCCATTATAAAGATTTTTCTTTTCCTTTAAGTCACAGTCTTAATTATGCTAACCGCATCTGCTTAAGTATGGACATGAATTTGCAAAAAGTGTGAATTCCAACGCAGACAGTCGCTGATCGAGTTATTAGGTGGTGATCTGCAATGTTTTGCACGTACAATACCGTACGAAGTTATTTAGACATATACGTGTCCTACATGTAATAGTGTACAGAACGTCAGTAATAATTATAAAATTTGGAAGCATAATCTTTAATTTCTGAATCCAAAACGTTTCACATTGCAAACTGTCTTAACCAGTTTCAACAATATTTATTTATTCCCATTTGCATTACTGTAAACACAGCTGACGCAGATTAGACAGATTCTGTAAAATAATGATACTGTCGATTACAGCTTATTCAGATACGTGACAGACGCACCCAATCTTCTATATAGAATGAAAGTGGCGTCTATGTAAATCAGTGCTTTAGTGTAATTACCATTGCTCTTATGAACAATATCATTTTAAGCAAAATAGAACAGAGGTCAAACAGTAGATGTCACACGACAGTCCACAGGAACCCCAAAAACACTAATGGAGTGAGATTGCAAATATTGACACAATGACCTAAATTTCTAAATTTCCAAATGGCAAAAATGATTTTTAGACAATTAAAGATACACGATTTGGATTTTTCCTTCATATATTCCCTGATTATTGTCAATGCAAAACTACAAATACATAAGGCGTGTCTGGCTCAATGCAACATAATAATATATGTTGATTGTAAGTATTTTTACATGAATATTCATGAAGTAACGGGTTAAATGAATAAAAGAGATTGTTTTCCTCCCTTGGCTCCAGTATCCAAACTGTCTAACACATTGTGATATTGATAGGAGAGTAATTGCCAACAATTTACTCAACATGCCAACTGTCAGCAATGTTGAATTAACAGTGGCAGCTGTAAAATATTACCCTCGGTACGCCAAGCTCAGTACCTGTATAAAGAGTATTAAAACGGTACGAAACTATTATCGACTCTATACTGGTATTTCTGCAATACTGCCTTTACGTCCATACTGTATTAAATTGAGGTACAGTGTATGGCACAAATGCTTATTTAAACCAGAAGTACGTATGTGGTACATCGCAAAGGTAATGAAGGGCTACCAACTTTCGTCGTCTGCAAGCGTTCGTCGTCTGCTACAAAGTTCACTTTTAAATTATTGTCATTTCTGTGTGAAAGACCAGTCACAGTCACAAACCGTTCGGATCCAGTTGAGACGCCGAGTTACTCGGTGTCTCAAATGGATCAACACTGTTTGCATAAGAAATCACAGATGCGACATTGGCAACGATAGAGTTGTTAACCAGATACATGTACATCTACATACATGTGCGTTTAACAGTGGATGGCCGGAGATACGCGCCATTCGTCCATTAGCGACACAAAGTATGCAACGATGTGTATGCTAGTTACTAGATTTAGAAGAAATGACATAATCTTACATAGGTATACAATGTTGGCAATTCTCTAATTGCGATCTGACACCATTAAATATGGGCGTTATCCCTCACAAAACGCACGGCTGATATCTCTTGTGTATAGTGTAACATGTTTGTTTACATTCTATGGAATATATTTCGTCTACCATTGTATACGCTAGACTTCAGCTCAACTCACAGAGCATATTAACGGAAGCATGTCTAGTGCAATTCGAGTACGCTCGTGAACGCTAAATAGTGTCAAATGAAAATCCTACCATTATCTCATCCGTCATGTGTAAGGGCCCAGTCCCACTAGGCATTAAGACCCCTTAAGACCTGTTTACGATTGCTACCGACCTGTTGTCGCCGATATTCGTACGAAGGTCGCACGACAAGTCACTGTTTATCGCGGGTGGTCTTCAGAAATCGTTGGTAATCGTTTCCAATCGTGCGACCGATTTCAGTCGTATTTTAGTCGTAGAGAGGTTGTTCTTCAGTAATCGTTGGTAAACGTTTCTTGTCGTGCGACCAATTTTAGTCGCAGAGAGGTTGTTGATCATGCAAAACAACCTCCTTCCGGATCGAACTGGTCGCCGGTATTCTTTAAAAGGTAACATTAGAGGGTTTAGCTAATCGTGCAATCGTCATACGAAGGTCTCCAACAATCTTTAACTGGTCGTTGGTGATCTTTCCTACAATCGTACGACTATCAGTGACCTTTCTAAAATTATCTGCGACTGTCGTGCGATCACCAGCGACTGCCTATTAACTATCCGCGACTAGACATAGATCACGTGACCACACAACAGGTCGGACGTAATTGTTGAACCTTCATACGAATATCGTATGAATACCAGTGACTTGACGCACGATCGTGAAAAACATGTCTTACGGTGGTCGCAGATGCACCGCCAATGTGACTGCGAATCATTTTTTGGAATTTAGTCGCCGACAACCGCAGACGATCGGCGGTTTCAGAGGTCTCAGAGGTCGCCAGTGGTCATTAACAATCGCAAGCGCTAGTGGGACTGTAGCGTCAGAGGTCACTATCTAGAAGGCAAACAAGAACCCCATCAAATGAGCGATGCTGTAGAGACCGTCTGACACGTAGTACGGGGCAAAGATTTGCACCTGTCTTACTGACTTTCAAACGGGAAACAAATTGACTTGTATTATCATGTTTAATTTCTACAATGTCTGAATGATGTTGGTTTCCTTGGCAATATTAACAAAAGGTAAAGTTTTGAAGGTTAGCCATTTTATTTGCTTTTGGTCACAGCTATGTTAAGAATCAACTTTTGCAGGCAAAGTGCAGCTATACTACTTGAATTAGGCTGTTCAAGCAAGTACACCAATACTCTGCTAAATTCGCCGATTTAACCCTTTCGCTGCCAAATTATGTCGTCTGCTAACTTTGTCGTCTGCTACAAATTTTCATTTTTTTTTTTATTTTCTACATTTTTGTTTCAAAACCATAGTAATAGTAACAAACAGTTTGGATCCTGATGATACGCCGAGTTACTCGGCGTCTCATCTGGATCCAAACTGTTTGCATAGGTAATAACAGATCCGGCATTGGCAGCGAAAGGGTTAAGTAATTAATGTTTAATTGTTGAGTTTGTCCTGCTGTGTCAATTTCAAAAGCCTCTATGTAATTTTGATTTTATCCATAAATGGTTTAACGTTGCACTTGGATGCAATAACATTGATACATAAACATGTTGTGTTGTATGTAAAATCATGCAAGGAAACCAAAGCTAAGTTAATATATTAATTCCTATGACACTCGGTTTAACCAACAAGACTCTGGCTTTTAGTGGCTCTCCAACAGAAGAATTAAGCATTCAATCTGATT